>CM034148.1:212271560-212764060 GCA_019776745.2 Taxus chinensis | reverse complement strand
TGGTAATTAAATAAACTAATGGAACTTGGTAAATGCTATAAACCGTAAATATCTTTTAGGAAGTAAATTAATAATATTTAATTATTAATATAATTCCATTTTCCACAAGGTTGTGTAGAAACTTTAATCGAGAAATTTATTAATTTGTGGATATGTTTAACCTTGCAAACCCTTTTAAACAATAAAAAATTAATTTACCATAATTGTAATGCCTGTTACAAACAACCCACTTGAGACCCAAGAACAACCTAGGAATAGTTAGGAAAATTATGGAATATTTTTTTTTATAAGAAGAGTCTACAACCAGGTTACAAGGCAACAACTATCACTAATAGGTTCCGGAAAAATTATAATCTACTAGAATATAATTTTCTTTTATTAAAAATTATTAGAGGTCATAAGGTCCAAAATTTAGGGTTATAAGGTTCAATTAGGTTCAGAAGGTAATTCTTCACCATACCCCTTTCTCTAACAGACTTAAAGTTTCAACTTAATTTTTCTCACACTTAACACATTCAAAAATTTCCTAAATTACTCCCATTTTATAGGAAATTTCCTCACCTTTTTAGTGATATAAATAAGTCCTCCTAACTCTTCATATTTTCGAGTTATGGGCTGGCGGGGCTTATAGTAAAAACTTTCCCCAAGACCAGGCCTGTGGGCCCATGGGTGAAATTTTTCCTAAAGTGCGGGTTAGCGGGCCGTAGGGATAATTTCGGAAATCTTCTTGCCTGGGGTTAAAAAAAAAACACATTTTCACTTCCATGGGTCCGCAAGTCCACTAGGTACATGTGGCACTCCCTAAGTCAGTGTGGGGAAAAGTGGGGCGACAGGACATGTTTTGAAGATTCTCTCGCACAGGGTGAGGAGCCAAATTTACGCCCGTGCTCCTGTGAGTCCATAGGGGACACGTGGCATCACCTAAGCCAATGCGAGGAAAGTGAGGTGGTGGGGAGAAAATTATCTAAACACCTCAAAGGGCTAATAAGATAACAAGGACCCGTGCCTCCGCCGACACCTTGCGATGCCACGTGGCAGCTTCGGATTGGCTGCGGGCCGGGGGGCAGGAACGAAAAATTTGGAAAAGTTTCCCCAAATTTTTTGAAATGGAAAAGAATTAAAGGGGACCCATTCCTCCACCGATGCCTCATGATGCAATGTGGCATCACTTGATTGGTCGCGGGCCGGCGGGGAAAATTTGGAATTTTTTCCCAAAATTTTCCGGAAGCGCTAAGTTAAAAAGGGAGCCGCCACTCCACTGACACCTCGTGGTGCCACATGGCACCCTTTGATTGGCTATGGGCTGGCGGGAAAAATTTGAATTTTTTTTCAAAATTTTCTGAAGCTCCAAGGGAAAAATTCAGACTTGCGGGCCCGCCAAGGAAATTTTTCCCAATTTTGTTTTTTGACGCCAAATGAAGAAAAACTTAAGAAAGCCATAAATTTTGATAGAGAGCTCGGTTTTGGGAAAACGAGAAATTTCTGGAAATATCTCGATGCCCTCTTCACTTAGAGATTATTAATTTTTGGTTTTGAAAAAGTTTAATGGGTCAATTTTAAGAAAGCGGCCTACAGGGTTTTACAGTGTGAACTGGTAAATTTTAACTTGTGAGATTTATTCAATTTGATCTTCTTCCTATCTCTACATGTCAATTAGACATGGGGGAATATTATTAGGTGGATTTAAGGAATGATTTAAGATTCAATTTGTTTGATTGATTTGCAATGTGAACATTTTCATTTCTTGACTACAAAATGACTACAAAGTGGTTTGAGCCCAATTTTGCCAAGTTTTGAAATATTTCCTTTAATTTTCTTGTCTAATTGAACTCATTTATACCCTGGCATATTCAATTTTAATGTTTAATTGTTATTTCTTGCTTGCAGGTTCAGACTGTGCATTTTTGGTTTAGATAATTGCCAGTTTGAAAGAACAAAAGAGAGGTGAAATTTTTAAAGGATCTATTTAATTAATTTCTGTCTCCCAAGTGTGGAAATTCATTCTAATCCTAGCCTAATACATTTAGTTGATTCAATCAAACCATCAACGGGCTAAAATGCAAATTCTGATTTCTAATCTTAACATTTTCAAGGAGAATAGAGCATTATATTTTTCCTCACACACATTGCTTGTTTTAAACAGAGATTTCAAAATACAATAAATGATCAATTTCAATACAACAATACAAATTTAAAAAAGTAATGCAATCCTTTATCGATTCCAAAATGCAACAATAGAATCCTTTTTTCTTTTATTCCTTCCAAAACATCTATTATATACAAGACAAAATAATACATTTTCTTCTCATGTGTTTCACTTTTACCACTTTTCAAACAAGGATTTCATAGTGTATGCTAAACATAGATTTCCAATGGAATAACAACATATGGACAAGAAAAAACCAATTTCATTAATTTAAATGACTCTTACAACTTCCTTTCCATTTGGTTTCAAAATGCAATATACAAAAAACACGTATCATTCTTTCACATTCTTTCCAAAACAGAATACAGAGTATAACTCCTTTACATTCCAATATACAACTTACAATTAGTACGACATATTTCCATTACAAACATTTAAAATTTCATCCACTTCAAGTGGGAAAGGTTACAATGAGATTTAATTTCACAAGGGACTGTCAAATTGTCTTATCTTAGCTCTAGAACAACAACATTCATACTCCTCATTCTTCCAATTTGATCACAACAGGAGTAGGGGAAAGGCAAAACTCTCCACCCAACTAAGAAATATAATGAAGAGGAGAATCCATCCTTCTTCATTGGCCCTCGAGCCCCAACCATAATGCAATAAAATATGTGATCCAACTCATGACAACAACAGGCTTCCAAAAATATACAAGCAATATTTTCATAAAGAAACACAGTCCAAAACAGAATGTAGTTTACAACTTAGGGTTCATTTTAAGATACCTCTTAGAAATCAGAGGTGGAAAATACCTGGTGAATATCCTTGGAATTGGTTTTGCGGGAAGGCAAATTTTTTGGGGGTTTGGAAACAAAATTTTCGTTTGATTTTTAAGAGGTGTGACAAAATGTTGCAAATGCACGACAGGAGATTTGCTATCACACATCAACAAGGTGCTTGACACGTGTCAACCACCTTGTTTACGTGTGACAACAAATATTCTGTTGCGCGTCTGCAGCCTCTGCCCTCTAGTCATGTAACAACAAAATCTCCGTGTCACGTGTCAACAAACTCTCTATCGTGCGTCTACTTCCTCCACACTCCTGTTAGACTTGAACAAACTCTCCATGTCACACATCAATAAAATCTCCATGTCAGGCGTCAACAAACTCTATGTTACACGTCTTTAGCCTCCACCCTCCTGTCACGCGTCTATAGCCTCTGCCCTCCTGTCGCGCATTTACTGTACTTGATAATACATATGCCCGCAGGTGGTATGAGTGATCTAGTAGTGTTCTACCTAGTGAATAATCTAGGATTATATAGGGGATAGTTTCAAGGGTAGGTGAAGCTGACCCCTAAAAAAAAGTAAACTGTAATTTTGAGGTGAACAGGTCACTGACCCGTGCCAGAAAATTCACCTTTTCAAAATTTTCAAAAATGGAATATTCGCCATATTACGAATATTTGCCACTAAAATTATTTCTGTTACAACTACATTAAAACATGACAAACAATGCAAAGGCTTCATCAAGCAAGCCAAATGAGCAAGATGCTATGGAGGATGATGCTTATGCCTCGCAAAGGGGAAAATGGGTATCACCACCCGAGAACAACCCACCAATATATATATATATATATATATATATATATCATTCAAAACCTTGTCATGCCCTTATGCCTCCCCCAAGTACCCCTTATTCCTAACATTCTCTTATGTCTCCCCAACCTCTTATGGCACCCCATAACGAATAAGAAATGCAATCTATTTCTTTGTAAGGTGCAACCCAAATCCCCACTCCCTCCACCCTTATACCTCCCTAAAACCACTTGTGCCTCCCAAAAAATAATCCCATAGTCTTCTCCTACACCATTCCTAGGCCATCTACCCAATAAACCACAATATATACCAAAACATTCACACAAGAACATTTACATATATAATAATAATAATAATAATAATAAGAGCATTTCAAGAGCCAAGCTCCTACCTCTCCATGATGGAGTTGTTCCAAGTTCTAAAACAACAAGTTTTATCCCAATGCAAGTAATCCAAAACAACTAAGCACAAGCATCCAATAATCTTCCCAAAAATTCTCCAAGCAAGAGCTCCCAAAACAATAAGAAATTTTATCCTAAATGAAGTCTCCAAAGTAAAGCAACCCAAAACAAGGCAAGCAATTCGAATTTTATAGAAGAGGGAAGAGAAGAGGATGAGGAGGATCCATGTAGGATGCCACATCACACATCCTCACCCCAACCTATAAAAGTTAACTTCATTCTCCAATGCATAATAAATAAGTGGGTGAATAATATGACAATTTACTTACACACTCAAATCCAACCCACACCCCAAAGGAATAAAATTAAAACATGTAAGAAAAATGTAATTAAAACCTATAATTTGTCTTCCCAAAATGAATAATAAAAGTCTAATTTCAACTCCCCAACCATAGGTATGGTTGGTAAATAAATTTAACGGGAATGGGACAAGTTTAACTTGTCCCAAAAGCCTCCAAAAATAGCCTCCAAGGATAATTTCAAATTTCTAAGAAAGTGGAGTGTTTCACACTCAAGAGTCAACTTACACATTAATTACAACACTTTAATTCAAAGCCAACAACTCTATTAATTAATTTCTTATGAAATGTTTTAATTAATTAGCTTAACAACATGATTACCCACAATATTGACGCACCATTTATTAATTAATGAAGGGGGTACAAGCATTACAAAATAAACACATGCAACCATAAAAATAGGAACCAAATAAAAGAAACACATAAAACCCCTTGGTCACAATTAAAGGTGATCCCCCCATGGGAATCCCTAACAAACACAAGCACACACAAACAAAATTAGTTGCCATGGTGACCTTGTTGAATTCATCTAGAATTCCAATGTTGTTGGTCTCCAATCCCCTGATGTTTGTTGTGATATTTTAAACGTGTAAAATACAAATACCTCCTTTGGCCTCGTGGCTGCATCAAAAAATCCAAATGAATATAAATATAATTAAAAATCCAAAATCATCTAGATATATGAATCACAACAATATCAAAGTAATCTAACAATATCATTTATAGTTTTATCAACAACTATATCCTCATCCAATAATTTTCCATTTCTAGGTCTACTCACAACATCCATCGTATAACCATGTCCAACAATATATCATCATTAACATATAAAATGTCTCTAATAATCATCATGCAACATAACTGAATCAAGTCAACAATAATCCATGATCTAACATTTAACATCATGCTATAATAAAGTCCATAATCATGTCCATAATATAATCAACAGTATAATGATTAGTATCAAAAGGGTGTCAAAGGAAAGTGGGCACTACATCCCCCTCCCATTAGACTTGACTTCCTCTAGGAAGTCATGGGAACAAATGTGGATACTGAACTCGTAATAAAGTAGGATCCTCCCATGTAGTTGCAGTCTCATCATATTTGTCCCACTGCACCCGAACATGATCAACCTCTCTACCTCAAAGGCCGAGGGTCCTACAATCTAGGATACGAACCGGCTCCACCATCACCTGCCCTTGATCCTGCACCTGTACTGATGTCCAATCTAACACATGAGAAGGATATGAAACATATCTCCTAAGAACTTAAACATGAAACAAATCATGTATGCGATACGAGCTAGGTGGCAATGTTAGACGGTAGGCCAAAGGGTCGATACACTCCAAAATCTCAAAAGGATCCACGAATCTAGGAGCTAACTTAGAACCTTTTCCATAATGAATAGGGCTCTTATGTGGCCTGACACAAAGGAACACTTTCATGCCCGCATCAAAACTACGGTCGGTTCTATGCTGATCTTCGTACTTCTTCTACTTGTCTTGTGCCTCCTGCAGTGTCCGTCTGATAAAAATCACCTGCTGCTCCATGTCCTGTAACAAAGATGGTCCAAGAGAAACCCTATCCTCTAGATTGTCCTAGCTAAGAGGTGTCCTGCACTCTGTACCATACAAAGCTTGAAAAGGGCCCAGTCCTATAGAAATCTAAAAACTATTATTGTAGGAAAAATATATTAAGTACAGGTACTCCTCCCATCTTGACTACTGATCCATCACATACATCCTGAGCATGTCCTCCAAAATATTAATCAAAAGCTCTGTTTGTCCATATGTCTCAGGGTGATATGCTATGCTGAAATTGATCTTCATCCCGAGGGCATGCTGCATGGTAGTCTAAAAATGGGAAGTGTACAAAGGATCGCGATCACTAATGATCTTTTGTGAAATCCCATGTAACCTGACAATCTCATCCAAGTATATCCGTGCCACTGCACTAGCTGTATAAGTGGTCTTCACCAGGGAAAAGTGAGCCACTTTTATCAATTTATCAACCGTGACCATGATGGAGTCATGGTGATATCTCAACATCAGTAGCCCAACAATGAATTCCATGGAAATGGTGTCCCATTTCCACTCTGGTATAGCATGAGGAAAGAGAAGGCCAGCTGGATGCTGATGCTCAGCCTTCACTTTCAGGCACTCTAAACATCATGACACAAACTGGGTCACGTCTCTGTGAAGTCCTCTCACATGATACAACTGTCTCAAGGTGGCATGCATCTTCTTCACCCTAGGATGGGCTGAATAGGGTGCACGATGTGCCTCTGCCAAGATGTCCTGCCTCAAGCCTCCATCTCTGGGAACATAAATCCAGCCTCTGTGCCTGAGAAGACCATCTGCCTTTAAAGAAAAACCATCAAACTTCCCTTTGAGGGGTCTATGAGACTCGATCCCTGCTCAAACTGTAATGTAGAAGCTGTCAAGAGGAAGTTGCTGAAGAATCCTGCTCTACAAATCTGTGCTCACTGAGGTGGCCATAGCCACATGTCTCCGTCTGCTGAGAGTGTCCGCCAGCACATTCTCCTTACCTTTCACATGCTCTATCTCCATGTCATACTCACAAAGTAACTCCCTCCAACGCCGCTCGCGAGCATTGACATTGGGTTGCATGAAGAGGTGACAAAGACTCAAGTGATCTGTCCTGAGTGTGAATCTCTAACCAAGTAGAAAATTCCTCCATCAAACCAAAGCATGAAAAATTTCCGCAAGCTCAAGATCATGAGTCAGGTAATTAAATTCATAATCTTTGAGTTTGCGAGACTCAAAAGCCACTACTCTACCCTCCTGCATCAACACACCTCCAAGCCCTACTAAAGAAGTATCCGTGCAAACAAAAAACTCACCCTATGGATCCAACACTGCAAGAATAGGTGTTGTAGTGAGGCATTAATTTAGTGTACTGAAGGCCTGATCACACCTATCTGACCAAACAAACTTCTTCCCTTTCCCTTATAGGGAAGTGATGGGGTGTGCAATCTAAGAGAAGTCCTGAACAAATATTCGATAGTAACCAGATAATACCATGAATCTGTGCACCTCAGTCACAGTAGTGGGTGCTGGCCAATCCATAATAGCTCTAATCTTGGAAGGATCGATGACGATACCTTCCCCAGAAATGATATGGCCCAAATACTGCACCTCCGTCTGAAAGAATGCACACTTCTCCAAGTTTCTGAAAAGCTACTACTCCTGAAGACATTGAAGAACCTGGTGAAGGTGCCCCTCGTGCTCTTCACACATACGTGAGTAAATCAAAATTTCATCAAGGAAGACAAGCACAAAGCGATCTAAGAAGGTCCTAAATACCCCATTCATCAAACTCATAAATACTGCGGGGGCATTCGTCAAACCAAAAGACACCACTGTGAACTCATAGTGGCCATATTTTTGTACGAAAGGAGGTCTTATGAATGTTTTCCTCCGAAATCCTCAGCTGATGGTAGCCTAACTTAAGATCAATCTTAGAGAAAACCATGGCTCCTTTCATCTGATCAAACAAATCATCAATGCGTGGAAGGGGATAAAGATTCTTAATCGTTACCTTATTCAGCTGGTGGTAATCAATACACAACCATAAGGATCCATCCTTCTTCTTCACAAAAATCACCGGTGCGCCCCAAGGGGATACACTAGGACAAATAAGGCCTTTCTCCAAAAGGCCCTCAAGTTGTAACTTGAGTTCACAGAGCTTTGGTGTGGTCATTTGATAAGGTGCTTGTGAGATAGGCTCTACTCTCGGAACCAGGTCTATATGAAAATCAATCTCACTTGGGGGTGGTAACCCTGGTAGCTCCCCCAGAAAGACATCTGAAAACTCTCTCAAAATGGGGTGATCATCTAGTGATGGTCCACTAGACCCATCCTCTGATCTGTCACTAACTGTAATAGCATACATCTGGAAACCCCTTCATACACACTGCTTAAGCTACATAACAAAGATGGTACGAATAGAAACGGGTCTCCTGACCCCTTAAATCACCGACTCAACTCCCAAATCATCTGCACAAGATATAATCTTGTGGGAACAATCCACTCTAGCCTTGTGTGTAGACATCCAATCCATACCCAAGATGACTCCATAAGATCCCAAAGGAAGGATACGAAGATCCGAGGTAGTGGTGAAAGGTCCCAAATCCATCACACACTCCTTAACTAAGGATTCTAAAGAGATCTTGGCTCCCGAAGCCATCTCAACATCCCAACTATGACCCTACCTAATTTCTACCAGCCTGCATCGCTCTACTAAAGATGGTGCAATGAAAGAATTAGAAGAACCAAAATCAAATAAGATGGAGGTAGGAATATCACCAATGCTACCTATGGTCTCAATAACTATACTCCGATGTTCTACCTGACAGTTCTTGACCACTGCATACATCTTATGACTACACTCCATATCACCAACAGTAGGCTCTGAGATCCATGTCTTACCCTTGTTATTAGGGTTCTATGGGTAGTCTCTCCAAAAATGTCCAGTAACACCACAACCAAAACAACCGCTTAATCCTCTCCCCTGTGTAGCAGGTCTAGTTGGTACTCTGGAGGTCTGTGGTGTGGATCTTGATGATCTAGATGTGGTCTACTAAGGTCTCTACTGGCAAGATCCTACTGAGTGAGCTCTCTAGGCACCCTGTGTCTTAATGGGACCCCTAGGAGGAGGCCCCATACTTCGACCTCTCTGTGCATCAAATCTCTGTGGAGGTCTATAAGGTGGGCAAGACTGCTGTTGCTATTGTGGTCTAAAAGATGACTATGCTGAACCCTATCCACCATGAGGAAGAGGTACTAACCCCCTCGATCTGTTGTCCTACATTTGCTGTATGCGGCTCCAGATTTGGTCTCTAGCCTATTGGGTTTTTCTCTGAGTCTCATCTACTATATAGGCCTTCTCAATGGCCTCTGATAATGTCTATGGACAATGGATCCGCACTGCACCTCCAATGTTTAGATTTAGGCCCCAGATGAACCTGTGGATCCGCACTTGCTCATCTTGCATGTAACCAACATACTGGAGTAGATGTAGAAATCTACTCTTGTACTCAGCCACTTTAAGAGATGCCTATCGGAGGTCATGGAACTCATCTATCCGCTGCTGTATGAACCTCCACGACAAGTATCTGTTCCTGAAATGCTCCTCAAAGATATCCCAGGTAACCATCTCAGAATCAACATGGAGTTTCTACTCCTTTGTCCTCCACAAGACACCAACTCCATCCCTCAGTAGATGGATCGCAACACGAGCTTTCGTGTTGCTAGAACAAGAACAGAGCTTGAAGCATTTTCTCAAGCTCACCAACTAGGCCTCTACCTGAAATCCACTTATGTCACTAGAATAATGTGATGGTCGAAGCTTCAGGATCTCCCTGATGTGATTTGCAGCTGTGGTCTGTTGACCTCTAGGTCTCTCTGCATTCTCATCCCTAAGCCTAGGACTCCGAGACTAAAAACTCGGTCACCCTGTCCCCTCTGTGGTGAGTCTACCCTGGCTAACTCTTCATGGGAGTTCTCTCCTCCATGTTCCTCACTGGGTTGAGGAGATAAATGACCCTCAATGGAAGGGAGTCTATCATGTTTGGCTGTATGTCCTCCTGCTGATCCTCCGCATAGAGTGACATTAACATCCTGAAGAGTCTTCAAAATATGGGGTAGGATGGATGCTACAACATGATCTGGTGGTGGTAAGTCTTGGTCTATGTGAAAAGACCACTCATCCCGTCTACGCCTCCTACACAGACCAAGGCAAGAATTAGTTCAATTTTCTAAGTTTTATTCAATTTCCATATTTACTAAAATATGTAATCTCTAATTAAGTTACTTTCTAGATTTAAAAGTGTTATAGGTTTAAGTTTCATGTCTCAATTTTTCTAGTGTGCCCAATGGTCCAAGATTTTGAACCACTGCTCTAATACCAAGTGTAACGCCCACTAAAAACAACCCACTTGAGACCCAAGAACAACCTAGGAATAGTTAGGAAAATTATGGAATAATTTTTTTTTAATAAGAAGAGTCTACAACCAAGTTACAAGGCAACAATTATCACTAATAGGTTCTGGAACAATTGTAATCTAATAGAATATAAATTTTTTATTAACAATTGTTATAGGTCATACGGTCAAAAAATTAGGGTTAGAAGGTTCGATTAGGTTTAGAGGGTAATTCTACACCATACCCCTTTCTCTAATAGGATTAAAGTTTCAACTTGATTTTTCTCAAACTTAACACATTCAAAAATTTCATAAATTACTCCCATTGGATAGGAAATTTCCTCACCTTTCCAGTGATATAAAGAAGTCCTCCTAACTCATATTTTTTGAGTTATGGGCCGATGGGCCTTGGGGTGAAAATTTTCCCCAAGAGCGGGCCTGCGGGCCCAGGGGTGAAAATTTTCCCAAAGGGTAGGTTGGTGGGCTGCGGGGAGACTTTTGGAAATTTCCCATGTGGGGTAAAAAAAAACACATTTGCACCTGCACTCCCATGGGTCTACAAGTCCACTAGGGACATGTGGCACTCCCTAAGTCAGCGCGGGGAAAAGCGAGGTGGTGGGAGATGTTTTGAAAATTCTTCCGCGTGGGGCAAGGAGAAAAATTTGTGCCTGCACTCCCGCGAGTCCGTAGGGGACACGTGGCATCACCTAATCCAATGCGGGGAAAGTAGGGGTGGGGAACGAGAAATTTTTTTAATGCCCCAAAGGGCTAAGAGGATAACAAGGACCCGTGCCTCCACCGAAACTCGCGATGCCACGTGGCAGCTCCTAATTGGTTGCACGTCGGCAGGGCTGTGGGGAAAATTTGGAAAATTTTCCCAAATTTTTTCTGAAATGCAAAAGGAAAAAAGGGGACCCGCTCCTCCTCCGATGCCTCGTGACGCCACATGGCATCACTTGATTGGTCGTGGGCCGACGAGGAAAATTTGGAAAATTTTCCCAAAATTTTTCCGCAAAGTTAAAAAGGGATTCCGCCCCTCCAACACCTCATGGTGCCATGTGACACCCTCTAATTGGCTACGGTCTGGTGGGGTAGTGGAGAAAATTTGGAAAATTTTCCCAAAATTTTTCCGAAGCTCTAAGGGAAAAATTCAGAACCCGTGGGCCCCCAAGGAATTTTTTCCCTTTTTTTTGACGTCAAGTGAAGAAAAACTTCAGAAGGCCATAAATTTTGTTAGAGAGCTTGGTTTTGGGAAAATGAGAACTTTCTGGAAATCTCTCAACATCCTCTTCACTCAGAGATCATTAATTTTTGGTTTTGATAAAGTTTAAGGGGTCAATTTTAAGAAAATGGCCTGTAGGCTTTTACATTGCGAACTGGTAAATTTTAACTTGTGAGATTTATTCAATTTGATCTTCTTCCTCTCTCTACATGTCAAATAGACATGGAGAATATTTCTTAGGTGGATTTAAGAAAATATTCAAGATTCAATTTGTTTGATTGATTTGCAATGTGAACATTTACATTTCTTGACAACAAAACGACTGCAAAACAGTTTGAGCCCGATTTTGCCAAGTTTTGAAATATTTCCTTTAAGTGTCTTTGTCTAATTAAACTCATTTATACCTTGGCATGTTCAATTTTAATGTTTCATTGTTATTTCTTACTTGCAGGTTCAGACTGTGCATTTTTGGTTTAGATAATTGCCAGTTTGAAAGAACAAAACAATAGGGATCAAATTTTAAAGGATCTATTTAATTACTTTCCATCTCCCAAGTGTGGAAATTCATTCTAATCCTATCCTAATACATTTATTTGATTCAATCAAACCATCTACGGGCTAAAATGCAAATTCTGATTTCCAATCTTAACATTTTTCAAGGAGAACAAAGCATTATATTTTTCCTCACACGCATTTCTTCTTTTCAACAGAGATTTCAAAATACAATAGATGATCAATTTCAATACAACAATATAGATTGAAAAAATAATGCAATCCTTTATTGATTCCAAAATAAACATTACAACCTTTCTTCTTTTATTCCTTCTAAAACATATATTATATACAGGACAGAATAATACATTTTCTTCTCACGTGTTTCACTTTACCACTTTTCAAACAGGGATTTCATAGTGTATGCTAAACAAAAATTTCCAATGGAATAACAACATATGGATAAGACAAAACCACTTCCATTAATTTAAATGACTCTTACAACTTCCTTTCCATTTGGTTTCAAAATGCAACATACAAAAAACACGTATCATTCTTTCACATTCTTTCCAAAATAGAATACAGAGTATAACTCCTTTACATTTCAATATACAACTTGCAATCAGTACAACATATTTCCATTACAAACATTTACAAGTTCATCCACTTCAAGTGGGAAAGGTTACAATGAGATTTCATTTCACAAGGGACTGTCAAACTGTCTTTTCTCAGCTCTAGAACAACAACATGCATACTCCTCATTCTTCCAATTTGATCACAACAGGAGTAGGGGAAAGGAATGCTCTCCACCCAACCAAGACATCCAATGAAGAGGAGAAGCCATCCTTCTTCATTGGCCCCTGAGCCCCAACCACAATGCAATAAAAGATGTGATCCAACTCATGGTAACAACAGGCTTCCACAAACATACAAGCAACATTTTCATAAAGAAACACAGTCCCAAACAGAATGTAGTTTACAACTACATTAAAACATGACAAATAATACAAAGGATTTATCAAGTAAGCCAAAGGAGCAAGAAGCTATGGGGGATGCTTGCTTATGCCTCCCAAAGGGGAAATGGGTATCACCACCTGAGAACAACCCACCAATATATATATATATATATATATATATATATATATATATATATATATCATATCAAAACCCTGTCATTCCCTTATGCCTCCCCCAAGTACCCCTTATTCCTCACATTTTTTATGCCTCCCCAACCTCTTATGGCACCCCATAATGAGTAAAGAAATGCAAGCTATTTCTTTGTAAGGTGGAACCCAAATCCCCACTCCCTCCACCCTTATACCTCCCTAAAACCACTTGTGCCTCCCACAAAATAACCCCATAGTCTTCTCCTACACCATTCCTAGGCCATCTACCCAACAACCCACAATATATACCAAAACATTCACACAAGAACATTTACATATATACAAGAAGAGAATTTCAAGAGCCAAGCTCCTACCTCTCCATGATGGAGTTGTTCCAAGTTCCAAAACAACAAGCTTTATCCCAATGCAAGTAATCCAAAACAGCCAAGCACAAGCATGCAACAATCTTCCAAAAAAATTCTCCAAGCAAGAGCTCCCAAAATAGCCAAAGAATTTTCCCAAAATGAAGTCTCCAAAGTGAAGCAACCAAAAACAAGGCAAGCAATTCGAATTTTATAGAAGAGGGAAGAGAAGAGGATGAGGAGGATCCATGTAGGATGCCACATCACACATCCTCAACCCCAACCCCAAAATTCAACTTCATTCTCCAATGCATAATAAATAAGTGGGTGAATAATATGACAGTTTACTTACACACTCAAATCCAACCCACACCCCAAAGGACTGAAATTAAAACATGTAAGAAAAGTGTAATTAAAACCTACAATTTGTCTTCCCAAAATACATAATAAAAGTCTAATTTCAACTCCCCAACCATAGGTATGGTTGGTAAATAAATTTAAGGGGTATGGGACAAGTTTAACTTGTCCCACAAGCCTCCAAAAACAGCCTCCAAGGACAAATTCGAATTTCTAAGAAAGTGGAGTGTTTCACACTCAAGAGTCAACTTACACATCACTTACACATTACTTACAACACTTTAATTCAAAGCCAACAACTCTATTAATTACTTTCTTATGACATGTTTTAATTATCTTAACAACATGATTACCCACAATATTGACACACCATTTATTAATTAATGAAGGGGGTAAAAACATTACAAAACAAACACGTGCAACCATAAACAAAAGGAACCAAATAAAAGAAACACATAAAACCTCTTGGTCACAATTAAAGGTGATCCCCCCCATGGGAATCCCTAACACACAAAAGCACACACAAACAAAATTAGTTGCCATGGTGATCTTGTTGAATTCATCTAGAATTCCAATGTGGTTGGTCTCCAATCCCCCGATGTTTGTTGTGATATTTTAACCTGTAAAACACAAATACCTCCTTTGGCCTCATGGCTGCATATCAAAACATCCAAAATAATATAAATATAATTAAAAATCTAAAATCATCTAGATATATGAATCACAACAACATCAAAGCAATCTAACAATATCATTTATAGTTTTATCAACAACTATATCATCATCCAATAATTTTCCATTTCTAGGTCTACTCACAATATCCAAATATCACAAGTCTGAACAACATCCATCATATAACCATGTCCAACAGTATATCATCATCAACATATAAAATGTCTCTAATAATCATCATGCATCATAACTGAATCAAGTCAACAATAATCCATGATCTAACATTTAACATCATACTATAATAAAGTCCATAATCATGTCCATAATATAATCAGTAGTATCATGATTAGTATCAAAAGGGTGTCAAAGGAAAGTGGGCACTACAATAATTTTACCTATCAAATTATTAGGTTTTATTTTGATTTGAGATTATAAAATTGTGGGTGTTACAAATTGCATAAAAAATATTTGTAACAAGTTTTTTTTTACCCTGTCATTTAGTAGTGAATGCCTTTCCTTCATTTAAATCATTCATGGAAGACTTCTTTTGTTAGCATGAATCACCTACATACTTGTGTATGTGGCAGTAAATTCTACGTGGAGTGTTTAACAACTATGCCTAGTAATTCAGACTTGCAACCTTGACCTTACCTTGTATATTCCATTGGCATTTTATTTCAACACCTATTCTTTTCGTAAGTCCCAAATTCTTGTATTTGGTGAGTTTTATCAGTTGATGGGAAAGTTAACAAGATTTTCTCTACATTAAGCTATAACTAATCCCATTCATATTTTTTTTTGTCAATCTCCCACTTTCAGTATGTGCATGAAGTTTCAACTTCCCATAAAATGATCTATCTTTTTATATGATTTGTATCAGTCTCACACTTTCCTCTGAACTCATGACCACCATATTGGTCTCATGTTAGATTTGAATCCAAGCTCAACAAGATCTTTCAAGACATACATGCCCGAAACAAATCTGTTCACTCAGAGAACTACATTATTTTATTTTTTTAGTTTGGTGCAAAAATTGGCAAGTGGCATAAATTAAGGAGATGCACATTTGGATGGTGGGTCATGACATTGCTGGTAAGACTACAATATTGTACACGATGAAACTTGGTTAAATTGTTACCAACTTCAATATTGTTTGGGATGTTGGAGGCCAAGACAAGATCCGACCACTATGGAGACATTACTTTCATAATACTCAAGGTCTTATTTTTTTGGTCAATAGTAATGACAGAGACCATGTTGTTGAAGCAATAGATGAGCTGCATATGATGCTGAATGAGATGTTCTTCTTCTAGTATTTGCAAACAAACACGATCTTCCCAACACAATGAATGTTTCTGAGATAAATAAAAATCTTGTCTTGTTCTCCTTGTGCCATTCAGAGTACTTATGCTACATATGTAGCCTCAAAGAGATATCTGCTAATTAAGTAGCAACATACTGGAGGATGGAGGGTACATGGAGGTTGGATGAAAATTGGCGTCCTCTCATTTGTCACCTATGACGAGGTCACACCTTTGCTTTGGTAACAATTTTGTATATGTTTATGTTCATATTTTATTGTTTGTGATGTGGTTTTGGTGTGTTATGTGCGTGTGTTTTCCAATAAAGTGCATCACGTTTTCTAGTTTGGAACCTTCTGAATGAAGGACAATGTGAGGAGTGAAAACCACTATAGTAGTGCTTGGTTGTTGTGTAAATGGTTTGTGGAAATATGAGAAATCACCTAAGTGTACAGTTGAGGAATCAGGTCATCTCTAGATTCGTGGTGAGCCTGCAGTCAGAAAACCATACAGGTTCATGGTAATCCAGGGAAACCGGAAACCACCGAGGTGTTATCAAGGTTAGATGCACTAGTCACTTCCAAGTTTGTGGTAATCTTGTGTGGAAAAACTAAGGTGTCACCAAGACCAAGAAACCATATGCTGACATACCACCTTAAAGGTGACAAGGCTACAAGGAGAGTGTAATAATTTTTTTTATTATGTTTGGAATAAGGGGGTCCAATATTTGGAAATATGATATTTGTAAGATCAATGTAATAATGGGGGAATGTTGGCATATTACATTATATACATGGTGGTTCATCTTTCTCAATGGGTCTCTTGACCTTCCACCTATCTGTTTGTCTATTGGGCTTCCTACCTCCTCTAGTTGTGTATAAATAAACCTCTATGTTTCGTATTAAATATCAATAAAATATTAATCATTTTATATCAACATATCTATACTTCGATTGGAGGAAGCTAAAAAAATATTGGCATAAAAAAGGCACAAATACAATTCTACAATAAATCACCAAGGAAATCAATATTGATTTTAAATCATACCTAAAACAAGTACAAACACAAAATAGTTATAATAAATTAAACGTAGACATAATTTGACAAGTATCAGACTAACTGAAAATGCCAAGGTGATGGATCAAGAAGTGTTTGATCATTGATTTACTTTATAGTTTTAAAGGCGTATATGGATTGGGACATACGTGGCTATTAAAATTCACTCCAAATCTAAAAGTGGTATAAGATCTCGATATGTGCCATGTGGTAATGATAAATGAAGACAAAGAGAAAGAGGAAGTTCAAACTTGGTGAAGATTGCTTAAATTTGAGTGAGGAAATTCAATTTTATTGGTACAAAAGGTGGCGATAAGTATTTAAGACCATTGTGTTATGATGAAAGGTCAAGGTTCACCCCTAAATATTGTCATGCCTTGATCAAAGCTATATCAGCTCGACCTCATTAGAACTATTAATGCAAGTGTAATATGAACGTAGATGGACCAAATTAAAAGAGGGGGAAATATAATAGGTTCAAGGAGTGAAACCCTCCAAATTTAAAATAGGGAAAATATAAAAGGTAATTGGTTTGAAACTCAATCATAATGATTGTTTCTTATAGCACTTTGTTTCCCCCCTTTCAGCTATAAGCTGGAGGATTTGTAGGAAAGAAAAAAAATGCAAATAGCTACCTATGAGTAAAACATACAAATCTTGTCGCATGTGGATGGAAGATTGTAAAAACATGGTAATGGGTGGTCTTGAGCCTCCTCCATAATGTAGCTGTATAGTTAATAGAGCAGAAAAAAAACTTCCACGCGAGGGCTTCATATTTGGTGCCACCGTATTGACCATGAACATACTCCACATGTTTGAAATCCAACTCATCTTCAATAAATCCCAACATTGGTAGACTAAGTTGTCTTTAAGTGGACACCCTTGCCTAAGAAGAAAAGGCATATCTGGATTCAAAAAGAGACATTGTGAAGGATATAATAAATAATAATTTTATAAAAATAGGTAAACAATAAAATATTTCAAATATAATACATAAATAGATAGAATAATTAAATATTAAAAATAACTAGTTTCATGTACTATTTATTTCCTTGTTCAACTTTCTATAAACTTCCATTTAGTCTTAAAATATCCTTAGACTAGTCAAAAAATTAAAAAATGAATCGAATCTCTTTTCAAAATGTGTAGTCAAACACAAAATATTACATATTTGAATGTTGTAATACAATATTGTAATGGAAAAATTCAAAAGTTTGCATGGAGAAACTAACAAGTTATTACCTATGCTCAAAATATTAAAAATATAAAAAAACAAATAAAGTATTTATTTGTTTTTAAAAGGAAACATACAACAATTATAAATTTGAGTAAGTGTACATCTAAATCACTGATCACCTTTAGCTAGGAAATAACGGGTAGAGGGCGTCTATGCCATCAAAATCACTCAAGGTATGATCTTGGCCTCACCCACTCAATAAGAATTGATCCCTAGCGGACTATATGTGAGCTAGAAAACTTCACCAATAGACCAAGCGACCTTTGAAAAAATAATTTGTATGTTTATCAAACACTCTATTTAACATTTTAATTTATATTTACAAGTTAATTTATTCAAATTAGGTAGTTGTTTATTTTTTAGGGAATTATCTTATATTGACATCATGATATTTCTCTATATTTAAATTATTCAATTTCATTTCTATATTATTCAATTGAATATTTTTTTTTTGTTGAGTATTCCAATGTAATCTCTAAAAAATATTTTATATGACACTCAATTAACTATTACAAATAAAAAATAGAAACGAAAAATATATTAAACAACCCATTACTTAGCGATGAAGCCTTGCAATTCCCTCGTCATGCACACTTACATGTTCTTTCATCACTGTATCCATCTTTTTTTGAACTATGGCTTGTGTTTTGTCACTGAAAAAAATCTTTTTCATCAACCATTATGTAACTAAAGTGATTGTACGTGTTTGATCAAATATAATATCATGTAGCATGTCACAGTCGTATCATATTAATATTAATATTATTATATTATGTCCCACTTTTGATTTAATTACAGGACACTGTGTATATAATAATTATTTCTATTATTTCTTATGTAATTAAACGATACATAGTTTCTCATAAATAATCACTAACTTTAGTTGATACATGGTTTTGCCTATGTTGTGGCTATTTATATCCTTGATTTTACCGTCAAATTCCTTACCTGACACTAAATCCTACCAAAAAGGGAAACCTTTGGTGATAACCAACAACCAATATTTCATTTTCTAGGTTGTATTGACACAATATTAATTTTACTGAGAAATTGGTTTAATTAGATAATTCGTGGGTGAGATAAGGGTAACCTGTGAATCATGATGCAAAATACCAATGTGATAGATGAGATGGATTTTTTCTTTGGTAATTATGACACAATTGTGTATTTATGGCGTAAATCAAATGTGTGAATTACCTCTCAAAAGTGGACACAATTCATATTTATTGACTTGAGACATTTATTTCTTTTTGGTTGACTGACGTAAAACTAATTCCCTACCATTGTTGGGAATCATCAATTTCATCCCACCAATTTGAGGTGCTCCATTAATTATTCAAATCGATGTCATCCACAAAACTCCTGCATAAATACATGCCTCTATGCCCATGGTTTTGTTGAAAAAACAAGAAAACACTTACCAAAATATTAATATGAAAACTTAAACGTTGTGATTCTGATGGGCATATATATGGACGGTAAATAAATTTTTCGTTCAAGTTCTAAGTCGCAGTGATAAAGAAAGGTGAATATGTGCCACATCCGTCATAGCCAAGTGTGTCAATTATGTGGAACTATTTGCATGTCATTTTTTTCACTTGCTTTTGTTTTAATGATGACTATTCACTACCGCTACCATAATTTTATTACTTATTTTCAAGTTGGAAACACCTTCAACATAATTACTAAATGAATTGTTAGATTCTTATGGGGACCGTTGGTAACACGAAGTGGGCATATAAGTCATCTATAAGACTGGACATAAAACCCCACAATCCTCTTGCCTTTTTCTAAAAAACATTTCTTACACATCTCAAAGATGTTCATTGATGGATACAAGCGAGCTCAAAGATGTGAAAATGGGAAGTCCTTCACCTTCAATTTGTGAGCACCAAGTGGAAGTAAAAGTGGAATCTTAATATTCTCTACTCAAAAAAGAAGACGCCCAAAGTGAAAAAGAAGTTAATTGAATGTGAGGAAGCATAGGGAAGGGATGAGTTATTGAATCTACATGGAAGTAAGGAGGATGAGATATGAAAAATGTTTTTTTGAAATCTAGAAACCTAAAAAGAAATCCTGAATATGGATGGGGAGTTTCGACAGTTCTAAGATGGAAACTGAAGCACATAACATGGAAGTCCTAGCTCTAAGAGGAGCACATGCATATTTGAATATCCGCTTAGTTTCATCCTTGACCCTCTCACAATTCAAATCTCCCAAATACATTTAGGGCACCACCCTCGTAACCAAAATATCACTACCCTCATCGTCTACATCACCATAACCAACACCATAGCCAACTTGAAATGACAATCCATGTGAGATGGACATGGACATTAACATGGACACAATGGGTGATGTGGAAATTCACAATATGTTATCGACCATTGCAGAGGGAATGATCCTCATCCTTCTCACCTCTATTAAATTTCTCTCGACTATGATTACAAATCTTTTCAAGTTGAAATTGTTCTAATGAGTGTAGAATAGTTATTAAGAATCTTTGCAAGTCATGCCAATTTGTTTTCATTGCCCTATTATAATACACAATCATTCTAGTGGTGTGATGCTTACGAATGAAGACCCTCCTTTGCTTTCTCCAAAGAATTACATCTAACAATCAATGCATACCAAATCACTATCAACCAATAGAAACAATGGTGTCACATGTCACTAAGCCCACAATCAAGATTATTTTGATTGATGACCATGTACTAAATGAATCTTTGCCCTATGGTTCTCTAATGTGTGTCATCAATAATTACCTAAGGTCGAATTTGGAAACACCTTCATGTAATTAAAATTTCTCATTCAACAACAAAAAGTTATTGACAATGTCATTTGTTCAAAGTCAAAGGATAAATTTGATAGCTACCTATACCTTTCCAACCATTTTCTACGTGAGAGTAATTTTCTAATATTGCCTTTCTAAAATGTAAAACAATGTTAGTTATATACTACAAACAAAATATATACAATATTAATTTATGTTTATATAATTATTTAAAAGATATGTTTATGTGTAGCAATATACATTACATATCATTCTATATTAAAAAAGATGGTCATATTTTAAACATGCAAGTCCTATGACATGGTTATTTCTGGTGTTTACAAATATTTTATGGCTTAAATCATGAAAAACATCTAAATGACCATCAAATTTAACACATAAAATCAAAGTTTAAATATACCCAGCTACTTGTGCATGTAGTTACCAAAATTGTATCAAACATGCTATTGTTCTATTTCTTACACAAGAAAATAATTATTGTCCAAGTTTTGGAGAACTATTCTAAAGTCACAAAAGCTTGTCCATAGTTACCTACTTCCAATAATATATACATCAAGGGAATCAATGATGTTTGTAGTCCCTTTTCTTATGGCTCCATATAACTATGTTGCTAACAAATCATTTCAATTATGTTATTCATCCACAAAAATTGTAATCATTGCATAATATGTAACATTTTAAATCTAGAAAATCCAACAAAATCGAACAAAGCTTAAAATTTGTATTCTAAAATAGACGAGATAATTTTTTTTTTTCAAAATTGAAAAGAGTGAAGAAATTAGGTTTAATCTTAGATTATTTCCTTGAGAAGGCAAGCAATTCAATATGTAATTTTATTTATACGGTTAAATGATCAAATGTCAATTTATTAATATGAGGAAAGGACAAAGCAAAAACATTGAATATGCCTAGCATTGAAAAATATAAACCTAAAAATTAGAGGTTCTCCAAGCTAAAAGACAGAGACAACACATATGATATGACAGCAACAAACATTTCCATTTTCCACCGCACAAAAACAGAGAACAGTTGGAGGTGAAAACAAACAAAACCAAAAATCAAGCATAATAAAATAACAAAATAAACCATTGTCCAATTCGCAGCTGCTAGAATCGAACCCCCCTCTTGTAATCAATTTTGCCGTCGGTTGCCTCAGACAGAAACTTGAAACGCAAATTCATGTCATCTGGATCTTGACGCTCCATAGAAACCTAATATGTGAAAAATCTTTTATTGACCGTGATTTTTATACAGGATGCATAAATTAGGTGAAAAATCTGTTTAACTTCAACGGGTGTGATTATTTGGAGGTCGTCAATAGAGCGCAGAGCCGAATGGTCAAGATAGAAATGTTTTACTGATACGTAGTCAGAACCTAGTACAATAATTGTGGAAAGCAAAGCCCAATAATTCTATTGACATAACATAGTACAATAATTGTGCAAAGCAAAGCCCAATAAACCATTGTGGTCCTTTCAACCATTATAATGGTCTCTCGGATTGATTGTTGCTCTTGTTCTTTACCAAAAAGGTTTTATTCACTGTCAAACAAAATTGACTGGCCACCTTGACAGATATGGATTCGACGGGTAATCTTGTCCATCGATAGTTTTTTTGGGACCCTAAAATATTTGTACTCCTGTATTAAACTATATGTTACAATAAATTTAATGTTTATTAAGAGATATTAATAATAACGAATTTAATTTATAGGTATTGAATGATCATATTTGTAATAATTTTGACTGTTTTAACAAATAAACACCAATCGATATATAATAACTCTTACGTATATTAACATAAATTTAAAACACCTCTAAACAGAGGACTGACATCAACAAGATAAAAATGAAGAAGACAGAACACAGTACTCAGTGTCAAATCTCAGCTCTGCACCAAGCCAAACTTCTATCTGCAAATTTGTACATCCTTTTGTTGAAAAGAAAGGAAAGCTCAAGCTAACATGGTAGACAGCTAGAACATGGCAGACAGCTGGAAGTTGGGTATCTTTCCTAGAATAGACATTACATCAAATTTTCAATTATAAATTGAAAGAACATGCAATTATACTCCATAAGATATAATTTCATGTTCTCTGAGAAGGCTTATAATTAGAGAGCAGAGAGATGCTGGGTGAAGTTTTCGCTGCCTCGAGAAATGGCGATCTAAAAGCTCTTGAAAAATTATATGGGTTGAACCCATGTCATGTGATCGAGGGTGTTACTTTTGAAAGAAACACCGTTCTGCACATCGCTGCAAGAGAAGGGCATTTGGATATTGTAAGGTGGATACTCAACCTCAAGGGTTGCAACCCTAAAGCTCGAAATTCTGATAAGAATATGCCATTACACGAAGCTGCCAAGGAGGGAAATGCGGAAGTAATAGAAATTCTTCTTCGCCAGAACAAATGTGCCGCTTCCAAACGCAATCAGTTCGGAGAAACGGCTCTGATAATAGCTTGTAAGAACGGTCATGTGGAAGGAGTGAGACTTTTGCTGGAAGCTACACCGTGGTTTATGATCTTATGGCCGAGGAATGACCACCACACATGCCTCCATGTTGCAGCTTATGAAGGGCATCTAGGTATGATCTTCGACTACTATTTTTATGGAAGTTTTATTAGGGTGGAGAGTTATCTCCATTACATTCATTGAACTCCCTTTCTCCTTTCTCTCTTTTGAGTTTATTATCCTAATTGTTTGTATTGTGTCTTATTTTTCACTTAACCTTTTTAAGGAGTCCTTAAAAGTTAAGATTTAAGTTTTTAATTTTCAACTTGTTCAACTTCAAATATATAAAGTTCGTTCTAATATATGAAATTGTCATGATTTTATAATTTTTTTATTAGGTAATGAGAATGTTTTGAAAGACACCCTCAAACGTTATACACAATACTAAAAGACAGATAAAAGAGAAACCTACATATTACAAAACTAAAGATAGGATCCAACAAGCTTGATCCGGCATTCAAAAAAGACCAACAGCCTACGGCCGAAACCTGACACCCACCAGACAACCAACAACTTTTACATCCCCACTATAACACTATTGTCCTTGGAAGCAACAAACAATCCACCATAATTCAAGAAACAATTGCTATCTTTTTTAGGGATTGCAACATCATTTTCTCATTTTGCTTGCCTTTCCCTTTCTTGCCCAACATTGTCCATTCCTCCTCTCACTACAATATATGAATAAAAATTCTCATACCCCCTTAGAAGGAACCCCTATCTTAACCACAGATCTAGCCCCCTCCTCCACCGTAGGCTTCTCATCATTTCTATTTGGATCATTAAACCCATGCTCAACAGTCTAAATTTGCTCAATATTATGATACTCAATCTCCATTGACAACCAAGGCGGCACCATACCCACCAACTCTGTATCAGCCAAAGGAATAGCTGCAACGGTCTCCAAATCGTCCGGCTCTGACTCTACTGAGACATTCTCCTTCATTCCTTTCGTATTTACCTCCAATTTTGAAGAGCATAAGGAATTTAATGATTTATTAAAGAATACTTTAATTTTCATTTGTCATATTTTAATAATTTTCAAATGTTATGCAGATGTGGTGAAGTCAATACTTTCAAGGTCTGGTTGTTGTAATGTACTGCATCACATGTGTCTTATTCCTGATGTGCATGGTGCAACTCCCTTGCATAGTGCTGTTCACGGAGGTCATTTAGAAATTATTCGTGAAATAACAAAAACAGAATTGAATTCATGTTGCAGTCGCATATGGTATTGGTTAGACACAAGCTTGATGAAAAAGGAAGACAAACAAGGAAGATGCCCAATTCATTTAGCAGCGATGAAGGGCAATATTGAGATAATTGATGGATTTATAGAGTTAATGCCAGATTGCATAGAAATTCATAGTAGAGACCTTAAGACTGCCTTGCATTTTGCTGTGGAGTATAATCGATTTGAAGTGGTGCGAAAATTACTCTTCAATATCAAGCCGGAACAAATTGCAAAATTAGTGAGCAATGATATTGACATATCTGGTAATACAATATTGCATTTGGCAGCCATGAATGGAGTGGATCCTAAGGTTAAGATTCTTATTCACTCATTTTATATTTATAATATAGTATATTTATTTACTTTTATCTATATTTATTTTTTATTTGTAGTAGTTGAAACTTACATTTTCTTTTAATAACTTAGATAGTGTTATGCTATATTCTATTTGATATCAATAAAAGGAAATTCAGTCACATATTGCGATACCACTTAGACTTTTAAACATAAACTATTTATTATACAATATTGTCCCTAATTTAAAATAGTATTTATTTTCACTCTCCTCTCTCTTTTTTCCTTCTGATAAAATAAGTATTTTTTAATAATTTGAAGAATAATATATAATTAACTGTTTATAAATTTTCATCCTCTAATCTTTTATCCCATTCAACTTGCAACAATTTACAATTCTTCCTCTTCTTTAGTTTTCAGCGAACGTAAAATTCATTTATATTTTAACTAATTATCTGTTTCTTCCTTCTCATTTCTATTATATTAATCTGGACTGATATAATAGTCTCCTTATTTCAAACTTTCATTTGTATCTAATTTATAAATAGCTTTTCTTTTATATTTTGATATTTATATTTTCAAATTCTTTTAATTTCTTCATTTTAGTTGGTAAATGATTTATTTCATAGTTAAATCTTAGGAGACATCTTTATAAATAGTATCTAGAACCCATCTATAATCAATATATACAATTTCGTATTATGATCAATAATTGTATGTTGATTTTGTTTATGGTGCAGCTCGTGGAATATTTGCTATCATTATCCAATATAAAATTGAATGGTGTAAACAACAAAGGTTTGACAGCATTTGACATAGCTACTGATGCTAAATGCAATGCAAATCCCAATTTCACCAATATTGCCAAGATTTTGGAAGATGGCGGTGCAACTCATAGTTTCATACGACATTCTGATTCAAAAGATTATTCACGATCAAATCAAAATAGTAACCAAAGTGATGGCACTGAAGACAAACTCATGTCTGTGGACACCTTGGTGGCATCTTTGGTTGCCACTGTCACATTTGCAGCCATGTTTACAGTGCCAGGAGGAACTGAAGAGAAAACCGGGGCCAAGATGATCTTACAAAAACTTTTTCAATTATTTTTGTTCTCCGATTGCCTTGCCTTCTTTTCTTCCATGACAGTGGTTATGGCATGGATATTTAGAGAACGATTGGAAGAAAAACTTACTATAGATCGTTCTCCACTGGCCAAACTTTCCTTGCTAAGTTTGCAACTCTCAATAATGTCCACAACTCTTGCATTCCTATGTGCTACAATCCTGGTCACAATACCGCGCAATCTTGAACGACACGAAAAGGATATAAGGTTCAAATATGAGTTGATCTTTGGAGGCGAGATCTTAACAGCATCACTTATACCATCCTTGGCAATTATGTTTCTCTCCCTTGCTTGGCTTTATGAATATTACTTCAGATCTACAAATGATCATCAACAAAAACTTAAGAGGCAGTTTAAGCAAGTTGTAATCTACATAATTCCCCCTTGTCTCCTCGTATTAGCGGTAGTTATTTCTTATGGGTTAAATCAAATGATGTCCACTTGATGGGAAGAACTAAATTGATAACACGAGATCTTGCTGAAAAGTCTACAAGAAAAATTACCTGGTCTCATTGTACTACTACAATGTTGAATTGATGTAAATATTAAATTTGAGGTTTTATTTGTATTGCCAAAGGTAGATTCTATTATAGTTTTCATATTTGTTTAACCAGTTATTAGTATTTGTACTACGGTTATTATTTTCCTAAACAAATAAGCACTTTTCACATCAATAATAAATATTAGTAAACTTGTACATTTCTTAACAAAATAATTTTAAAATTTCATTTATCTTCAATTTGATTTGCCCACACATTGAGATCTTATTGTGGCCTTCAACAATTTCTAAAAAAGGTGATGCCATGATATTTATTACAATGACAACATAGAGTACAACATTTGATTAACTAGACACATTTCGTGACAGACAGATTTTTTGCCTATCTCGTATCTCACCGCAAATGGCTAATACGAATTTATTTTTTAACAACGTGCTAATATGTAAAAGGAAATGTTGGAAAACAAAACATTTCGCATAATATATAAAAGAAATCTCTTTCGTCTCCATATAAAAAACGGTATTCCCTGTTCAAACCTTGCAATAAAAAAGACTTTGACATTTAGATTGCTTATTGTAGTGAAGTAGAAGATGATACCACCTTAACAGCTTATTTATAATGCTTTTCCCCTTTTTTCAAAGGAAGAGGGATGCGTTGTTTTCCATGTGTTCAAGAAGCATATTACAATTCAGAGGAAAGGAAATGAACATGACTCTAGTTGTTGGTAAGAAGAAACATGATTCTGGTTGCTGGTAAGAAGACCAGGTTAACTTGCTGGATGAGATAGAGTCGCCAATGAAATATTCACAAGGAGACAATATTCATATGGGTTATTTGTTATCATCACACATTCACCTGTAAACATGAGCTTGAACTCCACTACCACATGCCTCTTGATCCATTCCTTTAGCTTCCCTAGCTAAAGATCTCCTAAATACCCAGGAATGCATCCTTAAGTATAAGACTTGAATGAACTTCAATGCCATATACTAATCATGGAATGGGGACGGTGAGCGGTACCATGAAAGGACATGCTAATCTTTAATCAGAACAACAACTTAATAGTGCATACAACGAAGAATAGGTGACTAAATGGATAGTGTTGGATAAATTTTTTTGTTCACAATCGAGCCAAGATGATCATGGGTCCAAAGATACTATTTTTTATAGTAAAAAATTGTACCCAATGCCTGATATGACCTTGCTTTTGAGACAGTCTAATGATAAGCAACAACATCAGGAACAAACAAATTATCCTTCAAACTCCAATTGTGATGTTCATCTGTGGGCGTCTCTAGGGAAGTAGAGTCGTGGGCATAGCCAAAATATTAATTGTTTTTCCATGTACATAATAAGGTAGAGTCACCTACATACAACACTGGATTTGATAGACAACATAACATATGATCCATTGACATGACCTCAAATCCCAGCTCCACTTCTTTTGGGATCTTCCATGCCTAAAATATATATGCATGAGAACAACATAAATTTTTCCTTAAATCCGTTTGCACAAAAAAAAGTTAGGCTAAGTGTACGAGGAGACCATTTTGTTTTCCCCAATTTTATTTGTAATGAAAAAAACTATGATATCAATTTCCTTTCGAAATTTCTGAAAACAAAACTGAATTTATGATGCTCTCTATTTATTACATGGGAACCACTCGATCGGTACACTTTACTAATTAAAAATGACCACTATCATCTTTACAGAGTTTGTAGGAATTATGTTTTCTTTTGTGGATTATTTCAAAACGTGATAGTCCATAGTGTACCTCGACCCCTTCAACGACACCGGATTGAATTATCTATTATAGGAGACAAGGATCTAATACTGTTCTTTGAGTTGTTTGAAAACAGAGATGGAGATCTAAGGGTGTAATTGACTTGTGATTATTTGTTGAATCACACTTAAGCATCATCATGAAACATTGATCAGCTCACCTTTGCTACCTCTCATTTGAATTTTACTACAGCTGCGGTAGTACTTAACATCATCGCTACTCTTGTTTTTAATGTTAATTGTGGATGAGTTTATTTATTGATGTTTCAATAAAAAACATAGCTATAATATTAACTATGATATACAAGAAATTTAGTTATGTGGATATAGATGTGCATGCTAATATTTTCCTTTTTTATTTTTCAATGTCTAATTTTTTTTATAAACATATTTTTTGGGAACATATATAATATTATTAATAATAATATAGGTTAATTAAATTTCAATTGCTGAATTATTGGAAAAACAAAGCACTCTTTTCAATTAACTTAAATTTAAAAAGTCGTTAAATTTTAATATAAATTGGTATTCCCTTATATACAAATGATTGAACTATTGTTTTACTCTATATATTTTAATGTGTCATAATCATTTATGGGTGCTCTAATCTTGAGCCCCGAGCTTAAAATTAAAAACCACTTCCCGCTCCTCCCATCTACCTCGTTGACGGGGTATAAATGTTTTGGCCATTGATTTTTCTTTAAATCCCTCTCTACTTTAGCTTTTCCACGCAGAAATCCATGGAATGTTTTCTATTTCTCCTCCTTGCATGGGAAAACAATGGGTTTTATTCTGTAACACCCACTAAAATCTCCCACTTGAGACCCATGAACAACCTAGGTTTAGTTACAAAATTATGGAATAATTTTTTTTAAAGTGTTAACAACCAAAGTCTCAAGGACAATTAAATTCAACTGATAACTTTTCCCATTATAATAATTATTAATTCCACACTATAAAGTAACAAGTGTAATAAGTCCACACCTAGCTCAAATCTCCTTAGGGATTAATTTAATCATTGATTACATTGACATTTTAGCTAAATATTCCCTGATTAAAATTTTAGGGTTAAGGGGACTTGTAATGCCCATTAAAGCAACCCACTTGAGACCCAAGAAAATTCTTAGGATTAGTTAGGAAAATTCTGATTTTTTTTGTTTTTTTTAAAAGAGTCTACAACCAAGTTACAAGACAACAAATGTCACTAACAAGTTCCACATCAATTCTAATCCACAAGAATAAAATTTTTTAGAGGTCACAAGGTCCAAAATTTAGGGTTAGAAGGTTCAATTAGGGTCAAAGGGTAATTCCTCACCATACCCATTCTCTAACAGGCTCAAAGATTCAACTTGGTTTTTTTATCAAAATTAACACATTCAAAATTTTCCTAAATCATTCCCATTGGATAGTAAATTTCCTCACCTTTCCAGTGATATAAAGAAGTCCTCGTAACTCCTCATATTTCTTGAGTTATGGGCCGACAGGCCTTGGGGTGAAAATTTTCCCCAAGAGCGGGCCTGCGGGGCTAGGGGAGAAAATTTTCCCCAAGGGTGGGTCTGCGGGGTGGCGGGAGACATTTTAGAAATTTTCTCGCGCAGGGCGAAAAGCCAACTTTGCACCCGTCCTCTTGTAAGTCCGTAAGGGACATGTGGTGCCTCCTAAGCCAATGCGGGGAAAGTGGGGTGGCAGGGAGAAAATTTGTTTAACGCCCCGAAGGGCAAAAAGGGTAACATTCACCCGTGGCTCTTTCGGCACCTCGTGATGCTACGTGGCAGCTCTAGATTGGCTGTGTTCAATGGGGCGGCAGGGAAAATTTGGAAAATTTTCCTAAAATTTTCTAAAACACAAAAAGGTGAAAAAGGGACCCGCTCCTCCACCGATGCCTCGTGATTCAAAGGGAAGGGAAATACTAATTGGTAGCGGGGCAATGGTGAAACTTTGGAAATCTTTCCTACAACCACATATTGTTTTTGAGCGCCAATTGTTAGAAGGAGAAAGGAGCTCGTCATGTCCGCCAGGCCATCGAAGAAAGCATATTGATTAGATATGGGTCGGCAAGGAAAGTAAGGAAAATGGTCCCAATAAATATTTCCGAATGTCAATAGCTTATTTCTAATTTTTTACTGCCCCTTTGCCGGGTACGCCTCGTGAAGACACGTGGTAAATGTAAGGGGATTATCTGCAGGTTCAACATCTCAGCGGGGACATTTTAGAGATAGTGAATTTATGTAGTTTTTCCTGAAGCATTGTAGGGTACCAAATTCATGTACCATTTGCCCACCATTAGTGAGGCTCTTCCCAGATATTAAGGTTAATGAATAGGGTTTGACGCTAATTGAACAAAAACTCTAAGATGGTGTCATACATCTTTACAGAGAGCTGCAGTTTTGACGTAAACGATGCACTCTATGGATTTCTCTTGACATTTTATTTACTCATGACGTCAATGATTTTTGATTAGATTACATTAATAGTTTGTTAGGGGTAACATTTAAAGAACATGAATGGAAAGGTTGAAACACTGTATAACTGAAAAAATCAAACTAGTATTAGAATGCATGCACTCCACATTTGATCATCTTCCTCTCTCAACTTGTCATTTTTCACACAAGTGTAGAATTGTGCTTAAATGGGTCCAAAAAATCTTTCAAGAAAATCTAATAGGTTCCATGTTTGAAACCCAAGCATTTGAATACAACAAACCTTTTCCTTTGTACCACGGATTGATTGAGAACATGATTTGAGCCCGATTTTGCTATGTTATTCCATGGGCACTATCCTTAAGTGTTATTGGTAGGTAGGATAACCATTCTCGGCATTATGCCAAAGGTCTCCTTCAATGACCACTGACATGAAATAAGATTTTTGATTTTACTATTTTAATTTTTTTGATGTTAAGGTTATTTGAACATTTGATGGAGTTTGATTTGTTACAAAGTATACAGATGAATTGAATGAAGTGTATACATTTTATAGAACATAAATTAACTAACTCTTTTTCCATGAGATTAAACATTAAATTCATTTCAAGCTGGTCATAAATAGCTTTCTACCTCTCAATCAAATATTAAAATGAGAATGTGGTTCCAAGTCTTTCCAAAACAGCATAGCTATTATCCCAATGCAAGGTAGATCTAATACATAGCCAACCACAAGCATGTAACAATCTTCCAAAAACTTCTTCAAATAGGGATTTCATAGAGCATCTAAAACAACAGAAGAATTCACCCAATGGAATTAAGTCTTCAAAGTGAAGCAATGAAAACACTTCCATTAATTCAAATGAAACTGTCACAACCTCCTTTCCATTTGATTTCAGAATACAAGGGACAGAGGATGTATCATGGATCCACGTAGGATGGCACATCACACATCCTACAGAGTCCCAACTCTTTTACATTTCAAAGTTCAACTTTCATTTTCCAATGCATAAGTAAATTTCCAGGTAAAATGAATATATAGATGATCCAGTTTAAAGTGGTACACAGGGCTACAAATCCAGATTTCACTCCCCAAAGGACTGTCAAATTGTCTTTTTCTCAACTCTAGTACAACAACATGTGTATTTCTAATTCTTCCAAATTGTGATCACAACAAGAGGAGGGGAAAGGAAATGCTCTTTACCCAACAAAGACATCCAATGAATAGGAGAATCCATTTTTCTTCATTGGCCCCCGAGACCCAACCACAATATAATAAAATATGTGATCAAACTCATGGCAACAACAGGATTCCACAAACACACAAGCAACATTCTCAAAACAAAAACATAGTCCAAAATAGAATGTAGTTTATAACTACATTAAAGCATGACAAGACATTAGTAAGGCTTCATCAAGCAAGCCAAAGGAACAAGAAACTATGGGGGATGCTTCTTATGCTTCCCAAAAGGGGAAATGGGTATCACCACCTGAATTACCAACCGCCAAAATATAGGCTATCAAAACCCTGACATTCATTATGCCTCCCCAAAGTACCCCTTGTTCCTCACATTTCCTTATGCCTCCACAACCTCTTATGGAACACCCCATAATGATTAAAGAAATTCAAGCTATTTCTTTGTAAGGTGGAACCAAAATCCTAACTCCCTCCATCCCTTATACCTCCGTAAAACACACTTGTGCCTCTCACAAAATAAACCCCATAGTCTTCTCCTACACCATTCCTAGGCCATCTACCCAAGAACCCACAAACATGCCAAAATATTTAGACATTAACATTTTCAAGAAAAAAAATCATTTCAAGAGCCAAGCTCCTACCTCTTCATGATGGATTTGTTCCAAGTTCCAAACAGTAGTAAACTGTTATCCCAATGCAAGCAATAAAAAAATGCAACCAAGCCACAAGCATGCAACAATATTCCAAAAACTTCTTCAAAAGCAAGAGATCCCAAAATAACAAAAGAATTCACCCAAGAATGAAGTCTCCAAAGTGAAGCAACCCAAAACAAGGGAAGGAATTTTGCTTTTAATAGAAGATGGGAAGGGAAGAGAATGAGTTGGATCCATGTAGGATGCCACATCACAAATCCTCAACCCCAACCCCAAAATTCAACTTCAATATCCAATGCATAATAAATAGGTGGGTGAATAAATTGATCATTTTTCTTACACACTCAAATCCAACCCACACCCCAAAGGACTGATATCAAATCATGTAAGAAAATTGCAATTAAAACCAACAAATTTGCCTTCTCAAAAAGCATTATAAAAGTCAAATTTCAACTCTCCAACCATAGGTATGGTTGGTAAATAAATTTAAGAAGGTATGGGACAAGTTTAACTTGTCCCACAAAGCCTCCAAAATCAGCCTCTAAGGACAAATTTCGAATTTCCAAGAAGGTGGAGTGTTTCACACTCAAAAGTTAACTTACACATCACTTACACATCTCTTACAAAACTTTAAATCAAAGCTAACAACTCTATTAATTAATTTCTCATGATATATTTTAATTAATTAACATTAACAACATGCTTACCCACAATATTATTAATACAATATTTAATTAATAAAGATATAGGGGCAAAAGTATTACAAAATAAACACATGCAACATTAAACAAAAGGGTCAAATAATTAGAAAAACACATAACCCCTTGGTCATATTTAAAGGTGATCCCCCCATGGGAATCCCTAACACACATAAACACGCATAAAACAAATACTAGTTGCGATGGTGACCTTGTTGAATTCATCTAGAATTCTAATGTGGTTGTTCTCCAATCGCCTGATGTTTGTTGTGATACTTTAAACCTACAAAATACAAATACCTCCTTCAGCCTCATGGCCATATCAAAACATCTAAAATAATATAATTAAAATTTCCAAAATTATCTAGATATATGGATCACAACAACATCCAAGCAACCTAACAAGATCATTTGCATAGTTTTACTCAACCACCATATCATCATCAAATAATCTTCCATTTCTAGGTCTACTCACAATATCTAAATATCACATGTCTCGAACAACATCCATAGTATAAGCTATGTCAAACATTATATCAACATCAATATCCAAAGTGCCTCTAATAATCATCATGCATCATAACTGAATCAAGTCAACAATAATCCATGCTCTAACATCTAACATCAAACTATAATAAGGTCCATAATCAAGTCCATAATATAACTAGAATTATCATGATTAGTATCAAAAAGGTGTCAAAGGGAAATGGGCACTACATCCCACTCCCCTTAGACTCGACTTCCTCCTGGAAGTCACTTGAAGAAATGTGGAAACGAAACTCGTAGCAAAGTAGCATCCTGCTATGTAGCTGCAGTCTCATCATACCTGTCCCACTACTCCCGGATCTGATCAATCTCCCTGCCTTGAAGGCCACAGGTCCTATGATCTAGGATGCAAATGGGCTCCACCATCACCTGCACCTGAAATGAAGTCCAATATAACACATGAGAAGGATCTGCAACATATCTCCTAAGAACTAAAACATGAAACACATCATGTATGCGAAACAAGCTTGGTGGCAATGCTAGACGGTAGGCCAAGGGGCCAATATGCTCCAAGATCTCAAAAGGACCCACAAATCTAGGATCTAACTTAGAACATTTTCCATAATGGATAGAGCTCTTATGTGGCCCGACATGAAGGAACACCTTCATTCCCACATCAAAACTATGGTCAGTCCTATGCTGATCTGCGTATTTCTTCTGCATGTCATGTTCTTTCTGCAATCTCTGTTTGATCAAAACCACCTACTGCTCCATGTCCTGCAAAAAAGTTGGTCCAAGAGAAACCCTATCCTCTAACTTGTCCTAACTAAGAGGTGTCCAGAAATCTCTGCCATACAAATCTTGAAAAGGATTCATCCCTATAGAACTCTAGAAACTATTATTGTAGGCGAACTCCACCAAGTACAGGTACTCCTCCCATCTAGACTACTGATCCATCACATACATCCTGAGCATATCCTCTAAAATCTGATTCACCCGCTTAGTCTGTCCATCTATCTCAGGGTGATATGCTATGCTGAAGTTGATTCTCATCCCGAGGGTGTGTTGCATGGTAGTCCAGAAATGGGAAGTGTACAAAGGATCGCAGTCACCAATGATCTTCCGCATAATTCCGTGCAACCTGAAAATCTCATCAAGATATACTTGTGCCACTACACTAGCCATATAAGTGGTCTTTACTGGAGAAAAGTGAGCCACTTTTGTCAAATTATCAACTGTTACCATGATGGCGTCGTGGTGATATCTCAAAATTGGTAGCCCCGCAATGAAGTCCATGGAAATGGTGTCCCACTTCCATTCCGGTATAGCATGAGGAAAGAGAAGGCTAGCTAGATGCTGATGCTCGGCCTTCACTTTCTGGCACTCTAAACAACATGACACATACTGAGCCATGTCTCTGTGAAGTCATCTCCAGTGATACAACTGTCTCAAGGTAGTGTCCATATTCTTCACCGCAGGATAGGCTAAATAGGGTGGATGATGTGCCTCTGTCAATATGTCCTTCCTCAATCCTCCATATCTGGAAACATATATCTGACCTCTGTGCCCAAGAATGCCATCTTTCTCTAGTGAGAAACCATCAAAATTCCCATCGAGGGGTCTCTGAGACTCGATCTCTACTCGAACTGCAATGTAGAAGTTGTCAAGAGGAAGTTGCTGAAGAATCCTGATGAGATAGTCTACCACCACATTCTCCTTCCATTTCACATGCTCTATCTCCATATCATACTTACAAGGAAACTCCATCCAACACCACTGACGAGAATTGAGATTGGGATACGTGAAGAGTTGACGAAGACTCAAGTGATCTGTCCTGAGTGTGAATCTTCAACCAAGGAGAAAGTGCCTCCATCGAACCGAAGCGTTCACAACTACTATAAGATCAAGATCACGAGTCAGATAATTAAGCTCATAATATTTGAGTTTGCGAGACTCAAAAGTAACTACTCTTCCCTCTTGCATCTGTCATCACCAATCCGGCACTATGATAATTCTTCGCCGGGAACTCCTCGTGCTATGATTATTTACTAATGCACAGCCTTTAGTTTGGTGGATGTAATCTGGAAACAAAACAACAACCGAACACAAGAATACCATCGACTATGATAAGACGGAATGATGACAAATCTGAAATATCAAAGTAAATTATAATATTAACATGAAATTGTTACAATCTCACCCATGAGGTACTTCAACAAGACTATGGGAGAAACTTTACAATTACACCTCTCGATGGCTTCTTTAACACACCTTTAACTGATGGCTTCCTTTGCACACTTCCTACAATATTTCTCACTACTTCTTTCTATCCTAAATGAGGGGGGTGGCCTCTCTATTTATAGAACTTCCAGGCTTATCCATGTTATCTCTAAGATAGGATAAGAAATCCACCCTGACGAATCACATTCCATACCTTAACTCTTATCTGTACATGTAGGCTTATCTGTTAAGATAAGATAAACCTTATCATTTTACATGGGTTCCACATTTTAAGACTTTTTAAAAATAAAAAACACAAAATATTTATGACCTCACTCCTTGTCCTTATTACCAATATAATATTTCTAATTCCTAATCATGTAGACCCTACTTCTCTACTTACCCAAACTTTGACATTTTAACATTACCGGACCACTTACGACAAATATTTACTTTTTACCACAACATTCCTATTGTACTTTGACTGTTACCGTATTCCACATTATTGGCGGCACTGTACTGATGGCGCCGTTATCTTCTATCAGACGTTACTACTAATTATACTTAACAACATCCTATTCCTAATACATACATTAATGAAATAGAAATTATGGAGGAAAATTTTAGTGTCGACATCTTCCCCCTTCCTAGCTTCTACTCCATCCTCGGAGTAGACTATTCTGGTGCTTGGAAAATCTTCAACTTGTCGTGGTTGACCCATTTCGTAATGGGAGTGTCATCCAATTCCTCTAGTCGGTACGTACCATTTTCATGCACAGCTGCTATTTTGTAGGGCCCCATCCATTTTGGAAGAAATTTTCTCTGTCTTCTTTTTTTGTACCTGGAATCATATACTAGAACCAAGTAATTCACATGAAATGGAGACCACTGGATCTTTTGATCAAAGTATTCCTTCTGCTTCATTTTCTTCTTATGGCTTATATCCTTTGCTATTTCTCTCATTTCCTCCAGCAAATGAAGATGTATTAACCTTTCTTTTACTGAATCACTTTCATCCATCCTTTCATTTTTCATAACTCTCACAGTGGGAATATATAACTCAATAGGAAGAACTCGATCAATGCCATAGGCCAATTGAAATGGGGAGTATCCTGTTGCTGACTTTGATGTTGCCCTATATGCCCACAATGCTGCATGAATCCTTTTATCCCATTTATGTACCTACAAGGCTGCATCTTTTGCTAGAATTTGACACAACACAAAATTTGTTCGTTCCACCTGTCCATTTGTGCTTGGCTTGTATGTTGTTGCCTTCATGTGCTTAATAGAAAACTTATTGACTAGGGCTTCTACCACCTCATTAATGAAGTGGCTTCCTTGATCTGTTACAATTTCTAATGGGCAACCAAATCTGGTGACAATGAGTTCATACATGAACCTTGCCACTTCATCCATGGAAGCTGTTTTCAATGGCCTAGCTTCAACCCACTTGGTTAAATAATCTATGGCAACTACAATATACTTATTTTGGCGTGATGTAGTTGGACGTGGACCTACAATGTCTATTCCCCACTTTTCAAAGGGACCAAGTGGAAGAATAGGACATAATGGAGTTGATGAAGTCTTACGGTTACCATGTGTTTGACAAATATCACATGTCTTACAATAATTATAACAATCCTTAAAAAGAGTGGGCCAGTGATAAACTGCATCCAAGATCCTTCTTGCTATAAGTTGTCCAGAGAAGTGCCCTCCACATGTACCATTGTGGAATTCTTCTAGCAGCTCTTTTCCTTGATCACGTCCAACTGCCCTCTTCTACTGTCCATCAGGTCCTACTCGAAATAATACTCCATGCAGAATAGAATATGGACGACTAGCTTGAGTAATCTTTCTCTTAGTCTTTGCATTGGCACCATCAGGAAACTTGAATTCATTCAGATAATTCCAAATATCTATGTATTCACTAGGGATTGTGCCAAGGGAGAACAATGCTGCATCGAGAAAATCATCATCATCACAAGATGATCCTAAACCATCATAGGCTCGAGAGAGTGCATCTGAATTGACATGCTTCTTTCCTGGCCTATCTATAATATCAAATTCAAATTCTTGTAGCAAAATTATCCATCTTGCTATCCTCCCTGATGGGTTAGGCTTATTAACAATATATTTCAGAGCCTGATGATCTGTTACAACTATAAATTTCTGCCCTAGCAAGTAATTTATAAACTTCTTTACAACAAAAATGATAGCCAGAGCCTCTTTTTCAGTTACAATATAGTTTACCTCAGCACTACTCATTTGTCTGCTCCCAAAGTAAATTGGATGTTCCTTCCCATTTTCATCCTTTTGGCTCAAATTACTTCCTAGTGCTGTATCTGAGGCATCAGTGTACACAATGAATGGCTTGCTCCAATCTGGATTCTTCAAAACAGGTGAAGACACTAGGGCTTCCTTCAGTTGTCCAAAAGCTTCATGCGCCTTATTTCCTGGTTCATAAGTAACATCCTTCTTCAAGAACTGGGTTAGTGGCTGTGCAATCTTTGAGAAATTCTTGATAAACCTTCTATAGTAACCCACATGGCCTAAAAATGATCTCAACTTTCTTCTATTAAGAGGAAATGGTAAATCTTTGATTTTTGAAACTTTATCAGGATCAGTACCAATACCATCTCTAGATACAACATGCCCTAACAAAACGCCTTTAGAACATCCAAAGACACACTTTGTAGGGTTTAGTGAGGCTTGTGCTTCATCTAACCTTTGAAATGCTATCTCCATTTGGTGCAGGTGGTCCAACTTGCTCCCATAGATGAAAAAATCATCCAGAAATACTCTGATGAAGGTCCCAACGTAGGGTTCGAACACCCTATTCATCAAACGCTGGAATGTTGCTGGAGCATTACACAATCCAAAAGGCATAACTCTATAGGCAAACATTCCCCAAGGAGTGGTGAACGTGGTCTTCAGCTGATCTTTCTCTGCTATACGAACTTGGTTGTAGCCACTATATCCATCAGCAAAACTATAGCACTCCTGGCCAGCTACTTCGTCCAAGATCTGATCTGAAAATGGAAGAGGGTAATGATCCTTCTTTATTGCCTTATTGAGCTTCCTGTAATCAACAAAAATGCGTAGCTTCCCATTCTTTTTTATTGAAATCACAATGGGAGAAACCCATTCTGAATTCTCCACAGCAAATATGAATCCTGCATCAAGCAACTTCTCTATTTCTTCTTTTACAGTCTTGGAAAAATTAGGATTCATTCTATATGGCATTTGCTTTATGGGCTTAACACCATCTACCAGCTCAATACAATGTTCTACCCAACTTACTTGATGGAGTTCCTTGTAATCAAAAGTGAATAGGTGTATGTACCTTCGAAAGAGCTGGAAGTAGGATTCCTTCTCACTCTCCATCACAACATCACCAATCTTTATTTGTTGGAGACGATCATCAAATTCTTCTTCAGATAATTTTATGGGGTCATGAGTTGGTGTGACTGGCAGGATATCCATGACTAAAACATCCACCTCGCTTTCTTCATCTTCAGTATCCACTTCACTGGTACTAGAGTAATCAGAGGATGTCCAATCATCAGTTTCATCACTTGAATCCACAGGTTCTACTTTATGATGTCAAGGGATCACGTTTATCTTCAACCTCTCTCTACCACGTCCAAGTGTCATGAAACCTTCATTCCAGTAGTTTCTTGCATGAACTCTCCTTAGCCATAGTCTTCCCAGCAACATTGGGTACGCAACAGTACCATTTTTCATCACTTGAAAGTCTACCACACATACAACACCCATAACAGATATTGCCACATTTGAAACTACACCTTCTGGTTTAGTTTTTCCCTTATTTAATGACCTTAACATAAGTGTTGAAGGGCGATCAATTTTTAAACCCAACATATTCATTACAGACTAGGTCATTACATTAACTGCAGAACCTCCATCAACTAAGACATCATGAATTGAAATACCATTACATAATACCTCAGCTTGTGGAGCATAGGGATCTGCCTCTGCCTCCAAAATAGGGACCTCAACCTCCTTCCTTCTTCGAGCATTGAGTCCACCTCGCAACTCCTGCCTCTTCTCAGAAGACATAGCCAAGAGTTGACCATATGTAATATTTGCAGGCCTTTTGGACAGATCTTCCAAGATGGAGTATGGTCCTTGCCCCTGTGAAATCAGAAAATCCTACACACCCAACTTTCTTCTCCTATGTTTCTTACTAGTTTCTCCTTTCATCTTCTTAGGATCATTTCCATCTTGATTATCTTTTTCTTTCTTTCTTTTTGTTACAAACACATCTACTTCATTATTTCTGCTCTTATCTACTACATCAAAAGAATTCACAGGTGCTTTTCCTTTATCATTATCTCCCTTACCAGATGTAGAAGCTCTATCTGGACAATTATACTTATAATGACCCTTTTTATAACAACCATAACAAACAACTTCAGAAATATTTCTTTTTGGACCTCTATCTCCTCCCTGAGAACTAAATTCCTTTCCTTGAAGAAGATTAATAGTTAATTGACCCATCTTTTTGAGCAGATCTTCATACTCAGTAGATGTATTAGGAGAAATATTTGTGCTCACCGGGGGTGGTTGTGGATTCAGGACCAAAGGTGCTGGTGTAGGCTCTACTTTAGCAACAATTTCTTTGGGCTCCTCTTCCATGCTTTCTTCTTGCCTTCTTGCAATCTCCTTTGCTTGTTCAATGGTAGCTGGGCGGTCATACTTCACTCGTTGTCTGATCTCCGGCTTCATCCCAAGAATGAAGTTCTTACAGAGGATATTATCCATGCCATTCATCAACCCATCCGCTAGTCCTTCCTTCCGGATCTGGGCATCGAGCTTTCTCCTTAGCTCTAGAACACGAGCATGATAATCCCTTATCTTCTCCTTCTCTCCTTGGGATAGCTTTGTGATCTCGATCATGAGATCTGCATATTTCTGTTGTTCACCAAATTCTTCAAGAAAACTTTCAGTTAATAAATCCCATGAATTTTTCACATTATCACCTAGTGTTTCAAACCACCTAAGTGCAGAACCATCCAAAAAGGTAGGAAAAAATTCAGTCCATTGTTCCCTTCTTATAAGGCCATTACAAATACAAGATCGCTTAAACTCTTGAATGAAAGAAGAAGCATCTTCATTAGATTGAGCTGAAAAAACAGGAATCTTTCCCATTTTCAAAAGTAACCACCGTGAAATACCAACCCACAAGTACAATCAACAAGACTTATGTGCACAAATAATTGGAATTACTATAGAAATGACCACGGTAAACTATGGTAAAACTTGACTTACTACGGTAAAACTGATTTTACTGTGGTAAACACTATTCACGGTAAAAAGTGAAGTTACTGCGGTAAATACTATTCATGGTAAAAAGTGACTTTACTATGATAAATACTATTCACAGCAAAAATGACTTTATCATGGTAACTACTATGCACGGTAAAAATGACTTTACCATGGTAACTACTATGCACAGTAAAAACAAGGTTACCCTCCAATTGATTTTTGACTAAGTGGGAATATCTCTCCAGAAAATCCACCAACGAGGAATGGTCCCGGCAACGGAACTAAAATGTCATCACCAATCCGACACTATGATAATTCTTCACTGGGAACTCCTCATGCTATGATTATTTACTAATGCACAGCCTTTAGTTTGGTGGATGTAATCTGGAAACAAAACAACAACCGAACACAAGAATACCATCGACTATGATAAGACGGAATGATGACAAATCTGAAATATCAAAGTAAATTATAATATTAACATGAAATTGTTACAATCTCACCCATGAGGTACTTCAACAAGACTATGGGAGAAACTTTACAATTACACCTCTCGATGGCTTCTTCAACACACCTTTAACTGATGGCTTCCTTTGCACACTTCCTACAATATTTCTCACTACTTCTTTCTATCCTAAATGAGGGGGTGGCCTCTCTATTTATAGAACTTCCAGTCTTATCCATGTTATCTCTAAGATAGGATAAGAAATCCACTCTGACGAATCACATTCCATACCTTAACTCTTATCTGTACATGTAGGCTTATCTGTTAAGATAAGATAAACCTTATCATTTTACATGGGTTCCACATTTTTAGACTTTTTACAAATAAAATACACAAAATATTTATGACCTCACTCCTTGTCCTTATTACCAATATAATATTTCTAATTCCTAATCATGTAGACCCTACTTCTCTACTTACCCAAACTTTGACATTTTAACATTACCGGACCACTTACGACAAATGTTTACTTTTTACAACATTCCTATTGTACTTTGACTGTTACCGTACTCCACATTATTGGCGACACTGTACTAACGGCGCCGTTATCTTCTATCAGACTCTACTACTAATTATACTTAACAACATCCTATTCCTAATACATACATTAATGAAATAGAAATTATGGAGGAAATTTTTAGTGTCGACAGAACCAAACACAAAGGAAACAACGGCAACCACAGATGATGGCCATGTGTCCCACTGTCATAATTTAATGGGAAAGAACTCACCCTAGTGGATCCTGGCATTGAAAGAATAGGTGCAGTATTCATTGGCATCCTTAATAGACTAAGTATGAAAGGGCCACGAAGAGAGTCATGTGTCACATCAGCACAATTTCAAAGGTGCGGCTGAAAGGGTGGTTTCCAAATGAGCGTCAACCTCCCACGTGGTCATATTGTGAAGAGGTACGGGCAGCCATTGAAAATCATAGAGGCCCACGGAGGTCTCCATGTTTCATATCCATGCAACTCAAAAGGTTAAAGTCTAGGGGTAGTTTCCAAACATGCTAGAAGCCTCCATCTATCTCAGGTAAGACATAGTGCCTCCTCCAGTAGAAAGGACTCAGGAAATATACAAAGGAAATAGGGGAGCCTGCGGATGATGCCACGCATCTCATGGGTGCAATTTTAAGAGCAAGGGTAGGGGGGAAAATATCAAATGAGCACAGGGCTACCACATGGCCCCTGTATGAATAGACCCTTACATACTGCAAGTCATGATAGGCACCCGACCCTTTGATTTGGAACTGATATTTCCATGGGAAAAGATGTTCTGGAAAGGTATCCCCGTTCAGCAAACTCATAAACACTATGGAGGAATTAGTCAAACTTTAATTTTTATGGGGTCAACTGTGAGAGAGATAGTAAGAAAACATCCTCCAAGCTACAGAAGGTGAAGTATTATGATTGTCTTTAACCACCCAGATCTTGATTTGATACACTAGTTCTTCCTAACTTCAACACCCCATCTTACAGAAAACCATGGCTCCCTAGATCATGATCAGATTGTAGGAGGATCATGCAGGGGACATTGAGGGAAGGTGGATAACGATTCTTTCAGAGCAAGTTACCCTAAATGCATCGCAGGATTGGTAATGGAATAGACAACTTCAAGGATTTCCCTCTCTCTTTCTCTCTCATTCTTCTATATACTTGTGCACCCCATAGAGGATACACTAGGATAGATAAGGCCTTGTCTCCATTGTTTCTCTTCAACCCACCTCTCTCTTTCTTCCCTAGGGCTCTGAATGTGGTCAGGTCCGATAAGGCACTCTTGAGATTATGGCTCTACTCCAGGAATCATTTTATTTCCTCTATGACAACTAATCAATGTCATTGTGTGAACTTTGGTAGCAATAAAATATGTTCCCCTAGAAAGGCATTTACAAATTCTTTGCTTATTTTGTTGATCATCTAGCGATGGTACACTAGACTCATCATCTGATCAGGGTCATTGACTCTAACATACTATGATGTTTATTGCAGGTTCATCGGAGACATGTGCTTAATGGGTTTTGCATAGTGGAGATGTTCTGTGAATAGAAATATATCTTCTGGTCCATGGTAAATCTTGTCCACCCAACTCCTCTACTCACCTCTGCTCCAGATATAATATTGTAGTCAGATCCATGATCAACCTGTAGCCTTTTCTAGTGTATGACCACTTATCTGTAGGCTCTCAAGATGACCCTCTCTCTCTCTCCCTAGCCCCTTGGAATGGTTACAGAGATCTGAGGTAGTAGGTTAAAGCTCCCAAATCCACCACACACTGGATTAGCTTGTGGTAGGTAGATTAGAGATAGTTGGAACCAGAAGCCTTCTCTAGAGTTCCCAGCTAGGACCCTGCCTAAGTCCCACCCAGCCTGAGAGATGGCTCTACTAAATATGGTGTAATGAAAGAATCACTGAAAGAACCCCCACTCAGATACAAGGGCATTCGGGGTAGGAATGTGATTCAATGTTACCTAATAGGTACCTAAATGACTTGTATGGTGGCTATATGACTCAATGCATATTTATATTCTCCACAACTTCGTACAATGTTATGATCTACGGACTCATATAACCATTATGTATGCTGCTAAGATCTGTTTCTTACCATTAGCATTATTAGACATTTATCTTTGTAGTCTCTCAAAAAATGTCTAGTAATTTCTACATAAGCATTTTTAACTAGACCACCTAAAAGGTCCTCTCCCTTATATACCCAGGTCGAATAGTCGACTTACTAACAAAGAGGACAAAGGTGTGGATCCTAATGAGCATGGCTACAAATTTTGCATGTTGATGTCTCTGCTGGCGAGTACCTACTAAGTCAGATCAATAGGAACCTTATGTCCTGATTTGCATCCATTTACCAAAAAGGAGGAGGCCCCATAGGGTTCGAATTTTCTGGAAGCAGCAAGATCTCTGTGGAGGTAAATAAGGTGGGCGGAGACTACATGCTGCTACTGTTAGGGTCAAAAGGATGATTCTTTTGCAACCCTGTCCAGGTTTGTGTGACAATAATTTTAATTACTTCCCTTTGATAAATTTGGAAAAGTTTTTCAAGTTACTGTGGGATGACTCCTAAAATAAGTCAAATCTTAGAAATGTCGGGTCGTTGTACCTGAGTCTTAACATGTTGCAATATATGTCAACATCGATGACCTCATCAAGAGGTCTATGAACAATGTAGATCCGTAATGCATCTAGAGGATGAATAGATTCTTGGCCCTAGATGAACTTGTGGTATCCACACTTATTCATCCTGCATGTAATCAACATATGGGAGTAGATCCATAAATTCTACTCTCATACTCAGCCCATGTATAGAGATTCCCTGTTGGAGGTCATGGAACTCATCTATCCTAGATTGCTGGGATAGGGAAGCAAATCTATTGTTTATAAATATCTGCTCTGGAAATGCTCCTCAAAGAGCTCTCATGTAACTGTATCAGAATCAAAATGGAGCTTGATTGCTCGTCTATTGGGGTGAGCACCATAACACCATCTCCATCCCTCAGTAGATGGATCGCAACACAGAGCTTTTGTGTTGCTAGAAGAAGGATATATTCTTGAAGCATTTGCTTTAAGAGTCACCAATCTTAGGCCTGTACCTGAAATTCACCTATGTCACCAGAAGAATGTGATGGCTCAAAGCTTTCAGGATCTCCCTGATGTGATCTGTAGCTCTGGTTTGACGGCCTTTATGTCTCTAAGCATGTTCATCCCTAAGCCTAGGGCTCTAAGATCTCTCTCTATGTTCTGAAACTCTATCATTCCTGTCCCCTCTATGGTGACCCTACTTAGCTTTGACTTTACATGGAAGTTCTCTCCTCCATGCTTCCTCAAGTTGGGGTCTTTAAGAAGAACACATTACCCTCAATGGAAGGGAATCTATCATGTCTGGCTGCATTCCTCCTATTTGATCATGTCCGCATAGAGTGACATTAATATCCTGAAGATTTTATAAAATTTGGGGTAGGATGGCTACTACAACATGATCTAGTGGTGGTATGTCTGGGTCAATGTGAAAAGACCCCTCCTACCATCTGCAGCCTCCCTCATTGGGTATGCGAGAGGCTTCCATTGTTGAATCTAAACTAAGTTAAAAAATTCATTGTGGTCATTAGGTAGAGGATCAAACAGGTAATACTCAAACTAGAGTGGTAAATTTCCTAGAATTTACAAGTGTGCTAGGTTTAATTTTCTTGGGAAAGAGGTAAAGGGGACTAAGAGACATACAAATATAGGGTTAATGTTGTGAGTAGGAACTAGTATATTCTCACCAAAGGTAAATAAATTAGATCCACTTTCAACTAGAAGAACAAACCAATGTAAATAATTCATAAGACTAAGAAACTACAGACACAAAGTTGTAGAGATTCATTCATCAAGAACAAAAAGTTCCCTCTTTGTTATACAAGATCACCATACTTGAAAAGTTAGAAAGTGGAAAAGATAAAGGAATATAGAAAATGACATCAATGGCCACTCTCTAATCTAGCTTTTGAACTTGATATAGTAGTGACACGAAGATCAAAAACATACATAAATTTCCCTACAATTACTAACCATTTGGAATGGAAATTTCACCAATTTACAAGCTGATATCCAAAAACCTTCCTAACTTCACTCATATGAATTCTCGAGTTACCACCATGTTGGGGTGAAAAGTTTCCCCCAAGAGCGGGCTTGCGGGGTGAAAATTTTCCTAGGAATCTGTCGACACTAAAATTTTCCTCCGTAATTTCTATTTCATTATGTATGTATTAGGAATAGGATGTTGTTAAGTATAATTAGTAGTAGCGTCTGATAGAAGATAACGGCACCATCAGTACGGTGCCGCCAATAATGTGGAGTACGGTAACAGTCAAAGTACAATAGGAATGTTGTGGTAAAAGTAAATATTTGTCGTAAGTGGTCCGGTAATGTTAAAATGTCAAAGTTTGGGTAATTAGAGAAGTAGGGTCTACATGATTAGGAATTAGAAATATTATATTGGTAATAAGGACAAGGAGTGAGGTCATAAATATTTTGTGTATTTTATTTGTAAAAAAGTCTAAAAATGTGGAACCCATGTAAAATGATAAGGTTTATCTTATCTTAAAAGATAAGCTTACATGTACAGATAAGAGTTAAGGTATGGAATATGATTCGTCAGAGTGGATTTCTTATCCTATCTTAGAGATAAGATGGATAAGCCTGTAAGTTCTATAAATAGAGAGGCCACCCCCCTCATTTAGCATAGAAGGAAGTAGTGAGAAATATTGTAGGAAGTGTGTACGAAGGAAGCCATCAGTTAAAGGTGTGTTGAAGAAGCCATTAAGAGGTGTAATTGTAAAGTTTCTCCCATAGTTATTGGTGAAAGGAAAGTGAAGTCAATAACACTTGAAGTACCTCATGGGTGAGATTGTAACAATTTCATGTTAATATTATAATTTACTTTGATATTTCAGATTTTTCATCATTCCGTCTTATCATAGTCGATGGTATTCTTGTGTTATGTTTGTTGTTTTGTTTCCAGATTACATCCACCAAACTAAAGGCTGTGCATTAGTAAATAATCATAGCATGAGGAGTTCCCGGTGAAGAATTATCATAGTGCTAGATTGGTGATCGACATTTTGGTTCTGTTGCTGGGACCATTCCTCGTTGGTGGATTTTCTGGAGAGATATTCCCACTTAGTCAAAAAACAATTGGAGGGTAACCTTGTTTTTTACTGTGCATATTAGTTACCATGGCAAATTCACTTTTTTACTGTGAATAGTAGTTACCATGGTAAAGTCATTTTTGCTGGGAACAGTATTTACCGCAGTAAAGTCACTTTTTACCGTGAATAGTATTTACCGCAGTAACTTCACTTTTTACCGTGAATAGTATTTACCACAGTAAAGTCAATTTTTAATGTAGTAATTAAGTTTTACCATAGTTTACCATGGTCATTTCCTATTTTACTGTAGAAAGGTGTAAATTCACTTTCTAGTGATAGTGATTCTAATTATTTGTGCACATAAGTCTTACTGATTGTACTTTGTGGGTTGGTATTTCACGGTGGTTACTTTTGAAAATGGGAAAGATTCCTGTTTTTTCAGCTCAATCTAATGAAGATGCTTCCTTCTTTCATTCAAGAGTTTAAACGATATTGTATTTGTAATGGCCTCATAAGAAGGGAACAATGGACTGAATTTTTTCCTACATTTTTTGGATGGTTTCAGCACTTAGATAGTTTGAAACACTAGGTGATAATGTGAAAAATTCATGGGATTTATTAACTGAAAGTTTTCTTGAAGAATTTGGTGGACAAAAGAAATATGCAGATCTCATGATCGAGATCATAAAGCTATCTCAAGGAGAGAAGGAGAAGATAAGGGATTATCATGCTCATTTTCTAGAGCTAAGGAGGAAGCTCGATGCCTAGATCCGGAAGGAAGGATTAGCAGATGGGTTGATGAATGACATGGATAATCTCCTATGTAAGCACTTCATTCTTGGGATGAAGCCAGAGATCAGACAACGAGTGAAGTATGACCGCCCAGCTACCATTGAACAAGAAAAGGAGATTGCAAGAAGGCAAGAAGAAAGCGTGGAAGAGGAGCCCAAAGAAATTGTTGCTAAAGTAGAGCCCTACACCAGCACCTTTGGTCCAGAATGCACAATCCACAACCACTATAGGTGAGCACAAATATTTATCCTAGTAAATCTACAAAGTATGAAGATCTTGATCAAAAAGATGGGCACGATTAACTATTAATGTTCTTCAAGGAAAATAAATTTAGTTCTCAGGGAGGAGATAGAGGTCCAAAAAGAAATATTTCTGAAGTTGTTTGTTATGGTTGTTATAAATAGGGTCATTATAAGTATAATTGTCCAAATAGAGCTTCTACATCTGGTACAAGGAGATAATGATAAAGGTAAAAAAACCTATGAATTCTTTTGATGTAGTAGATAAGAGCAGAAATAATGAAGTAGATGTGTTTGTAACAAAAAGAAAGAAAGAAAAAGATAATCAAGATGGAAATGATCCTAATAAGATGAAAGGAGAAACTAGTAAGAAACATAGGAGAAGAAAGTTGGGTGTGCAGGATTTTCTGATATCACAGGGGCAAGGACCATACTCTATCTTGGAAGATATGTCCAAAAGGCCTGAAAATATTACATATGGTCAACTCTTGGCTATGTCTTCTGAGAAGAGGCGAGATTTGCGAAGTGGACTCAATGCTCGATGAAGGATAAGGAGGTTGAGGTCCCTGTTTTGGAGGCAGACACAGATCCCTACGCTCCACAAGCTGAGGTATTATGTAATTGGTATTTTAATTCATGATGTCTTAGTTGATGGAGGTGTTGCAGTTAATGTAATGATTGAGTATGTAATGAATATGTTGGGTTTAAAAATTGATCGACCCCTCAACACTTATGATTAAGGTCATTAAATAAGGGAAAAACTAAACCAGAAGGTGTAGTTTTCAAATGTGGCAATATCTGTTATGAGTGTTGTATGTGTGGTAGACTTTCAGGTGATGAAAAATGGTACTGTTGCATACCCAATGTTGTTGAGAAGACCATGGCTAAGGAGAGTTCATGCAAGAAACTACTGGAATGAAGGTTTCATGACACTTGGACGTGGTAGAGAGAGGGTGAAGATAAACGTGATCCCTCGACATCATAAGGCAGAACCTGTGGATTCAAGTGATGAAACTGATGATTGGACATCCTCTGATTACTCTAGTACCAGTGAAGTGGACACAAAAGATGAAGAAAGTAAGGTTGATGTTTCGGTCATGGATATCCTTCCAGTCACACCAACTCATGAACCTATAAAATTATCTGAAGAAGAAATTGATGATCATCTCCAACAAATAAAGATTGGTGATGCTGTGATAGAGAGTGTGAAGGAATCCTACCTCTAACTCTTTTGAAGGTAGATACACCTATTCACTTTTGATTACAAGGAACTCCGTCAAGTAAGTTGGATAGAACATTCTATTGAGCTGGTAGATGGTGCTAAGCCCATAAAGTAAATGCCATATAGAATGAATCCTAATTTTTCCAAGACTGTAAAAGAAGAAATAGATAAGTTGCTTGATGCAGGATTCATATTTGCTATGGAGAATTCAGAATGGGTTTCTCCCATTGTGATCTCAATAAAAAAGAATGGGAAGCTACACATTTGTGTCGATTACAGGAAGCTCAACAAGGCAACAAAGAAGGATCATTACCCTCTTCCATTCTCAGATTAGATCTTGGACGAAGTAGCTGGCCAGAAGTGTTATAGTTTTGCTGATGGATATAACGGATACAACCAAGTTCGTATAGTAGATAAATATCAACTGAAGACCATGTTCACCAAGTTCCTTGGGGAACGTTTACTTATAGAGTTATGCCTTTTTAGGTTGTGTAATGCTGAGGAAACATTCCAGCACTTGATGAATAGGGTGTTTGAACCCTACATTGGGAACTTCATCAGAGTATTTCTGGATGATTTTTGTATTTATGGGAGCAAGATGGACCACCTAAACCAGATGGAGACGTCATTTCAAAGGTTAAATGAAGCACAAGCCTCACTAAACATACAAAGTGTGTCTTTGGATGTTCTAAATGTGTTTTGTTAGGGCATGTTGTATATAAAGATGGTATTGGTACTGGTCCTGATAAAGTTTCAAAAATCAAAGAGTTACCATTTCCTATTAATAGAAGTAAGTTGAGATCATTTTTAGGCCATGTGGGTTACTATAGAAGGTTCATCAAGAATTTCTCAAAGATTACACAGCCACTAACCCAGTTCTTAAAGAAGGATGTTACTTATGAACCAGGAAATAAGGCGCATGAAGCTTTTGAACAACTGAAGGAAGCTTTGGTGTATTCACCTATTTTAAAGAATCCAGATTGGAGCAAGCCATTCATTGTGTATACTGATGCCTCAGATGCAGCACTAAGAAGTACTCTGAGCCAAAAATATGAAAATGGGAATGATCATCCAGTTTACTTTGGGAGCAGACAAATGAGCAGTGCTGAGGTAAATTATACTGTAACTGAAAAAGAGGCTCTAGCTATCATTTTTTCTGTAAAGAAGTTTAAAAATTACTTGCTAGGGCAAAAATTTATAGTTGTAACAGATCATCAGGCTCTAAAATATATTGTAAATAAGTCTAACCCATCAAGGAGGATAGCAAGATGGATAATTTTGCTACAAGAATTTAAATTTGATATTATAGATAGGCCGGGAAAGAAGCATGTCAATGCAGATGCACTCTCTCGAGCCTATGATGGTTTAGGTTCATCTTGTGATGATGATGATTTCCCAGATGTGGCATTGTTATCCCTTGACACAATCCCTAGTGAATACATAGATATTTGGAATTATCTGAATGAATTCAAGTTTCTTGATGATGCCAATGCAAAAACTAAGATGAAGATTACTCAAGCCAGTTGTCCATATTCTATTTTGCATGGAGTATTATTTCGAATAGGACCTGATGGACAGTACAAGAGGGTAGTTGGACGTGATCAAGGGAAGGAGCTGATAGAAGAATTCCACAATAGTACATGTGGAGGACATTTCTCTAGACAACTTACAACAAGAAGGATCTTGGATGCAAGTTATCACTGGACCACTCTTTTTAGAGATTGTTATAATTATTGTAAGACATGTGATATTTGTCAAACACATGGTAACTGTAATAATTCATCAGCTCCATTATGCCCTATTCTTCCACTTGGTCCCTTTGAAAAGTGGGGAATAGATATTGTAGGTCCACTTCCAACTACCCCACGCCAAAATAAGTATATTGTAGTTTCCATAGATTATTTAACCAAGTGGGTTGAAGCTAGGCCATTAGAAACAACTTCCATGGATGAAGTGGCAAGGTTCATATATGAACGCATTGTCACCAGATTTGGTTGTCCATTAGAAATTATAACAGATCAAGGAAGCCACTTCATTAATGAGGTGGTAGAAGCCCTAGTCAACAAGTTTTCTATTAAGCGCAGGAAGGAAAAAACATATAAGCCAAGCAAAAATGGATAGGTGGAATGAACAAATTTTGTGTTGTGTCAAATTTTAGCAAAAGATGTAGCCTTGCAGGTACATAAGTGGGATAAAAGGATTCATGCAGCATTGTGTGCATATAGGGCAACATCAAAGTCAGCAACAGGATACTCCCCATTTCAGTTGGCTTATGGCATTGATCCAGTTCTTCCTATAGATTTTGATATTCCCACCGTGAGAGTTATGAAAAAGGAAAGGATGGATGAAAGTGATTCAGTAAAAGAAAGGTTGGCGCATCTTCATTTGCTAGATGAAATGAGGGAAATAGCGAAGGATACAAGCTATAAGAAGAAAATGAAGTAGAAGGAATACTTTGATCAAAAGATCCGTTGGTCTTCATTTCATGTGAATGACTTGGTTCTAGTATATGATTCCAGATACAAAAAAGAAGGTAGAGAAAATTTCTTCCCAAATGGATGGGGCCCTACAAAATAACAGCTGTGCATGAAAATGGTACATATCAACTGGAGGAATTGGATGTCACTCCCATTACGAAATGGGTCAACCACAACAAGTTAAAGATTTTCCAAGCAACAGAATAGTCTACTCCGAGGATGGAGTAGAAGTTAGGAAGGGGGAAAATGTCGACATTAAAATTTTCCTCCGTAATTTCTATTTTATTATGTATGTATTAGGAATAGGATGTTGTTAAGTATGATTAGTAGTGGCGTCTGATAGAAGATAACGATGCCATCAATACGGTGCCGCCAATAATGTAGAGTATGGTAACAGTCAAAGTACAATAGGAATGTTGTGGTAAAAAGTAAATATTTTTCGTAAGTGGTCCGGTAATGTTAAAATGTCAAAGTTGGGGTAAGTAGAGAAGTAGGGTCTACATGATTAGGAATTAGAAATATTATATTTGTAATAAAGACAAAGAGTGATGTCATAAATATTTTGTGTATTTTATTTATGGAAAAGTCTAAAAAGGTGGAACCCATGTGATATGATAAGGTTTATCTTATCTTAGAAGATAAGCCTACATGTAAAGGTAAGAGTTTAGGCATGGAATATAATTGGCCGGAATATATTTCCTATCCTATCTTAGAGATAGGGTGGATAAGTTTGAATTCCTATAAATAAAGAGGCCACCCCCCTCATTTAGCATAGAAGGAAGTAGTGAGAAATATTGTATGAGTACAAGTATGTAAAGGAAACCATCATTTTGAAGGTGTGTTAAAGAGCCATTAAGAGGTGTAATTGTGAAGTTTCTACCATAGTTATTGTTGGATAGCAAGTGAATTCAATAACACTTGAAGTACCTCATAGGTGAGATTGTAACAATTTCATGTTGATATTTAATTTACACTGATATTTCAGATTTATCATAATTCCTTCTTATCAAAGTCTATGGTATACTTGTGTTATGTTTGTTGTTGTGTTTCTAGATTACATCCACCAAACTAAAATATGTGCATTAGTAAATAATCATAGCACGAAGAGTTCCCGGTGAAGAATTATCATAGTGCTGGATTGGTGATGACAGGTCTACGGGGTGGCGAGAGACATTTTAGAAATTTTCCCACTCAGGGAAAAAATCCAAATTTGTGCCCGCGTGAGTTCGCAAGGGACACGTGGATCCTCTTAAGTCAACATGGGGAAAGTCGGGTGACAGGGAGAAAAAATGTTTAATGCCCCAAAGGGTAACATTCACCCGCGGCTCCGCCGGCACCTTGCGATGCCATGTGGCAGCTTTAGATTGGTTGCGACTGACAGGGCAGCGGGGAAATATTTTAAACAAATCTAAAATTTTCTGAAACGCAAAAAGGTAAAAAGGGACCTGCTCCTCTGCCGATGCCTCGGAACGCCACGTGGAATCTCTTGATTGGTTACGGGCCAGCGGGGCGGTGGGGAAAATTTTGAAAATTTTCCCAAATTTTTTTTGAGCGCTAAGTTAAAACAAGATCTGCCCCTCTGCCATGCCTCGTTGTGCCACGTGGCAGCCTTGGATTGGTTGCGGGTCAGCGGGGAAAATTAGGAAAATTTTCCCAAAATTTTTCCAAAGCGCTAAGTTTAAAAAGGGGTCCTCCCCTCCGCCAATGCCTTGTGGAGCTATGTGGCAGCCTCTGATTGGCTGTGGGTTGGCGGGGTGGTGGGGAAAATTAAGAAAATTTTCCCAAAAATTTTGCGAAGCACTAAGGGAAAAATTCGGACCCGCGGGCCCACCAAGGAAATGTTTCCTAATTTTTTTTTGACGCTAAGTGAATAAAAACTTTAGAAGGCCATAACATTTTATAGAGAGCTCTATTTTTGGAAAACAAGCACTATCTGGAAAGCTCTCAATGTTCTCTTTACTCAGGAATCATTAATTTTTGATTTTGATAAAGTTTAAGGGGTCAATTTAAAGAAAAGGATCTACAGGCTTTTATAGTGCAAACTGGTAAATTTTAACTTGTGAGAATTGTTCAATTTGATCTTCTTCCTCTCTCAACATGTCAAATGGACATGAATAATTGTTCTTTAGTGGATTTAAGAAATAATTCAAGATTCAATTTTCTTGATTGATTTGCAGTTTGAACATTTACATATCTTGGCAGCAAAATGATGGTAACACGGTTTGAGCCTGATTTTGCTAAGTTTTCCAAGAAATTCCTTAAGTGTTTTTAGCTTGGTTTGGGATCATTTTGGCCTCCTTAGGTCCAATTGATTAATTCATTTTCCTCTTATCTATTTGCAGGGTTATTTGAACATTTAATAAAAGAATTTTACAAAGTACATAGTGAATTGAAAGAAGTGTATACATTTACAAAACAGAAATAAACTATCTCTTTTGCCATGAAATAAAACATTAAATTCATTCCATTCTAGTCATAAATATTTTTCTTTCTTTCAATCAAATATTAAAATGAGAATACGGTTTCTATTCTTTCCAAAATCATATATTATAAGCAAGGTAGAATAATAAATTTTCTCCTCACATGTTTCACTTTTCCACTTTCCAAAAATGGATTTCATAGTGCATATTAAACACAGATTTCCAATGGAAATAATATCATATAAACAAGGAAAACACTTCCGTCAATTCAAATGAAACTCTTACAACATCCTTTCCATTTGATTTCAAAATACAACATACAAAATATGTATCGTTCTTTCACATTCTTTCCAAAAATAGAATATAGAGTATAACTCTTTTACATTTCAAATTTAAACGTTCATTGTCAATACAAAGTATCTTTCCATTAAAATGAATATATAGATCATCCAATTTAAAGTGGTAAAGGGATACAATAATATTTCATTTCACAAAGGACTGTCAAAATATCTTTTTCTCAGCTCCAGAACAACAACATGCATATTTCTCATTCTTCTAAATTGTGATCACAACAAGAGTAGGGGAAAGACAATGCTCTCCACCCAACCTAGACATCCAATGAAAAGGAGAAGCCATCCTTCTTCATTGGCCCCCAAGCCCCAACCGTAATGCAATAAAAGATGCGATCTAACTCATGGCAATAATAGGCTTCTACAAACACACAAGCAACATTTTGACAATAAAAACATAGCCCAAAATAGAATGTAGTTTACAACTACATTAAAACATGACAAAAAATACCAAGGCTTCATTAAGAAAGCCAAAGGATAAAGAAACTATGGGGGATGCTTCTTATGCATCTTAAAAGGGGAAATGGGTATCACCACCTGAATTACAAACTTTCAAAATATAGTATATATTAGCCCTGATATTCCTTATGCCTCGCAAAATTACCCCTTATTCCTCATATTTCCTTATGTCTCCCCAACCTCTTATAGCACCCCATAACGAGTAAAGAAATGCAAGCTATTTCTTTGTAAGGTGGAACCCAAATCTAAACTTCCTCCATCCTTATACCTCCCTAAAACACACTCGTTCCTCCCACAACATAAATCCCATAGTCTTCTCTTACACCATTCATAGGCCATCTACCCAACCCACAAACATGCCAAAACATTCACACATTAACATTTACATTCATAAAAGAAGAGCATTTCAAGAGCCAAGCTCTTACCTCTCCATGATGGATTTTCCCAAGTTCCAAACAATAGTTGTTTCCAAGAAAACAATCCAAAAATTCACCAAACAACAAGCATGCAACAATCTTCAAGCTTTTCCAAAAGCAAGAGCTCCCGAAACAGCAAAAGAATTCACCCAAGAATGAAGTCTCCAAAATGAAGCAACCCAAAACAAGGCAAGGAATTTAACAGAAGATGGAAGGGAAGAGAATGTGGTGGGTCCATGTAGGGTGTCACATCACACATCCTCAATTCCAACCCCCAAAGTCAAATTCATTCTCCAATGAATAATAAATAGGTTGGTGAATAAAATGACAGTTTACTTACACACTCAAATCTATCCCACACCCCAAAGGACTGAAATTAAATCATGTAAGTAAAGTACAATTAAAACCTACAATTTTCCTTCTCAAAAAGCATTATAAAAGTCTTATCTCAACTCTCCAACCGTAGGTATGGTTAGTAAATAAATTTAATAGGTATGGGACAAGTTTAAATTGTCCCACAAGCCTCCAAAATAAGCCTCTAAGGACAAATTCAAATTTCCAAGAAGGTGGAATGTTTCACACTCAAAATTTTACTTACACATCACTTACACATCTCTTACAACACTTTAATTCAAGGCCAACAACTCTATTAGTTACTTTCTCATGATATCTTTTAATTAATTAATATTAACAACATGCTTACCCACAATATTAATACAACATTTAATAAATAAAAAAAGGGGCAAATGCATCACAAAATAAACACATGCAACATTAAACAAAGGGGTCAAATAAATAAATACACACAACTCCTTGGTCACATTTAAAGGTTATCCCCCCATGGGAATCCCTAACACACACAACATGTACAAAACAAACACTAGTTGCCATGGTGAACTTGTTGAATTCATCTAGAATTCTATTTTGGTTGGTATTCAATCCCCTAATGTTTGTTGTGATATTTTAAACCTGCAAAACACAAATACCTCCTTTGGCCTCATGGCCATATTAGAACATTTAAAATAATATAAATATAATTACTAAAATCATTTAGATATATGAATCACAACAACATCAAAACAATCTAACAATATCATTTGTAGTTTTATCAACAACTATATCATCATCCAAAATTTTTTATTTCTAAGTCTGCTCACAATATCCAAATATCACATGTCCGAACAACACCCATAATATAACAATGTAAAACAATATATCATCATCAATATCCAAAATGTCTATAATAATAATCATGCATCATAATTGAATCAAGCCAATAATAATCCATGATCTAACATCTAACATCATACTATAATAAAGTCCATAATCATGTCCATAATATAATGAGTAGTATTATGATTAGTGTCAAAAAGGTGTCAAAGGGAAATGGGCACTATAGGACCAAAACAATTAAATACCTAAGGTATTTAATTCCACAAGATCTAAGATAGGAGCAAGGTTTAATTATAGTGGGGGACAAGAATACATATTTCAAATCATCAGAGTAAATTCTTACTTACCCACCCCCAGAACTTGGTTAAAGATTCAATTTTATTTTTCCCATGATTAATGCAATTAAAACTTCTTGGAAACACTCCCATCAAATAGGTAATTTCCTCACCTTTCTGGTGATATAAATAATTCCTCCTAACTCCTCATATTTCTCATGTTATGCATTGGCGGAACTTGGGGTGAAAATTTTCCCAAGAGCGGGCCTGTGGGCCTAGGGAGGAAAATTTTCCCCAACTCGGGCCTATGGACTTCGGAGAGAAAATTTTCCCAGAGGAGAGAAGCGGACTAGCGGAGCGGGGAAGAAAAATTTTCCCAGATGCGCGCCGGTGGAGCAGGGAAGGCATTTAGCACTTTTGCCCTTTTGGGACAAAGTGAATTTTACACCCACACTTCCACCGATGTCCAAGGAGGCCACTTTGTAGCTCCTTATTGGCTACAGGTCAGTGGGTCGGTGGGGAACATTTGGAAAATTTGATATTCAAAAGGAAGGGCAAAAAGGTCGAAAGGAACCCGCGCCTCCGCCGACGCGAGAAGATGCCACGTGTCAGCCAATCGTTAGTTGCAGTTTGGCAGGCCGATGAGGATAATTTAGAAAATTTTCCCAAAATTTTTCTGAAGTATTAAGGCTTAAAAAGATCCACTGCTCCGCCGATGCCTCGTGAAGCCACATGGTAGCACATGATTACCTGTGGGCCGAAGGGGCTGCAGGGAAAAATTACAATTTTTTCCAAATTTGTTTTTGAAAGAGCTTAATATTAAAATTGATTTGAGCCTCTGCCAACACCAAATGAAGCCACGTGTTGATTAATGATTGGCTACAGGGAGGCGGGGCTGTGGAGGAAAAATTGTCAAATTAACTTTTTGGACTTAGATCATTTTTAGACAAAATGAAGGCTTACAGATTAGCGGAGTGGTGGGAAACTTCATGAATTTTCACCTTTTGGGAAAAAAGCAAAAAAAAAGGAAAGTTTTAGCCAGCGGGTCCGCCTAAGAATATTTTATTTATTTAAAATTTGACAGTTAGATTATTTTGAGCCCGAAATGAAGTAAAAACTTTAAAAGGTCATAAATTTTGATTGATAACTCGGTTTTTGGAAAACTAAGACTTTATGGAAAGATCTCAATGTAATATTTTAACAGAAACCTTAGGAATTTGATTTTGATAAATTTTAAAGGGTAAATTTTGAGAAAACATCTTTCTGTCACTTAGAAAGTGAACTGGTATTTTTAACTTATCAATTTTGTTCAAATTTGTCGTTAATTATTTTTCCACTTGCCAAACTGGCATGGAGGATTTTACTTGGAAGATTTTAGGATAGATTGAAAGGTTAAGTTTTCTTGATTGATTTGCATTCAAAATTTATCAATTTTATACAACAAGAAGTTTACAATTTTGCCTTTGCCCTATTTGAAAGGTTCTATAAATTTTTCATAAGTATTTTGGTATGTTTGGGGTTTTTTTGACCTTACAAATAAAATTTGATATTTCATTTTGTCTTTTTGATGTTGCAGGGTCATTCTGTTCAATTTATAATTAATAATTTCCCATATGGAAGTTATCTAACAGAGCTCAAATTTGAATAGATTTATTTTAATTTGCCAACTTTAAACTATGAATTCATTCCAACCCAATCTAACATGCTAAGTTGACTCAAGCAAAGTATTCAAATTTCAAATTACAATTTTGATTTGTAAAACATTTATTTCAAAAACAAAACAGAGTATTATGACATTTCTCCATACGTATTAACTTTTTCATCATTCCAATAGAATTTCAAAATACATTCAACAATCAGATTTCAATACCCAATAATGCCATTAGAGTAAAGTAATACAATCCTTTATTGATTCAAAGAGATGTCTTTACAATTTCTTCTTTCATTCCTCAATTACAATATACAGAATATGATTTCTTTCACATTCTTTCGAAAGCATAAAAACATAGTATATCTCTTTCACAATTCAATTTACAACTTTCATAGCCCATATAGACCATCTTTCCATCACAAATAATATACAAGATCATCCACTTAAAGCGGGAAAAGGTTACATTAAGAAATGATCTCGACAAGGACTGTCAAACTGTCTTCTTTCTTAGTTCTAGAACAACAGTATGAATTACCATCATTCTCCAATTTGGTCACAACAAAATAGGGGAAAAGAAAATCTCTCCACCCAACCAAGACATCCAATGAAAAGGAAGAATCCATCCTTATTCATTGGCCCTCGAGCCCCAACCACATTGCAATAAGAAATATTTTTTTAACTCATGGCAACAATAGGCTTCCACAACACAAAGACAAATTTCTCATTCAAAACACAGTCCAAAACAAAGCTACAGTTTGCCACCACAGAACAAAAGAACAAACAACACTCAGGAATCATCATGCAAGCTATGGGGGATGCTGCTTATGCCTCCCAAAGGGGAAATGAGTATCACCACTTGAGAAAAAACCACCAATATATATATATATATATATATATATATATATCATTTCAAATCCTTGACATACCCTTATGCCTCCCCCAAGTACACCTTATTCCTCACATTTCCTTATGCTTCCCCAACCTCTTATGGCACCCCAAAATGAGTAAAGAAATGCAAACTATTTATTTGTAAGGTGGAACCCCAAATCGCAACTCCCTCCACACTTATACCTCCCCAAAACACTTATGACTCCCACATAAATGCCCCATAGTCCTCTCCTACACCATACCTAGGCCATCTACCCCAAAAAACCCACACACATGCTAAAACATTCACAACATTAACATTTACATAAATAAAAGAAGATCATTTCAAGAGCCAAGCTCTTACCTCTCCATAATGGAGTTTGTTCCAAGTTCCAAAAAATAAGCTTTCCAATGCAAAACAGCCCAAGATCAACAAAACACAGGCTTGTAAAAGCCTAGAAACTCTCTCCAAAAGCAAGGGCTCCAAACAACAAAAGAATTCACCCTAAAAGAAGTATCCAAAAGTGAAGTAACCAAAAGAGTGTAACCCCCAAAAAAAGAAAATGAATTTGAATAAATAGAAGAGGGAAGAGAGGAGGATGAGGTGGATCTATGTAGGATGCCACGTCACACATCCTCAGCTTCAACTCATAAGTCAACTTCAATCTCCAAGGCATAATAAATAAGTAAGTGAATAATATGACAGTTTTACTTACACACTCAAATCCAGCCCATACCCTAAACGACTGAAATTAATAACATGTAAGAAAGTGAAATTAAAACATTTAGCTTGACTTACACAAATGCACAAATAAGGTCTAAATTTAGACTCTCCAACCATAGGTAAGGTTGGTATGTAAATTCAAGAGGTATGGGACAAATTTAACTTGTCCCACAAGCCTCCAAAATTAGTCTCAAGGACAATTTCGAATTTCAAAGAAAATTAAGTGTTTCATACTCCAAATTTTACTTACATATCTCTTACACATCACTTACACATTTTTTACAACACTTTAATTTTAGGTCAACAACTATAATAATTTCTTTCTTATGTCCCAATTTTATTAATTAATTTTAGCAACATGCTAACTCACATTAATTTACCACAATTAATAAATAATGAAAGGGGTAAACACATCACTTAATAAACACATAAAAACATCAATAAAAATGAACCAAATAAATAAATACACATAACCCTTGGTCACATTTAAAGGTGATCCCCCCCATGGGAATCCCTAACAATAATCAAACACACACACACACACACACACGAACAATACAAGTTTCCATGGTGACCTTGTTGAATTTATCTAGAATTCCAATGTGGTTGGTCTCCAATCCCTCAATGTTTGTTGTGATATTTTTAACCTACACAATAAAAATATCCCTTTGGCCTCATGGCCATATCAGAACATCCAAATGAATATAATATAATTTCAAAATCATCAATATATATATGAATCACAACAATATCCAGACAATCAACAATATCACTTACAATTTCATCAGTAACTATATAATCATCAATTTTAAATTCAATTTTCTCGGTCTACTCAATATATCCAAATATCACATGTCCTAACAACATCCATAAATATATATAACCATGTCCAACAACATGTCAACATCTATATAAAATGTCTCTAACAATCATCATGCATCATATATGAATCAGAATCAACAATAATCCATGATCTGACATCTAACACCATACTAAATCAAAACTATAATAATGTCCATAATGTAGTCAACAATATCATGATCAATATCAAAAGTTTCAAAGGGAAGTGGGCACTACATATTCCAGGTCCATCCTTCTGGAAATGTTCTAGGTTATTTTGGGTTTGGGACTCTGTGGTAAAATGCTCCAAATTCCCACAGATGTGGAAGTTTTGGGATTTATTATAGGTCCAGTTTCTATTGTTGGCCGTGACTTATTTTGGGAGGCCCAATATATATTTTCTTATATGTGGCATTTTATTTTGGTTTTGGATCCATTTTTGGGGCATAAGTTTTTAACAACAAAGGAGTATATTTTTAAATATACGAAAACGATATAAAAGGGAATTTAGAGGAATTTTTTTAATGTAATTTGTGAAGCATCACATAAGAGAAAAAGGGGATAAAAATAGAGAGGAAAGAGAGCAGATACTCAAGGAAGAAAAGAGAAAAATATCGAAGAGGAAAACAAAGTAAAGAGGGAATATACAAAGAAGAATATTTAGAGTGCAACAACATAGAAGTTTTTTATTAATAGAAGAAAATAGAGTAGCAACTTTGATATTATAAAATATTTTTAAATCGATATATATATATATATATATATATATATATAATCTTAGTGTGTTTTATTGTGTTATTTTTGTGTCTTTCCCTTACTAGTTGTGTTTGGCACTAAATTTTTCCAACACAGAGGTATCAGAGCAAAGAAAAAATCAAAACCACCATTTTTTGAGTTTTAATTTTCTGGGTTGAGTTGTAACGGCTTATAATAGCAACAACTCTTACAAAACAATACCCAATAATTGATGGAAAAATTAGTATATTTGGTGTATTAAAATCAAGACTTTTTTCTCTTCTGAAGAGCTATGTGAACTTTTTGAAGGAGGCTATACAGAGGTAGTAGACCACACTGCATTTAATGCATTGACATAAGCACATAAGAATGTATGGAAGGAGAATAGAAGAAAAGAATCAAAGGCTTTAAGATACATCCAAAATGCAGTCACAAGTTTAGTATTTCCAAGGATAGTAGTAGCTACAAACTCCAAGAAAACATGTGATACCTTATAGAATACATATCAAGGAAGTGATAAAAAGAAAATTGTAAGATTGCAGATGCTAAGGAGAGAGTTTGAAACTCTTCTCATGAAATACTCAGAGTCTGTAAATGACTTATTTACAAGGAATATGACCATTTTCAATCAGATGAGGACAAATGGAGATGTGGTAGAAGAATAAAGAATCATAGAGAAGGTATTGAGAAGTATTCTCGTCTAATTTGACCCAATTGTGGTAGATATAGAAGAGTCTAAGTAATTAAAACAAATGAGTCTTGAAGAGATGATGAATTTTTTACAAACCCATGAATGGAGGATGAGTAGATAAACAAGCTCCTCCAATGAAAAAGAATTCAAATCAAATAAAAATGTTAGAGGTAGGGGGAGAGGAACATACAATAGAGGAAGAGGAAGATCTAACAACCAACACGAAGGTGGAAGTCACAACCACTTCCAAAGGTGGTTCTTCACAGAGGTATGAAAAATCAAATATGCAATGATATTAATGTAAACTTTTTGGGCATTATGCTAGTGAGTGTAAGAAGAAATAATATGATTTGAGAAATCATAATCATAATCATAATGCATGCTTATCTAATGAAAATGAAGTTGAACCTGAGAAGAATGAAAAGAATGGAAATTTATTTCTAACTTGCAATGTAGTTGAGAAAGGGAGCAAGAAAGTATGGTATTTGAATAGTGCTTGTAGCAATCATATGTGTGGAAATAAAGAAATGTTTAATAATATAGATGAAGAAATCAGATCTAAAGTGAAGATGGGAAAATAAAATAAAATTCCTATGATGGGTAAAGGCATAGTATCCATTCTCACAAAGAAAGGAGACACGAATCATATCAATAATGTTTTATGTGTGCCAGGATTGAAGTATAATCTTCTCAGTATTGGGCAACTTGTCCAAGATGGATATAAAGGGAGGTTGGAAAATGGAGAATGTAGTATATATGAAAAAGGTAGAAGAAGCAAGTTGATTACAACAAGGTAAATAAAACATAATAGAATATTCACTTTGAAGATGCAAAGTATAGCAGGTGCAACAACGTTCAAGACAATAGCTATTGATCAATCCACACTCTTGCATCTCAGGTATGGGTACTTGAGTTATGGTGGATTGCATGTTATTTATAAAAATAAAATGGTTAAGGGATTTCATCCTATTGAAAAACTAGACAAGGTTTTTGAGGCATGTATATTGGGGAAGCAACATAAAAATGATTTTCCCGCAAGTAAATCATGGAGAGAAATCTCACCTCTTGAGATGATATTGTCAAATTTGTGTGGTCCGATGAAGACTCCCTCGTATAAAAATGTGTATTTTCATACTTTCATTTATGACTTCAGTAGAAGGACATGGATTTATTTCTTGAAAAATAAATCAGAAACATATGAGGTATTCAAATAATTCAAGGCCATGGTTGAGAAACATAGTTTCCATTATATAAAGAAATTGAGAACGAATACATGGGGAGAGTATATATTAAATAATTTTTTAAAATTATATAAAGGTAACTGGATCAAGAAATAATTCAAAGAAAGTTATACACCTCAAAAAAATGGTGTCACAGAAAGGAAGAATAGAAGCATTAAAGAAATGACAAGCAACGTGTTGAAAGTAAGAGGATTGTCAAACAAATTTTGGGCATAAGTAGTTCTAACAACAATATATCTGCTGAATAGATGTCCTATGAAATGTATAAGGAATAACATACCTCAAGAATCATGGATTGGAATTAAAAAAAGTGTTGAGAACTTAAGAGTTTTTGTATGTGTGGTGTAGTGCCCACTTCCCTTCGACACCTTTTTGATTATTGTTCTTGATACTGTCGACTGCACTTATGGATATATTATAGATTTTTGATTTAGCATGTTAGTAGATATTAAAGATACTGATTTTTTTTTTATTCAATTCACATATGATAAATTTGGACCATTAGAGACATTTGATGTTGATATTGATATACTGTTGACATGGTTATTTATCTATATTTCTGACATGTGATATATTTAGTCATATTGAGTAGACCTTTGATAATTGGATTAATGTTGTGATCATTTTGACATGGATGAAATGTGGAATAGAAATGTGCTAGAAATTGTAAGTGATATCGTATTTGCATAGATGATATTAATTCGTATATAGTTGATTTTAGATTTATATCGTATATTTTGGCATGAATGTTTTAATGTGGCCACAAGGCCGAAGGAGGTATTATCTATTTTGCAGGTATATTATATTCACAACAACATCGGGGGGATTGGAGACCAACCACATTGGAATTCGAGAAGAATTCAACTAGGGTCACCATGGCAACATGTAATTGTGTGTGTGTTAGAATTATTTGGTTAGGGGAAAATTGTGACCAAGGGGTCATGTGTTGTTTTGTTTTAATTTCCTTTTTTATTAATGTTAGTATGTGTTCTTTTAAGAGATGTAATCTACTTGTTTTATTATTTAGATTTTTGGATATATGTTTACCCCTTTATTATTCATGGGTTGTAGTGTCTTAATTAAGCTAATTTAAATTTGTCCTAAACTAATTAAAGATGTGACCAAAAAGGAGTTCATTTATTAGACTTGATTTACTCTTGGATTTTGTGTTGAGTGTTGTATGTTTGAGTCTTGAGTGTAGCACACTCTACCCTTCATGGGAAACTCTAAATTGGCCTTAGAGGCCAAATTTGGAAGCTTGTGGGACAAGTCAAACTTATCCCACACCTCTTAAATGCCTATGCCAACCCTACCTATGGGTTGGGGGGTCAAATTTAGGCCCTATTAGGTGTTTTGGGAAGATAAAAAGGTGAAATGTTAATTGCACTTTCTTTCAAATATTTAATTTTGTCCTTTGGGGGTGTGGGCTTAGATGGAGTGTGTAAGGTTTCTTGTCTTTCATTCAACCACATATTAATAGTGCATTGGAATATGAGGTTGACCAAGTGATGTGGAGTGGAGAGGAAATGAGGTGGCATCCTACTTTGAGCCACATCCTCCTTCTCTCTCCTTTCTCTATTTATTGAAATCTTTTTACTTGTTTGTGGGTTACTTGATAATTTTAGTCTCTTGAATTTTTGGAGAGTGAGAGGATTTTTGGGAAAGCTTGTGGATTTTTGGAGCTTTGTGGATGCTTGCTTGGTTTTGGAGGAGCTTGGAACTTCATTCTTGGAACAAGCTCTACTATGGAGAGGTAGGAGCTTCACCTTAGTTTAAATTATGTTCTTTTTATTTGTGTTCATATGTTTGTGTTGTGTGTTGTTTTCCCTTTGGAGTGTTGTGGGTATGGGTAGATTGCTTAAGTTTGGAGTGGGAGGAGACTATGGGGATTTTTATTGTAGGGAGGCATAAGAGTTTACCTTCTTGTGGAGGGAGTTTGGGTTGGGTACCCCACCTAGTACGAGGAATGCTTGCATTTCCTCTTGTTTCTTGTTATGAGGGAGGCATAAGAGTATATGGAGGTATAAGGGGTACTTGAGGGAGGCATAAGAGTTGTAGGGGATTTGAGATATGCATTGGAGGCTTTTAGGTGGGTACCCATTCCCATTGGGAGGCATAAGTGGCCTCCCCATAGGTCTTACTCTTTTGGCTTTCTTGATAAGCCTTGTTATATTGTTGCTTTGTTGATTCTTCTTGCTTGAGTTGTTGTTTTTTAATGTGAATGGAATGAATGTAAAACTATATGTTAAGTATTGTGGAAGCTTGTAGTTGCCATGAGTTGAAATCTTCTCCCATTGTAATGTGGTTGGGGCTCGGGGGCCAATGGAGAGGATGGATTCTCCTCTCCATTGGATATCTTGGTTGGGTGGAGAGCATTGCCTCTCCCCCTATTTTGTTGTGAATCAAGAAAATTCTTAGAGGAGCTATCTTGTTGATGTTTGGAGCTTGGAGTCTTTTTGGTGACTATGTGAAACTCCCTTAGTATTGTTTTACCCACTTAGAGTGGAAGAAATTGTAATAATGTATTTCATTGTTGTATTTACATTTTTGTATGATTTCCCACATCAAGTGGAGGACATTGTAATGATTTTGTAAAGGAAATTTGTATTCAAATAGTTTTTATTGACATTGTGTTGCATGTGGAAAGAAACAAATAAGAAAAGAAAGAAGAAAGAATGTTATTGTAGACTTAGTTTTGCAAATAGAAAAAGAAAGTATTTTCTCCTTGTTGAAATCTTGGATGTATTGTGAGAAAAGTAGTGCTTGTGTTAAAATATTTAAGTTATATCAATGGAAAAGAAAGTTTACTTTCATTGTAGAGTTGTTTTATTGTAAATATGTAATAAGGAAAAATAGAAGTTATAACAAGATGAACTTGTATGAAAAATAACATGACATGGAAAAATAAAATTATTTTACCTATTTTGAATGTAGGTACATTGTAGTGAAATGGAAAGGAAAACAAGTTAGATTATGTTGTATTTAGAAATGTTGATTTTATAGCAAGGAAATACCAAAGTAATGAAATAGATTTAAATTCCTTTTTGCTCTTGTAATGGAAGAAAGAATATAGTTACGCAAATGAGAATCACTCTTGTAAGTAGATGGATTTTTATTAGAGTTGAAAACACTTTAAAATGAGTAGATTTAACTAAGAAATGAATAAAAGAGAAATAAATCTCAAATATGGAACTTTAAATGAACAAAGACAAACCAAGAATGCATTTTTACACCTTCTAGTAACTTTAAGTTTTTGTGAAAATCTCGGGCTCTAAGGTTCTGTTTTTTAGAAACAGGACCTCCGCCATGTGCAGAGTGGTGGTCCCGTAACCGCTGCTCAGGCTAAGGCAATAGTCTCAAAACCACCACTCAGTAGGGTGACGGTGGTTTTTCACCTAGGTAAGGTAGCGGTTCATGGTTTGTCACCCAGGTAGGGCAGAGGTCATAGGACCGCTGGTTTGCTCTGGGTGGCGGTTCTTTCACTTATGACAGAACTCTGCGGACCCGCGCATGTGCGTGAAATTTAACTAATTGCTCCAATTTCTAAGTTGTAAAATTTAACCTATAATTACCAGCAATCAAAAAAATGAGAAATACCATGGATTGGAACATTAAAATGTACAATAGTGGATCTAAAACTAGTCTTTTTCATTTATAAAAATAGGGTAAGGTTTTCCCCCAATTTAAAACCCAATAAACAAATAACTTGAAATAAAAACTAGATTGGTGGAGGAAATCCCTCCTAATCTTTGAATGAAATAGATTACATAAATAAAACTAAAACTAAACTAAGCCTAGACTAAATCTCCATGTAGAATCCTCCATGGCTCTTCCTCTTGTGCTTCCATGGCTTCCTCTTCTCCAACCTGCAATTTTAACAAAAAGGAAATAGACCAAATGAGAAGAATAGAATAGGAAAAGGTTTTAATAGAATTCCATAAGGATTTTAGGGCTAAGTTTGGAACCCTAGGATCTAGTGGCCAAGATGGATTTGATCTAAGGGTTGAGGATTGACCCTACTTTTATTAGGTAGAAATGTATTTTAAATGTTTAATTTAAAATCCCTAAGGGTATGTGTAGATGGGTGAGTGGGGCCATTTAATTGCCTAGGGGTGTTATGTACTTATTAACCCTTAGTATGTTGTAGGAATTTAATTAAAAAACTTTTAAACTATTAGGATAATGAAACTAGAGTAATTAAGTATGTGGTTAACCATATTAAAGTTGAACAATATTTAAAGAGAAGAAAATATTTAATTAAATAAATTAATCCTTGTTACCTTCCTTTTGAATAATTGATTAATGGACCTTAGAGATAAATTTGAAATTAAGTTAACTTTTAACTAGACCTTGTTCTTCAATCGTAAAGCTGAGTTAAGTAGTGTAAGTTAAGTTAATGAACCCTAAAGGTTAAGCACCCTTGTAACCCTCTTTATAACTTAAAAAAAAAAAAATGAGTCACAATTTTCAGGTTAAGTGTTGGGTTGTAGCATGTTCTTAGAACGTCATTTTTGCAGGCGTTACACTTGGTATCAGAGCCATGGGTTCAAAACTTGGACCCTTGGGCACACCTAGAAAACATGAAACATGAACATTTAACCTAGTGCAAAACTAAATTCTTTTAATCTAGAAAACCACAATGTCTGATAATTGTATAAATTAGAAAACATAGAAAACTGAAACAAGACCTAGAACAATGAACTAACTCTCGCCTTGATATGTGCAGGAGGCACGGATCAGACGAGGGGTATTTTCACATAGACCTAGATATACCACCTATGGAGCAGGTTGTAGCAACCATTTTACCTCAGATTTTACAGACACTTCAGGACGTCAATGCCGCTATACGCGGAGAATCCCTTAGGAGGACGATTTGCTAGACATGACATGGAGCCATTCAGTGGATGCCCATGTATCCCCTTAACATGGCAAGGAGTATAGGGTAGAGAACTTCCATGCAGAGTCTCCTAGGGTAGAGTCACCACAGAGAGTACATGGGGAGAGGATCTCAGGACATAGAGACAGGTCTTCAGAGCCCTAAACAGAGGGAGGAGCATGTAGAGAGACCTAGGGGTTATTAGACATTAGCTGTAGACCATATCAGGGAGATCCTAAAGCTACGACCATCTCACTATTCAGGTGATACAGGTGGTTTTCAGGTAGAGGCCTGGTTGGTGAGCTTGAGCGGATGCTTCAAGCTCTGTCCTTGTACTAGCAACATGAAAGCTCGTGTTGCGATCCATCTTCTGAGGGATGGAGCAGGAGTCTGGTGGAGGACCGAGGAGCAGAAGCTCCATGTTGATTCAGACACAGTTACTTGGGAGATTTTTGAGGAGCATTTTAGGAGCAGGTATTTTCCCAGGAGGTTTATACAACAGTGGATAGATGAGTTTCATGACCTCCGTCAGGCATCGATGACTATAGCTGAGTATGAGAGTCAATTTGTGGACCTACTCTAGTACATCGACTATATGCAGGATGAGAAGGTATGGATTCACAGGTTCATCCGGGGCCTAAACTTGGATTTGGGTGGTGCGGTGCACATTCACTACCCACAGAACATTAGTAGAGGCCATGGAGAAGGCCTATATTACAGAGGAGACATGGGGGAAGATGCAACAGGCTAGAGATAGAGTTCGGAGCCATATCCAACAGATGCAGGATGGCAGATCAAGGGGGTCAGTTCCTCCTCCATGTGGTGGACAGAGTTCAGGACAGGCTTCTTTCAGACCACCACAGCAGCCACCTCAGCAGTAGCAACAGTGGCAAACCCACCCACCTTATAGACCTCCTCAGAGATTTGATGCACAGAGAGGACAAAGTATGGGGCCTCCTCCTAGGGGTCCCATCAGGACACATGGTGCACTGAGAGCTCAGTCAGTAGGAGCTCGTCAGTAGAGACCTCAGTAGTCCATAGCCAGATTGTCAAGATCCATAGCTCAGACCTCTAGAGTACCAACTGGAGCTGCATCCCACTAGAGAGGACCAGGTAGCTGTTATGGTTGTGGTGTTGTTAGACATCATTGGAGATATTTCCCACATAGAACCCTAGCAACAAGGGTAAGACACAGATCTCAGAGCCTACTGTTGGAGATATGGCACGGAGCCATCAGATCTATGCAGCGGTTGAAGAACCACCAGGCTGAGCACTAGAGTACCGAGATAGAGAGGACGAGTAGTATTGGTGGTATTTCTGCCTCTATATTGTTTGATTTTGGTTCTTCTGATTCTTTTATTGCACCATCTTTAGTAGACCATTGCAGGCTGGTGGTAGTTAGGAAAGGTCATAGTTGGGATGTTGAGATGGCTTCTGGAGCCAAAATTTTTGTAGACTCCTTAGTTAAGGAGTGTGTAGTGGATTTGGGACCCTTCACCACTACCTCGGATCTTCGAATCCTTCCATTAGGATCTTATGGTGTCATTTTGGGCATGGACTGGTTGTCTTACACATAGAGCTAGAGTGGACTGTTACCATAAGACTATTTCTTGTATAGATGATCTTGGAGTGGAGTCAGTGATATCAGGAGTTAGGAGGCCCGTTTCTATTCACACCATCTCCGCTATGCAGCTTAAGCAGGTGTGCATGACAGGGTTGTCAGTTGTATGCTGTTATAGTTAGTGAGAGATTGGAGGATGAGTCTAGTGGACCATCCCTTGATGACCATCCCATCTTGAGAGAGTTTGCTGATGTTTTTCTAGGGGAGCTACCGAGGTTACCTCCCCCACGTGAGATATATTTCCACATAGATCTGGTTCCAGGTGCAGAGCCTATCTCACGAGCACCTTATCAGATGACTACCCTGAGCTATGTGAGCTCAAGTTATAGCTTGAGGTCCTTCTGGAGAAAGGCCTAATCCATCCTAGTGTATCCCCTTGGGGTGCATCGGTGATTTTTGTGAAGAAGAAGGATGGATCTCCGTGGTTGTGTATTGATTACCGTCAGCTGAAAAAAGTAATGATCAAGAATCGTTACCCCCTTCCATGCATTGATGATTTATTTGATCAGATGAAGGGGGATAAAGTTTTCTCCAAGATAGATCTTAAGTCAGGGTACCATTAGCTCAGGATTACAGAGGTGGATATTCATAAGACTACATTCCGTACGAGATATGGCTACTACCAGTTCATAGTGGTACCTTTTGGTTTGATGAAAGCCCCTACAGTGTTTATGAGTTTGATGAATGGGGTATTCAGGAATTTTGTTGATCACTTCATGCTCATCTTCCTTGATGACATTCTGATTTACTCATGTACGCATGAGGAGCACCTTCGCCAGGTTCTTCAATGTCTTCGTGAGCAACATCTTTATGGGAACTTGGAGAAGTGTGCGTTCTTTCAGACAGAGGTGTAGTATTTGGGCCACATCATTTTTGGGGAAGGTATCGCAGTCGATCCTTCCAAGATTCGAGCCATCATGGATTGGCTAGCACCCACTAGTGTGACCAAGGTGCGCAGCTTCATGGGTTTAGCAGGATATTACAGGATATTTTTTAGGAATTTTCTCAGATTGCACACCCCATCACTTCCCTTCAGCAAAAAGGGAAGAATTTTGTCTGGTCAGACAGATGTGAGCAGGCCTTTAGTACAATGAAGGAATGCCTCATGACAACACCTATTCTTGTAGTGCCAGATCCTCAGGGTGAGTTCTACATTTGCACAGATGCTTCTTTGGCAGGACTTGGAGGTGTGTTGATGTAGGAGGGTAGAGTAGTTGCTTTTGAGTCTCGCAAACTCAAGGATTATGAGCTCAATTATCTGACTCATGATCTTGAGCTTGTAGAAGTTGTGTATGCCTTAGTATGGTGGAGACATTTTCTTCTTGGCCAGAGATTTACACTTAGGACTGATCACTTGAGTCTTCGCCACCTCTTCACGCAACCCAATCTCAACGCTCGTCAGTGGCATTGGATGGAGTTTCTTTGTGAGTATGACATGGAGATAGAGCATGTGAAGGGGAAGGAGAATGTGGTTGCAGATGCCTTGAGTAGATGGAGACACGTGGCTATGGCCACTTCAGTGGGCACATATTTGCAGAGAAGGATTTTGTAGTAGCTTCCTTAGGACAATTTCTACCTTGTAGCCAGAGCAGAGATTGAGTCTCAGAGACCCCTTGAGGGGAAATTTGATGGATTTTCATTAGAGGAAGATGGCCTTCTTAGACACAGAGGTCAGATATATGTTCCTAGAGATGGAGGCTTGAGACAAGACATTTTGATAGAGGCTCATCATGCACCTTATTCAGCCCATCCCGGGGTGAAGAAGATGCACGCCACTTTGAGACAGTTGTACCATTAGAGAGGACTTCAGAGAGACATGGCTTTGTTTGTGTCATGCTGCTTAGAGTGCCAGAGGGTGAAGGTCGAGCATCAGCATCCAGCTGGCCTTCTCTTTCCTCACACCATACCGGAGTGGAAGTGGGACACCATTTCCATGGACTTCATTGTTGGGTTACCGACGTCGAGATACCACCACGATGCCATCATGGTCACGGTGGATAAATTGACGAAAGTAGCTCATTTTTCTCTGGTGAAGACCACCTACACAACCAGTGCATTGGCATGGGTATATCTTGATGAGATTGTCAGATTACATGGGATTCTGTAGAAGATAATTTTTGACCGCGATCCCTTGTACACCTCCCATTTTGGACCACCATGTAGCATGCTCTCGGGATGAGTATCAATTTCAGCACAACATATCACCCTGAGACAGATGGAAGATTGAGTGGGTGAATCAGATCCTAGAGGACATGCTTAGGATGTACATTATGGATCACCAGTCGAGATGGGAGGAGTATCTGTACTTGGTGGAGTTTTCCTACAATAATAGTTTCTAGAGTTTGATAGGCATGGCTCCTTTTCAGGCATTATATGGCAGAGAGTGCAGGACACCTCTTAGTTGGGACAAGTTAGAGGACAGGGTTTCTCTTGGGCCAACATTATTATAGGATATGGAGTAGTAGGTTACCTTGATCAGACAGAGATTGTAGGAGGTGCAGGACATGCAGAAGAAGTATGTGGACCAACATAGGACAGATCATAGTTTTGAGGTAGGCACGAAGGTGTTTCTTCATGTCAGACCGCATAAGAGCCCTATCCATTATGGAAAAGGTTCTAAGCTTTCTCCTAGGTTTGTGGGTCCCTTTGAGATCTTGGAGTGCATCGGTCCCTTGGCCTATCGTCTAGCATTGCCACCTAGCTTGTCTCACATCCATGATGTGTTTCATGTTTCTGTGCTTAGGAGATATATTTCTGATCCTTCTCACATGCTAGATTGGACCACATTGCAGGTGCAAGATCAGGGGCAGGTGATGGTGGAGCCCATATGCATTATAGAGCGTAGGACCTCGGCCTTCGCGACAAAGAGATTGACTACGTTCGGGTCCAGTGGGATAGATATGATGAGACTGTGGCTAAATGGGAGGATGTTACTTTACTATGAGTGTAGTTTCCACACCTGTTCCAAAGACTCCTAGGAGGAAGTCGAGTATAAGGGGAGGAGGACGTAGTGCGCACTTCCCTTTGACACATTTTTTTATTATTGTTCTCGATACTGTCGACTGCACTTATGGATATATTATAGCTTTTTGATTTAGCATGTTAGTAGATATCAAAGATACTGAAATTGTTGTTGATTCGATTCGTATATGATGCATATGGACCATTAGAGACATTTGATGTTGATATTGATATACTGTTGACATGGTTATTTATCTATATTTCTGACATGTGATATATTTAGTCATATTGAGTAGACCTTTGATAATTGGATTAATGTTGTGATCGTTTTGACATGGATGAAATGTGGAATAGAAATGTGCTAGAAATTGTAAGTGATATCGTATTTGCATAGATGATATTAATTCATATATAGTTGATTTTAGATTTATATCGCATATTTTGGCATGGATGTTTTAATGTGGCCACGAGGCCGAAGGAGGTATTCTCTGTTTTGCAGGTATATTATATTCACAACAACATCAGGGGGATTGGAGACCAACCACATCGGAATTCAAGAAGAATTCAACTAGGGTCACCATGGCAACATGTAATTGTGTGTGTGTTAGAATTATTTGGTTAGGGGAAAATTGTGACCAAGGGGTCATGTGTTGTTTTGTTTTAATTTCCCTTTTTTTTAATGTTAGTATGTGTTTTCTTTTAGTAATAAATCTACTTGTTTTATTATTTAGATTTTTGGATATATGTTTACCCCTTTATTATTCATGGGTTGTAGTGTCTTAATTAAGCTAATTTAAATTTTTCCTAAACTAATTAAAGATGTGACCAAAAAAGAGTTCATTTATTAGACTTGATTTACTCTTGGATTTTGTGTTGAGTGTTGTATGCTTGAGTCTTGAGTGTAGTACACTCTACCCTTCATGGGAAACTCGAATTTGGCCTTAGAGGCCAAATTTGGAAGCTTGTGGGACAAGTCAAACTTGTCCCACACCTCTTAAATGCCTATGCCAACCCTACCTATGGGTTGGGGGGTCAAATTTAGGCCCTATTAGGTGTTTTGGGAAGATAAAAAGGTGAAATGTTAATTGCACTTTCTTTCAAATATTTAATTTTGTCCTTTGGGGGTGTGGGCTTAGATGGAGTGTGTAAGTTTCTTGTCATTCCTCAACCACTTATTAATTGTGCATTGGAATATGAGGTTGACCAAGTGATGTGGAGTGGAGAGGAAATGAGGTGGCATCCTACTTGGAGCCACATCATCCCTCCTCTCTCCTTTCTCTATTTATTGAAATATTTTTACTTGTTTGGGGGTTACTTGATCATTTTAGTCTCTTGAATTTTTGGAGAGTTAGAGGATTTTTGGGAGAGTTTGTGGATTGTTGGAGCTTTGTGGATGCTTGCTTGGTTTTTGGAGGAGCTTGGAACTTCATACTTGGAACAAGCTCTACTATGGAGAGGTAGGAGCTTCACCTTGTTTAAATTATGTTCTTTTTATTTTGTGTTTATATGCTTGTGTTGTGTGTTGTTTCCTTTGGAATGTTGTTGGGTATGGGTAGATTGCCTAAGTTTTGGAGTAGGAGGAGACTATGGGGAGTTTTCTTGTAGGGATGCATAAGAGTTTACCCTTTTGTGGAGGGAGTTTGGGTTGGGTGCCCCACCTTGTTTGAGGAATGCTTGCATTTCTTCTTGTTCTTGTTATGAGGGAGGCATAAGAGATTTAGGGATGAGTATATATAAGGGGTACTTGAGGGAGGCATAAGAGTTTGTAGGGGATTTGTGATATGCATTGGAGGCTTTTAGGTGGGCACCCATTCCCATTGGGAGGCATAAGTGGCCTCCCCATAGGTCTTGCTCTTTTGGCTTTCTTGATAAGCCTTGTTATATTGTTGTTTTGTTGTTTCTTCTTGCTTGTGGTATTGTTGTGTTTGAATGTGAATGGAATGGATTGTAAAACTATTTGTTAAGTATTGTGGAAGCTTGTAGTTGCCATGAGTTGAAATCATTCTCCCATTGTAATGTGGTTGGGGCTCGGGGGCCAATGGAGAGGATGGCTTCTCCTCTCCATTGGATATCTTGGTTGGGTGGAGAGTGTTGCCTCTCCCCCTATTTTGTTGTGAATCAAGAAAATTCTTGGAGGAGCTATCTTGTTGGTGTTTGGCGCTTGGAGTCTTGTTGGTAACCATGTGAAACTCCCTTAGTATTTTTTACCCACTTAGAGTGGAAGAAATTGTAATAATGTATTTCATTCTTGTATTTACATTTTTGTATGATTTACCATATTGAGTGGAGGGCATTGCAATGATTTTGTAAAGGAAAGTTGTATTCAAATATTGTTATTGACATTGTATTGCATGTGGAAAGAAATTATATAAGAAAAGAAAGAAGAAAGAATGTTATTGTAGAGTTAGTTTTGCAAATGGAAAAGAAAGCTTATTTTCTCCTTGTTTTATTGGTTGTATTGTAATAAGAGAAAAGTAGTGACCAAAATGTGATTATAGTGTAAAATTTAAGTTGGAAGTTACAATGGAAAATAAAGTTTGCTTTCATTGAGTAGTTGTTTTATTGTAAATATGAAATAAGAAAAAATAGAATTTGTAAGAAGTTGAACTTGTATGCAAAATAACATTGCATGGAAAAATAAAGTTATTTTAGCTATTTTGAATGTATGTACATTGTAGTAAAATGAAAGAGAGAACAAGTTAGATTATATTGTATTTAGAAATGTTGATTTTATAGCAAGGAAATGACAAAGTAATGAAATAGATTTAAATTCCTTTTTGCTCTTGTAATGGAAGAAAGAATCTAGTTAAGTAAATGGAATTATTCTTGTAAGTAGATGATTTTTATTAGAGTTGAAAACACTTTAAAATGAATAGATTTATCTAAGAAATGAATAAAAGAGAAATAAATCTCAAATCTGGAACTTGAAACAATAAAAAACAAACTAAGAATGCATTTTTACACCTTCTAGTAACTTTAAGTTTTTGTGAAAATCTCGGCACTAAGGTTCTATTTTTTAGAAACAAGACCGCCGCCCTGTGTAGAGTGGAGGTCCCATAACCGCCACTCAGGCTAAGGCGGCGGTCTCAAAACCACCGCTCAGTAGGGTGGCGGTCTGTGGTTTGTCACCCAGGCAGGGTGGTGGTCCCAAGGACAGCTGGTCTTCTGGGTGGTGGTTCTATCACTTATGACAGAACTCCGCAGAACCGCGCCTGTGCGTGAAATTTAACCAATTGCTCAAATTTCTAAGTTGTAAAATTTAACCTATAATTACCAGCAAGCAAAACAATGAGAAATACCATGGATTGGAACAATAAAATGTACAATGGTGGATCTAAAACTAGTTCCTTTCATTTATAACAATGGGGTAGGGTTTGCCCCAAATTTAAAACCCAATACACAAATAACTTGAAATAAAAACCAGATTGGTGGAGGAAATCCCTCCCAATCTTTGAATGAAATAGATTACATAAATAAAACTAAATCTAAACTAAGCCTAGACTAAATCTCCATGTAGAATCTTCCATGGCTCTTCCTCTTTTGCTTCATGGCTTCCTCCTCTCCAACCTGCAAAATTTTTTTAACAAAAAGGAAATAGACCAAATGAGAAGAATAGAATAAGGAAAAGGTTTTAATAGAATTCATAAGGATTTTAGGGCTAAGTTTGGAACCCTAGGATCTAGTGGCCAAGATGGATTTGATCTAAGGGTTGAGGATTCACCCTACTTTTATTAGGTAGAAATGTATTTTAAATGTTTATTTTAAAATCCTTAAGGGTATGTGTAGATGGGTGAGTGGGGCCATTTAATTGCCTAGGGGTGTAATGTCCTTATTAATCCTTAGTATGTTGTAGGAATTTAATAAAAAGACTTTTAAACTATTAGGATAATGAAACTAGAGTAATTAAGCATGTGGTTAACCATATTAAAGTTGAACAATATTTAAAGAGAAGAAATATTTAATTAAATAAATTGATCCTTGTTACCTTCCTTTTGAATAATTGATTAATGGACCTTAGAGATAAATTTGAAATTAAGTTAAACTTTAACTAGACCTGGTTCTTCAATCGTAAAGTTGAGTTAAGTAGTGTAAGTTAAGTTAATGAACCCTAAAGGTTAAGCACCCTTGTAACCTTCTTTATAACTTAAACAAAAAAAATTAGTCACAATTTTTAGGTTAAGTGTTGGGTTGTAGCGTGTTCTTGAAGTTCATTTTTCATTAGGTATAGTGAGAAATCAAAAGCTTACAAATTGTATAATCCAGTTACAAAGGAACTAATTATTAGCATAGATGGTCAATTCATTGAAGAAGTATATTGGTAAGATGCATAAGAAGTGGAGAAGCCATAAACAAATATAAATGTACTTTTCATTGTGCCTAAACCAGTAGAAAGAAGAGTAAACAATGTATCAAGTTGGACACCCATTTCACAAAGGGGTGAATCTTCAAACTGAAGTAGCCAACAAACTATGCAAGGACAAGATAATGAAGCTACACCTTCATCATCATGAGAGTCATTGTAGTAACAAAGAAGAATGAGGAATGTACAATATACATATGATTAGTTAAGCTATGAAGATGAAATGATTAAATTTGATTTATTTTCAGTAGTTTATCCTATTTATTTTCAAGAAGCGATTAAATAAAAGAAATGGTGCAAAGTAATGGATGAAGAAATGCATGCAATATAAAATAATCATACATGGGAGTTAGTAGATCTTCTAGAATGAAAGAAAGTTATTGGAATTAAGTGGGTTTACAAAATAAAGACTACTCCCAAAGGCAAAATTGATGTAAACAAGGTAAGATTAGTTTTCAAAGGCTACAAAAAAAATTAAACGTGATTATAATGATACATTTTCTCCAGTAGCAAGGTTAGGGATGTAGTTCTCAATTCCCTTCGACACCTTTTACGTTTATTTTGATATTGTCGACTACACTTATGGACATTGTTGTAGCCTTTTGATTTAGCTTGATACTAGATGTTAGAGATATTGGACTGTTGTTGATTTCATTTCATATATGATGCATGTGGATTATTAGAGACATATTATATTGATGATTGATATGCTGTGGACATGGTTATTCATATATATTTTTGACATGCGATTTATTTTTGTCGCCATGCCTAGGATTTAATAATTGAATTAATGTTACGATCATTTTGACATGGATGAGACGTTGGAAATAAATGTTGCTAGAAATTTGTAAATGATTCATAATTTCCTAGATGATATTAGCTCGTATATAGATGATTTTATATTTATATTGCATATTTTGGCATGGATGTTTAATGTGGCCACGAGGCCGAAGGAGGTATTCTCTGTTCTAAGGTATATTTATATACATAACAACATAGGGTGGATTGGAGACCAAACACATTAGAATTCTAGATAAATTCAACTAGGGTCACCATGGCAACATGTAATTATGTGTGTGTTAGAATTATTTGGTTAGGGGAAAATTGTAACCAAGGGGTCATGTGTTGCTTTGTTTTAATTTACCTTTTATTAATGTTAGTATGTGTATCTTTGAGTGATGTAATTTACTTGTTTGTAATTATTTAGCTATGATGCATTCTTTTCCCCTTTGTCTTAGTGGGTCTAAGTGTCTTAATTAGAGTTAAATTAATCTATTCCTAAATTAATCAAAGATGTGACCAAAAGGAGATAATTTATTAGACTTGATTTGCTCTTAGATTTTGTGTTGTGTGTTGAATGATTGAGATCTTGAGTGTTGTACATTCTACCATTCATGTGAAACTCAAATTTGACCTTAAGAGAAAATTTTGAAGGCAGGCTTATGGGACAAGTTAAAATTTTCCCACACCTCTTAAATTGTCATACCAACCCTAGCTATAGGTTGGGGGTAAAAATTAGACCCCATTAGGTGTTTTGGGAATATAAAAAGCTGAAATGTTTATTGCAATTTATTTTAAGTATTTAATTTGTCTTTAGAGGGGTGTGGGCTTAGTTTTTGTGTGTAAGTATCTTGTCATTCCTCTCACACACCAATTTATAGTGCATTGGGGTTGAGGTTTGACTTCTTATGTGGAGTTGAGGATGAGTGATGTGGTATCCTACATGGATCCACCTAATCCTACTCTCTCCCTTTTCTATTTATAGAAGTTCTTTTACTTTTTTGGGGGTTACTTGATCATTTGGAATCTTGAAATTTTGGAGAGTTAGAGGATTTTTGGGAGTGCTTGTGGATTGTTGGAGCTTGTGGATGCTTTCTTTATTTTTGAGGAGCTTGGAGTTTCACCCTTGGAACAAGCTCTACTATGGAGAGGTACGAGCTTTACCTTGCATAAATTGTGTTTTTATTTTTATGTTTGTGTTGAGTGTTGTTTTCCTTGGAATTCTTATTGGGTATGGGCAGCTTGCCTAAGTTTGGAGTAAGAGGAGATTATGGGGATATTTCATGTAGGGAGGCATAAGAGTTTACTTTCTTGTTGGAGGGGGTTTGGTTTGGGTGCCCCACCTTGTATGAGGAATGCTTTCATTTCTTAGTTATGAGGGAGGCATAAGAGTATATGGGAAGTATAAGGGGTACTTGAGAGTGGCATAAGAGTTTGTAGGGGATTTTTGATATGCTTTGGAGACTTTAAGGTGGGCACCCATTCCCATTGGGAGACATAAGTGGCTTCCCCATAGGTCTTTCTCATTTGGCTTTCTTGTCAAGCCGTGTTATATTGTTGTTTTGTTATTCTTTTTTGTGTTGTTGATGTGTTTGAAAGTCGATGAAATGGTTGTGAAACTATTATTTATTTGTTATTGCCATGTGTTGAAATCATATCCCATTATGATACGGTTGGGGTTTGAGGGCCAATGGAGAGGATGGATTCTCCTCTACATTGGATATATTTGTTGGGTGGAGAGCATTGCCTCTCCCCCCATTTTTTTGTGAATCAAACAAATCATGGAGGAGCTATCTTGTGGAGTTGTTGTGCTTGGATTTTTTTTTGAGACCTTATGAAACTTCCTTTGTGTTGTTGCCACTTAGAGTGGGGAAACTTGTGATATTGTATTCTATCATTTGCTTACATTCTTGTATTATTTCCTACCTTGAGTGGAAGAATTTGTAATAATTTCATGGAGAAAGATTGCATTCCAATATTGGTATATTGTGTAAGAGAAAGAATCAAAATGACTATATTGTGTAAATGTTTAGTTAGAAGTTACATTGTGAAAAAGAAAGTTACTTTCATAGTGAAGTTGTAATGTTGTAAATGTGAAAGAAGGAAATAGAGAAGTTGTAGATGTTTCCATTATATACATAGTAAAATGGAATGGAAAATGAAGTTATTATAGTTATTTTGAACATACATATGTTGTAGTAAAAATGGGAACAAGAGAACAAATTTGAAGTATGTTGTTATTGTGCAATGTTGATTTTTGTAGTAAGAAAACAATAATGTATAAGTAGATTTAGTTTTCTTTTGCTCATGGAAATAGAGAGAAAATTTAGTTGAAAAAAATAGAATAGAAATTGTAGTTATATTACTATTTTTGGAATGGAAGATGCTTAAATGAATAAATTTTAACTAAGAAGAGAACAATAGGAATGAAATCACAAAACTGGAAACTATAGAAGCTCAACATAGGCTCAAAATGCATTTTAAAACCTTTTTGTAACTTTTGGATTTTGTTTAAATCTCAGATTAAGGTTATGATTTTTTAGAAACAAGGCTACCACCCTGTGCAGGGCAGAGGTCCCATAACTACCGCTCAGGCTAAGGTAGTGGTTTCAAAACTATCGCCTAGTATGGCAGAGGTTTGTTGTTTGTCACCAAGGCAGGGCGGCGGTACCAGGAATGGCGGTATGTTTAGTCATTTTTACTCCCTTTATAAAAGGAAGGAACCCCATGCATGCCGGCCTATCACCCAACAAAAGCTAAGTGCTCACCCAAGGCATGCGTGGGTTTCGAGTCTCTCTTTTATGTGAGTTTAGTGGGAAACATCATCTATGATTAGGGTAAGAGTTCTTAGGAGGGAATTTTAAGACAAACAAGAACCATAGGGCTCAGAACGGCCTCTAGATCCTTGTAGTCACTTTAGGCTGAGTGCTTTAACAGATTCCAGAACATACATTATAACATAAAGAATTATACAAGCATTCATACATAGCATGAAAGGAAAGGGAACCCATATGAGAGAAATATGCATTAAACCCACTGATATCCATGTCTATTCATAATAGGTAACCTCATTATATTCATTGATTTATTATAGAGTGTCACAAAGAGTAGACTACAATCATGCATATCACTGTACTTGTGTAACTAAGATGAAAGAAAAAGAAAAATTACAACTCCATGCTAGTAAATTCTCTCCTGAATACAAATATCCACTTGCAGTAATTCTACAGAGCCCCGTCGATGCTATCTCTCAACCTCGCTATGTATATCTAACTCTTCTTTCGTCATATCCTCTTTTGCTTGGCAGACACTTGTATTTATAATTCTCCTACATGGCCAAACCACCTTCTAGCACCCTCAGATCTGGTGCTAAGTGTTGAATGTGGTCCTCTGGCGAGCATGCTCCTCCATGCCTGAGCTTTCCACTTCATCTCATGATGATCTTCTAGAAGATTCCATTGCAGGTATGCTCCTTCCCAGGCCAACTTGTCGCCAGGTTGGCATCTTATCCATGCGCAACCGATCATGCTTTTCACGTGTTCTACCCTGGGTGCTCAAATTGACTAAGTCCTGAGCCTCCTTTCACATGTCACGCATGCCATGTGCTTCCTTAACCCTTTCTCTCATGCGTTATTGGCATGCGTGCATTTTCATCAATTGGGTCCTTGCACGTCTACGCACCTTTATACTTGGTTAATATTACAGGGGTCCAACATCACCCCACACTACGCATGTTCTCCATCTTTAGAAACACTTTACTTAACCAAGACACATGCTATCTAGGGAACCAATGAATAGTCTTACACTTTACAAAAGAATAAGGAATGAAAGAATTGGGGAAAGAATGAGGAATGGGGGTGGCGACATCAATTCAACAAGCTAGGAAAATCTTTTCAAAGGTTTGCCTCTAGCTTATTCCAAACTTTGACTTCACCCTGTGCCTTCTTACAAAGGTCGCCCACTAGGGTGCTTACTTCATCAAAACTCAATCCAACTCTCTGGGTTCCCAAAATGTCCACCATCTATTCCATGTCTTTGCCCAGGTCCTCGAGTTCATCCATCCTCCTAGTAATCTAGGGTTATAGTTACTTTAGCTAGGCCTTAATTGAGCTCCTTAAAGCCTCAATTGCCTTTGATTTCTTCTCTACTTTGGCTAGAACCTTGTCCCTCTCCACCCGGTTCCCCTTGTTCTTTTCTTAGAATTATTTTAGTTCTACCTTAAGTGTGGCGACCAAGGAGCTCGCCACCTTATCTCTATCTGCACATGTATCATATGCAGCTTCTACAGACTGGGCAATGACCTTAACCTCTGCGAGTACTTGACTGTACTTGGCAATCAGCACTACCACCTTTAACTGGTCCTCCTCTTTCAAGTGCGTGGTCACTTCTTCAGTAGATTCCAGGGCCAAGGATCATCTCTCCATAGTGAGGGTGTGCATTAGATATTCTATACATTCTAGGAGGGATGAGTACTTCTGTGCAGGTGGTACTAAGTTCGGGTGCTTCAGAAGGATGGCACCTTTAATAGACTCCATTTTCTTGTAAACCTCCTGCACCTTTATCTTCTCTTCCTTTAACTCCCACCTTAACTGTGCGCTGATCACTTCAACCTATTATAAAATCTTGGCCTTCTCCACCAGTTCTTCCTCCTTATTTCCTAACTTCACCTCCAACATTATGATCCTGTGGTTACACGTAAATAATCTAGACTCGGTCTTGACCGTGACCTTATTTATTGCATTACAGACTTTCTCATCTAACAGATCCTAAGCATTCACTAAGGGATTGACCCCCTTAGACTCTGGTAATGTGATGAGTGCTCCTTGGCAGACTTCAAAGTCTGGCTCATCAACGTAGGACTCTAACGCCCAAGAGAGCATATTCTTGGTTCTAGGGTATGTATCGTCCTTCTAAAAATACCCCATGGCTATGAGCCTTTATGTGGGTACAATGATCTGTAATCACACACATAACACCTTCCTTGTGTGATCATCATAGCCCATTACCTGTATCTGTTCTACATCTAGAGTTCTTCTGCCCGAGTGTGTACCTTTGGGGAAGCTTACTATTAGAGCGGGGCCTCCTAGGCTGTCATGCTCTTTTTCAATGTTCTCTTCCTTCCCTTCCTTTAGCACTATGTCCATGTTGCACTCCAACTCTTGGTCTACCAGGGATTTGAGAATTTAATTCACTTCTCTCTCCACCACCTCATTTATCTACTCCTTTGTAAAATTTACGACTTCCTCTGTTTCCCTGACAACCTCCTCATCCTCCATGTCTTCGGTGTCTTCCTCATCCTGTACGCTCTTGCACCTTGTGAATATGAACTCCTGCTTCTCTCCCCCACTCACCTCTTCTGATTCGTAGATGCTAAACACCTATGGCTCCTGGTCTTTCTTTGCTTCTTCTTCCTTTCTGTCATCTCCCTCACTCTCATCTTCTCTTTCTCCCAAGTATTTTTCCAAGCTTTTGGTCACCTCCGAATCAACATCCTTATCTACCCTCTACTTCTTCCTGAGAGGTGGCTCCTGATTAGGGGTTTCAGCCTTACCTTATTCCTCAGGTGATTATTCCTTGGTGATGGGTTGCCTTGGTGCCTCTATTTCTAGTGTCTTCTCCTTCACTGGAGACTTCTTTCTTCGTACGTAGGTGCTTGGTCTAGTGCTTGTGGATGGCTTGCTCACTGTCTGAGTAGTCTGCATACTTGGTGCTTCTCCTTCTCTTCCTCTCTTCTTTGACATGGGCCCCTTCTTACCCAAGGGATCTTTAGGTATGGAGACTTCATTCTCCAGATACACGCCCTTCTCGAACATCGGCCTTATGCGTAAGTACACATGCGTCGTAGATCCTCCAGCGATGGGAAGCATCATCGGCCTTGTCATATGAGTCTCATGTGACACATACTTCTCCACATATGTGCACTTACCACTGGGGTAGTTAAAATTATTTCTCATCTCCCCATGTTCCTGGTCTAGACTGCCTGGTTCCAACCTTAGCTTCTTTGACTCTTTAAACATGTTCACTCCCACTTGAAAGTATTGAGTAGTGAATGCGAAGGGGAACTTTCACCAAGGGCTCCATGATTCGTCTATCAGCTTGAATCTACCCAAACAAAAGTGTTGATAGACTGCAAATTCCACTTCTCCTTCAGTGGCTGCTGGGATTTGTTCAGGGATTATCAAATCTACCCTGAATGCATTCCTTAGGTGTGTGTACCATTTTTCTAGCCGCACCTTGTGGGGATCTATCATTGTATCACAAGCATACTTTTTGAACCTCCTTGCGGGTGAAGGATCCTCAGTTGGGTACTCCCATACTAACTTGTCTGGTGCGTCAGTCACTTCAATCTCTACGAATGTAATGGTGAGTAAGATGTTGCCGAAGAGGATCCTATCCCCTTCCTTCACGCACTTAAAAATTTCTTCTATGATGTACACCGATAGGCTATATATGGTTCCTTCTGAAATCTTCTTGCAGAAATGTAGCCAAAGTTTGTTGACCTACGTCCACCTCTCTTGGCCATTCAGATTAGTCACTAGATGCACGGCCATTTTCATTATAGGGTCCTTGATGTCTAAAATGTCATAGTACCATGACCCTTTCTTGCAGGCATACTCAGTGATGGTCACTTGAATCGCCTCCTTATCGCCAAGGTCATATTCTAGGCTATCTCCATCACATATGAGGCATGTGAATTGTGAAATTAGCTAGGGAGTCATGCGCATCTTGTGCCTTGCAAAGTGGAAGTAATCTTCTTTCACCCACAACATAAACCACTGGTACAAGTGTTCTAGATTTCCAAAATAAGGTAACTCATAGAGTTGTAACAGCCCTGCCTTCTCCACTTTAACCTTTACGTCGTCATCATATATAGGTAAACCCTTAGGTGTTCATTTGTTGGTAGGGCGTACTAATTCCAACGCCATTTCCTTTTCTATTGTGTTCGTACGGTGATTATAGTCACTAACAGGTACACTTCTTAAGTGGGATTCCCATTCCCTCCCCATCATCACCCCATATGGGTATTGCATCTCTGCATACCATTCTTCATTTGTGTCTACCTCAGGTTTTGGTTGTTTAGCCTTGACTTTTCCCTTTCCTTTCTTGGGTGCCATGATTGAGGTATTTTTATCACTCCTATTCTCTCCTTGTTACTCTGTCTTACTTCTTCCAATCCTTTGATCTCAAATTTGTGATATAAATCTTCTAAACCCATGCCCTAGTTTGTCAAACCCTAACTAGGATAAAATCTTCACAAGATAGTGCCTTCTTACAACCTTTTCCATGCCCATGTAATCCCTCCCTTCTAGTTTGCAAACTCAAAATAGCTGCTTCAATCTCACAGTTCTTCCTTCACTCGATCGAATCTAAAAGCCCTAGTTTTTAGAACTTGCTTATATCTCCAACTCTTCTATTTTGAAAAGTAAAAATGATAGGGCCCTGACCCTCTACTTATAGTTTTTCTCTTTTCTGAAAATTAAATGCTACTTCAACTACCACCATACTTTATTCATTTAATGTAGTTTTTTCAAACAAAGCCCATCTTCAGCACCTTCACTTGCGCACCCAACTTCCATGAAAACTCCTCCAACCTTTTGGCGCGCAACAAATCCAACCCTTTAGGAGACTCTTGCGTACGCGTAACCCATGCCGAAGGCACTTCTTGTGTCTTGATCCTTGCTTTCACCTACCTCGTGTTGCTTTCAAATGCACTTTATACTCCTTAGTACATGGGATCTACAAGTAGCTTTACCCTAACACCAACTGTTCTTTTATCTTTTCCCTTTATCTACCTCTTCCAACCCGGCTACTCAACAAGGATTTTCAACACAACTTCCTTAGTAATTTAATCACGTGCTTCTTCACTTTTCTCCACCCCACACTTAAATCAATGTGTGGTCCTCTACGCACTCACACATTCTCCAAAAATAGCAATAAGGTTATCAGTGCCCAAGGAATAAAATAAAAAAACAATGCAAAAGGGAAATCCAAGAAAGGGAAAATGCATAGAGGAAACTTCTAAACTACTTGGCAAAATTGCCTTATTTACAAACACCAAGAAGACTTATTTATAGTAGGGATTCAGACTACTACCATTGAAGTGTCCAGGTAACTTCATCCCATCTAGCGCTTGTAATTGGCACGTGCCTGAATCAAGGATATATGAGATTGTGTAAGGACCCAACCAATGGACTTTTAACTTCCCAGGATGGCGCAGAAACTTGGAATCATATAGTAACACCATCTTCCTAACCTCAAACTTTTTGTTTCTAATATGGTGATCATGCTAGGCCTTTTACTTTGCCTTTTCCACTGTTTGGCTCCATCGAGCAAGTGATCGCCTCTCATCCAATTTCATTAGCTCATTGATTATTTCTTCCAGTGCTTGTTCATCAGCTAACCCTCCTATGAACACTATTCACAAAGAAGGCAACATAAATTCAACTGGTAAAATAGCTTCCGATCCAAACACCAATTGAAAAGGTGTGGCTTTATTCAGTCTTTTATACGTTTTCATGTAAGCCCATAATACTACCGATAATTTTTCATCCCAATCAAGTCTTCCGACATCACAGATTTTGGTCAAGGTATGAATCAGTATCTTGTTGAATGCTTCCATGGTCCATTTGCTTATGGGTGATAGGGTGTAGTCTTGTGATAAGCTACCATGAAATCTGATAATAGGATCCTGACGGTCGCATTCAAGAAATGTGTACCCCTATCACTGGTCAAACTCAATGGGCATCCATACCTCGTGATGATGTTTTCCCATAAAAACCTTACCACTGTTGCTGCCATGTAATATTTAGTTGGGGATGCCTCTGCCCACCTTGTGAGATAATCTATGTAAGTGATGACATAACGTGACCCAGTCCTACGCGCTGCTGGTGAAATAGGTCCTACAAAGTCTATCGCCCACTTTTCAAAAGGCTTCGCACTAGGAATAGGGCACAAAAGGCATTGTTATCACCAAATCACAGCACCCCTCTGTTTATACAAGTGAATATACTTGAACTCACGGTGTGATTGGATAACACATGGGTACTATCTCCAAGTTGTGGGACTTGCTACTTGAGATAGACCTCCAGAGAAAGCTGGTTCTTGCTCCTAAACTACCTGCCACAATCTACTCTAATGCAGGGGAAACTAACTATTCTAATCTAAATTTCCAAGGGACTAGGGAGAGAGAATGCATAAAATGAAATCCTACACTACAGCGGTGATACACCAGAAAAGGAGGGTGTGAGATTAGTCTTCAAATGCGTGAGATACAGAAGCAAAGTGCACACTAGAAGGGGTGATGACAGTTCTCCATAATCTAGAAAAATGCATTTTACAACGATATTTCAAACATACACAATGATAATGGATCCCTGCAAGAACATAATAATAGACACAATATTCTTGTAATCAATGTTAAAGGGGGAAAGAAGAATGCAAGAAAACACAGCAGGGGAAGATACATCCACAAACTTGTTTTTTATTGCTTCCTGGTATGCATAGTTCAATCAGTTACAAGATAAGGGCCTGGATCACCATGCAAGGAGTCCATAACAAGGGCCTGCAAAACATTGGCTTCACAAAGCAATTTTGGCAGAGCTTTGCTACAAAAACTACCCCCCTCTACAATGAGCCCAACACTCCAATTTATAGAAAAAATGAGAAGAGAGAGAAAAGGGAAAATGGAAATCCTGAAATCTGTCCTTCAACCACTTGTAAGAGGCATTAAATGGAGTAAAATTATTATATATTACTTGAAAAAGGCTCCCTATACTGTCCTAGGTGCTGCAGCAGAGAAAGAATCCCAACTACCAAATAAAACACTGTTATGAACCCGACCACGTTTTATAAAAAATATTAATCAATCTCTCACCAAATCCATAATTTCTTGATTTTTGTGTGTCGGGCTCAAAGCCACGATTCCAATGGTATCAATTTTGTGTGATTTTGTTGAGAAATGCAAAAGTTATGGCCTTCTGAGTGTGGGCAGCTGTTTTGGGTCTGGCAGGCGTTTTCTGTCATTTGATGGGAATGAGCATTAACTGACTGGAGCCGAATATGTTTCTTTTAATTAAATATATCTACCCTCATTAAAAATAAGAAATCTAGTTTTTGTGGCGTAGAGGACATCGTGCTTGTTCCAGAAAGTCCAATTTTGTGAAAATCAGAGCTCGGAGTCAAAAGTTATGGCCGTTTGAAGTTTCACGGGTCAAACGTTAACTTTTCTTCTTTGTTGCAGCTATTTCGGAAAATCGGCCGATTCGCGTCCCTCACGTACTTCTGTCCCGACTGTCCCAGATGAATATCTCCTGCATCGGCCGATTTGGGCTTCCTTGTCCCTTTTTGCGGCCTTTTCGCGTCCCTCGCGTACTTTTGTCCCGGCTGTCCCAAACAAAAATCCCCAAACTGCCCGAAATGGACCGTCTTTCTACAAATTGGATGATTCGTGTCCCACACGTACTTTTGTCTCGGTTGTCCCAAACCGCGTGAAACAAAAACTTGATGATTTTCCCTGCTTTCTACCGATTCGGCTTTTTGCGTCGCTCGCGTCCTGACGTCCCAACTGTCCCGCGGACCGCCTGGGACAAAAATGTCTGACTTAGCTGATTTTCTTTGTTTTTTCGGCCCCAAGCTTGGTACGATGAACCTCAGTACGACCCAAACTCTTCAGACCCGAAATGCTTTAAAACAGTCCTACAACCTTATTTTTTGCATTTTTTGCATTTTTTCCAACTCGTTGGGATTTCTTCTTGGATGGGAGAGTTAGAAAGAATCCGAGGGGACCCCAAAAAACATGATTTTGGGCCTCGAATCAATCTACTTGCTCAGGACTGAATAATTTGATGCATGTTATCAAAATTACCTTGAGAGTGAATTTTGGATAACAGGCATTTCATCTCTTCTTCCTAGTTTGCCAATGTACTGAAAATGGTCACACACTTTACAATAATCTCTACAGTCTTTGTACAATGTTTCCCACCATAAACCTACAATTAATATCTTGTGCGCGGTGGCATCACCTACAAAATTACCACCCGCACTTCCTCTGCGTGCTTCCTCCATGTCATCCAGGCGCTCATGCTCTAAGACACACCTGCGTAAAACTTCATCACATCCCAACTTGTATAAGTCTCCACTGATTAACATGTAGGGTGCGAAACGTATGGCCAATTGCTTCTTTTCCAAAGTCTTCATTCCATTTGGTGCCACACCTTCCTTTAATAATACTACAATCTCCTTTAAATCCAAGGGCGCGTGCCACAACCTAAACAGTTGCATGTCCGACATTACTTCCTCAATACTCTACACATCCTCCCCCAATCAATTCTTGACAGATGATCAGGTTCACAGTTGCTTTTCCCAGGTTTTACTACATCGGTGAATTCAAATTCTTGAAACAACAACAGCCATTGACATATGTGTCCTTGTAGAATAGGCTTGTTCACAAAATACTTCAATGCCATATGGTTGGCATAAAACAAAAAGGGTGTTTCCAGTAGATGCTGTCTAAACTTAAAGAGTGCGTAGATCATTGATAATGCCCTGCGCTCGATCATGGTGTAATTCTACTCTACTGGTGTCAGCGTCCTGCTTACAAAACAAAGATGATGATCAATAATCCCTTCACCTGGTTATGCAAGCACTACTCCAATAGCGGTCCCTGAGGCATCTACATGGACATGGAAGGGCTTGTCCCAAGAGGGAAAATGTAAAATAGGCATGGTGATAAGCCTATCTTTTAATGTATCAAACGCCCTTTGCTGTGCCTCTCCCCAATGGAAGGAAATTTTATATCTAAGAAACTCCTTTAAAGGCGCAACTATCTTGGCATATCCCTTTTTGAATTTTCTATAATACCCCGTATGCCCAAGAAATCTATGCACTGTGCTCTGGCTAGTGGGCTCCCTTAATCCCATAATAACTGCAACCTTAGCAGGATCTACCAGCAAGGCCTCCTTACATATGATATGCCCCAATAAAGTCCTAAAGGGTGTAGCAAACATGTAATTCTTAATGTTGAGGGATATCCTCAACTACCTACATCTTTCAAACATTAACCTCAAATTGTCACAATGGTCCTTAACCAGACCATATACTATCCAATCCTCCAGATAGAACTAAAGAAACTTATGGATGAAGTCTTGGAATGTTTGCACCACTATGCGTGAAAAGACAACAGACACATTCTTCAACCCAAAGGGCATGACCATATATGCAAAACTTCCCCACTCGGTGGTGAAAGTTGTCTTCTCCTAGTCTTCCTTTGCAATCCGGACTTGGTGGTACCCTGAGAATCCATCCGTAAAGGAATAGATTTTGTGCCCAAAAACTCCTTCCAAAACTTTTTCACTGAAGGGGGTCGGAAATGGATCAATGACACATACTGCATTCAGTTCCCTATAATCTACACAAATTCTAATCCGCCCATCCTTCTTGATGTTGATTACCATTAGACTTATCCAATTAAATTCTTATACTGTCTTAATGATCCCAGAAGCTATCATTTTTTCTATCTCCTCCTTAACCTTTATGTGTAAATTGGGATTCATCTGGTAGGGCCTTTTTCTAACAGCGTGCGCACCCTCCTTCATTTTTATCTTCATCTCCCCTAAGGAATGGTGAACGCCTTTGAGCTCATGGTACCCGCGAAGGAATAAATCATCAAATTCACGTAACAGATCAATGATATTTGATACTTCCTTCTCTGTCTAGTAATCTCTAATAACATCTTCCTTAGGTTCTTCTTCTGAACTAATGTTAACCTTCTTCCTTTTTAAAGGCTCATGGTAGGAGCACGTATGGGCATCTACATTGTCCACTACCTCGCACGTTCCTACATAATGGCTAACATCTAAGCTTTCCAATTCCTCTTCGTCAATCACATATACCAAATTTCCCTTCTCTTTTCCCAAACACATGCGATCAAGCTATAACTCTTCTGCTTCCTCTTCTTCTTCAAAGCACACCTCCAATCCTGGTTCACCTAGTAATTCCAACAGTCTATCCTCCGTCCTAGAACTTTCTCCCATGATAAGGCACTTGATCCCTTGCAAGGCATTATCAATCGATGGCTTGGTACTTCCATACTCAAAGGTTAGAACAAGGTCAGACACGAGCTCTTTGCAATTCCTTGTCTGGCGGTGTGTCTCCAAATGAATGTACCATGCACGCGCGTAACCCTACAGACTAGAATACAACTTGTGCACCCAAAGGGATGGTGGCAAAGATTCCGTGACTTCTCTCCAAACCCATTCACACTCCTATATATGGAAAGAGGCGGGATCCTTCCCATGGTAGTCCTTAATGATGATGGGGATAGCTCCTAGAAAATCTGACAGAGAGAGTAATTCTTACCTCGTGCCACTCTAAAAGGCTCTCTTGATGTGTGGTCCACCACCGAGCTGTTGTGCCTAACAAGACATAACTTAACATCTCCCTCCATTCCTTCTCATCCTTCCATTGAGCTTCTACCTCATGCAGTAAGATATCAGGGAAGGCCCCTCCTAAATACTTGGGTAGTTCTTTTCCTCCAAGGCACCTAAACTTGCGTGCCTTTGTTACCTTGGTCACCGACCCTCTCAACTGCCATCCCATTAGTTCGTAAGTTCCATGTGCCCAATTGTCACAAGCTAGATTGGTGGTATCACTCAATGACTAAACATCTTCAAAATGGATAACCCCGTTAGTAGGGTGGATCATCTCAGGGTCTCTGATTGAGCGCACATAAATATTGTCTATAATTTCTTCTTCCAATGGTTCAATATAGGGCATTGACTTGCCATCAACTAGGGGTATAATAACCCGTTCCTCCTTGTTTTTGAAGCTGATGTACCCTTTGTTGAACCGAAGGTCCTCATTGTTCTTGTAACACCAAGGGCGCCAAAGTAGTGCTGGGAAATTGTTCGCCTTGGTGAGCACCCAGACTTCGAAGTCCCCAGTAAACTCGACTCCCTGGATAGTGATAGCTGCATCCTTCAAGACACCAATGGGCATTGCCTTAGTATTATTTGCCATATACAACACATTTAAAGATGGCTATAATGTAAGTCTTCCCATCTGATGTCATGCATCTAAGGTTAGAACATTAAACTCCGTACCTGTGTCAATGAGGATATTGCTGAGGAGTCATCCATCTACAACTACATTCAATGTAATCTCCTTGTCATAGTCGAGGCTATGAGGGGGACGGTTCATGTGTAGGACCTATCTCTCATATTATTCTCCAGTGCGTGGTACCTTCTCTCTCAACCAAGATCCTAGCAAGGGAATGATATTCTCCTACCTTATCATTTTACACACCTCCTTGACCTCATCCATGTCATCCTTGTACTCCTCGACTATCCTTCCTTGTTCCTCCCTCTTAGATTTCTCCTTTAGGCACTAGATATCCTCTTGTAAGCTTCAAATAACATCCATGTTGTCCTGATATATCTCCTTCTGATGCATGGGGTCTAGAAACTTCCCATGAACGACCTCCTCCCTTGTAACTAGGGTCTTCTATCTTGGTGCCTATCTTGTGCATGTGGCTTCTACCCTTGTTGTTACTAAGACAGGTTCCAACCCTGTATCCCATGTTACCCGAGGCATCCATTGTATGTCTTCCTTCTTGATGCTGACCATCACAGTGCCCTTGTCCTTTTAGTGCTGTTGATTCATATGCTCAAATAATTCCAGGAACTCCTCATACTTATGCTTCTTTCCACACCATGAGCATTGCAACAGGTCTGGGAACTCATGTTTGTAATGTTATGTAGATCCATAGTTGAAACACGTTCTGCATGGTAACTCATTCCATCCTCCATGGTTACCCCATCCACAGAATCCTCCTCAAAATCCTCTTCCACGTGCACCTTCTTTTGTGCGCTCCTCATAACAGACATCGTTATCCTCAGAACCACTGGAAACGCTATTTTGGCACACCCCATGATCAATGGCCTCATGGATCTGATTAATGAGCCTACAGTCCTTAGTATCATGGGTTGTAGAGGTGTAAATTTTTCAATAACAAGATACATTCTTCCTAATCGTGCACTACAACAACGGATACATACTTGCATCATGGTCCCCATGAAAAATCTCACAATCTACTAAAACAGTGCGTACCATCCTCTAAGGGAAATTATCCTTAACGTTCCCCTCTATTTAACAATCTGTGCACCACAAACCACTGTGAGTCTCATGGGTTGAGTTCACAGATAATTTTTCCAACTGTTTGGCCATAGCAGAAATCTGAGCCTCCAAGAACGGGATAATGCCAATATCAATACTACCAATAGCCTCGGCGTCCAAGGTAGATTCCAATGATTCATGTGGGTCTGTAAAATTTTTATGAGACAAGGCCCTTCTAAAAGGGGTGATAAATCCTCCAACAAACCACTGTGCATGCTGAGAAGGATGAATATCATATGATAATTTAGACAAGAGAGTTTTAAAGCACACATCATAATCCCACACACCCTCTGCCATTCCTTACTAAATATCCTTCAAAGTGCTGATGCTCTTCTGCTCGAACTCAGGAATGTGGAACTCCACCAAGAATGCATTCTTTAAAGTAGTGTAGTACACCACCATTTGATGGGGGTCATACTTCTTATACCAGCTATGTGCGTGCCCTTGCAATGTGGTCACAAATTAACTAGCCTTCCATTCTGGGGTTGTGATACCCTTCACGCGCCATAGCAGTTCACACTTGTGAACATGTTCCACAACATCCTCAATGCCCCTGTAATCTGGAAAATGCAGTGCCATTTCAAAGAATACTTGAGGTGGTGACTGGGGTCCCTATCCTCTGAAGCCTGAGCCTTGGTTCCCTCTTGTGTTTCCTCCACTACTTGATCCACTAGGTCCACCGGGTCTTATTCCTTCAGAGCCACCAGATCCACTAGAACCACTGGGTCTAATAGGGCCTATAGGAGCTGTGCCAAATGCCCCCATGTTCCCATTAAGATATGCATTGATGGTCTGTGATAGCACCCCACTACCACTACCTTGTCCCGCGCCACTCCCTGATGTGAGACTGAAAGCTTGTACACTTGTCGCTTGTCCAAAGAATCCTCTAAATACTAGAATATGTGCAGCCATAGAAGAAGGAACTAAAAAAATTGTACCTCCTAGGCACGGATCTGTCTCTGCCACTGATATCAACTGGGTCAATAACACTTCTTCCTAGTTTATGAAAACTAAGTGCCAAGGCTTGGTCACTGGGTGGGTTCAGATATGTGCCAATGACTCTCCTTTCTCTATGTGATGAACTCTCACCAGATGCTGAAGGGGTCTCCCTCATGCGCTTGCCAAGATGGGGTAACACAGACTGCTCAGGTTCCACGTCCTCCACGTGAACCTCAACTCCTTCCCACAATGTCTATCTCCATAGATCCATCACACTAGTAGCCTCGTGTCATCTAACAATCTCCCTTTCACGCACTTCACTATACTTGAGTCATCTCTCTTCCATCTCCTTTTCTATCATGATATCTGCCATCTTCCTCTATCCAAGCTCCCTTACCCAGTGCTCAGAACGGTTTATCCAGCCATTGGGAAAGCCTATAAACTCATGGTAACCATAAATATCTTCATAGCTAATGGAATAACATGTAGAAACATTCCTCTAGGTTCTTGTAAAAATTCAAACTCAACAACCTCCAGACAAGAATACGTAGAAATGGCGTATTCCAGAGTGTAGCTAGCTAGTACTCCTCTCCACCAATGATCTACAACACTGGTCCATGTCAGATCTGCATCCTACAACCTTTGGTAGTCTTCTTCAGTCCACATATACGATCCATAACGCCAACTTGATCTAGACGTATAGGTTGAAAGCCATTCATATAGTTCTATTGGGAAGCAGCAGAAGATGGTCTCATACAGATCATGGTAGAGGTTCTCTTCTACCCACCTACGTGCATTAAACTCAGGTCCAGTGCTGAATCTCTGAGAAAACTCATCCTATGTGCTCTTGAACCACAATTCAACAGTTTCTAATGTTAACCGCTCTGTCATTACTTATTACACAGATCATGATGTATGCTATATCCCACTACAACTTCAAAAAGAGGTCCTGACAACAAAACCAATATGTAGTAATTTTTATTCCCATTATAAAAGGAAGGAACCACATGCGCACTGGCCTATCACCCAACAGAAGCTGAGTGCTCACTCGAGGCATGCGTGGGTGCCGAGTCTCTCTTTTATGTGATTTTAGTGGGAAGCATCATCTATGATTAGGGTAAGAGTTCTTAGGATGGAATTTTAAGACAAACAAGAACCATAGGTCTCAGAATAGCCTCTAGATCCTTGTAGTTGCTTTAGACTGAGTGCTTTAACAAAATCCAGAACATACATTATAACAGAAAGAATTATACAAGAATTCATACATAGCATGAAAGGAAAGGGAACCCATATGAGAGAAATATGCATTAAACCCATTGATATCCATGTCTATTCATAATAGGTAACCTCATTATATTCATTGATTTATTACAGAGTGTCACAGAGAGTAGACCACAGTCATGCATATCACTGGACTTGTGTAACTAAGCTGAAAGTAAAAGAAAAATTACAACTCCATGCTAGTACATTCTCTCCTGAATACAAATATCCACTCGCAGTAATTCTGCAGAGCCTCATCCATGCTATCTCTTAACCTCACTATGTATATCCAACTCTAATTTGATCATATCCTCTTTTACTCGGTAGGAACTTGTATTTATAATTCTCCTACACTGCCAACCCACCTTCTAGCACCTCAAATTCAGCGCCAAGTGTCAAACATGGTCCTTTGGTGAGCATGCTCCTCCATTCCTGAGCTTTCCGCTTCATCTCATGATGATCTTCTAGAAGATTTCATCACAGGTATGCTCCTTCCCCGGCCAACCTGTAGCCAGGTTGGCATCTTATCCACGTGTAACCGATCACGCTTTTCATGTGGTCTACCCTAGGTGCTCAAGTTGACTAAGTCTCGAGCCTCCTTTCACGCATCGCATGTGCCATGTGCTTCCTTAACCCTTTCTCTTGCATGTTGTTGGCCTGCGTGCCTTTTCATCAATTGGGTCCCTACATGCCTACTCACCTTTATACTTGGTTAATATTACAGGGGTCCAAAAGTATGCTCTCGGTGGTGGTTCTTTCACTCATGACAGAACTCCTCGGATCTGCACTTGTGTAAAATTTTAACTGGTTTATGCAAAAACTTGAAGTTGTAAAATTTAATCTATGACTACGAGCATGCAAAAAATGTGTGATCCCATGGATTTAAGCAATAAATTATAATAATGGTGGATCTAAAACACTTCTTCTCATTTTATTGATGGGGGTAGGGTTGCCCCTATACAAAAGCTTGAAATAAAACTAGATTGGTAGAGGAAACTCCCTCCCAATCCTTAAATGAAATATATTACATTGATAAAAGTACAACTAAACTAATCTAACTAGATCTCCTTGTAGAATACTCCATAGTTCTTCCTCCTTGCTCCCATGTCTTCCTCTTCTCCAACCTCCATTTTTCAACAAAACAAATAGACCAAGTGAGGGAAATGAACACATGAAATGTTTTAATAAAAACTCGTAAGGAAAGTTAGGGCTACATGGGAGCCCTAGGATCTAGTGGCCAAGAATGACTTGATATAAGGGTGGAGGTTTCACCCTACTTTTATTAGGTGAGAATTATTATTTTTTAAATATTTTTTTAAAACTTTAGTACTATGTGTAATTAGGGAATGTGGCTTTTTCATTGCCTTAGGAATGTAAAGTCCTTATTAGCCATTAAGCACCCATATTTTCTTCATGTTGAACATTTGTTATGCTTCATGTGCAACATTTGTAGGAGATATCTTGTGGAGTTGTGGAGCTTGGAGTTTTGTTGGAGACCTTGTGAAACTTCCTTTGTGTTGTTCCCACTTGGAGTGGAGAAACTTGTGATATTGTATTATATCATTTGCTTACATTCTTGTATTATTTCCAACCTTGAGTGGAAGACTTTGTAATAATTTCATGGAGAAATAATGCATTCCAATATTGGTATATTGTGTAAGAGAAAGAATCAAAATGACTATATTGTGTAAAAGTTTAGTTGGAAGTTGCATTGTGAAAAATAAAGTTACTTTCATAGTGAAGTTGTAATGTTGTAAATGTGAAAGAAGGAAAGATAGAAGTTGTAGATGTTGCCATTGTATACATAGTAAATTTGAATGGAAAATGAAGTTATTATAGTTATTTTGAACATACATATGCTGTAGTAAAAATGGGAACAAGAGAACAAATTTGAAGTATGTTGTTATTTGGAAATGTTGATTTTTTAAGTAAGAAAACAATAATGTATAAGTAGATTTAGTTTTATTTTGCTCATTGAGATAGAGAGAAAATTTAGTTGAACAAAATAGAATAGACCTCGTAATTATATTACTATTTTTGGAATGGAAGATGCTTAAATGAATAAATTTTAACTAAGAAGAGAACAATAGGAATGAAATCACAAAACTGGAAACTCTAGAAGCTCAACACAGGATTAGAATGCATTTTAACACCTTTTTGTAACTTTTGGATTTTTTTAAATCTCAGATTAAGGTTCTATTTTTTTAGAAGTATGACCGCCACCCTGTTCAGAGTGGCGGTCCCATAACCGCCACTCAGGATAAGGTGGCGGTCTCAAAACTGCCACTCAGTAGGGCGGCAGTCCCAGGACCACCGGTATGATCTCGGTGGTGGTTTTGTCACTCATGACAGAACTCCATGGATCTGCGTCTATGTAAAATTTTAACTGGTTTTGCAAAACTTAAAGTTGTAAAATTTAATCTATGACTGCCAACATGCAAACAATGTGTGATCCCATGGATTTCAGCAATAAATTATACTAATGGTGCATCTAAAATATTTCTTCTCATTTTATTCATGGGGTTAGGGTTTCTCCCAAATTAAAAAACCCAAATACAAAAGCTTAAAATAAAACCAGATTGGTAGAGGAAACTCCCTCCCAATCCTTAAATGAAATATATTACATTGAGAAAACTACAACTAAACTAATCTAACTAGATTTCCTTGTAGAATCCTCCATATTTCTTCCTCCTTTCTCCCATGTCTTCCTCTTCTCCAACCTCCATTTTTCAACAAAACAAATAGACCAAATGAGGGAAATGAACAAAGGAAAGGTTTTAATAAAAACTCATAAGGAAAGTTAGGGCTAGATGGGAACCCTAGGATCTAGTGGCCAATAATGACTTGATATAAGGGTGGAGGTTTCACCCTACTTTTGTTAGGTGAGAATTATTATTTTTTAAATGTTTTTTTAAAACTTTAGTACTATGTGCAATTGGGGAATGTGGCGTTTTCATTTCCTTATGAATGTAAAGTCCTTATTAGCAATTAAGCACCCATATTTTCTTTATGTGCAACATTTTTTATGCTTCATGTGCAACATTTGTAGAAACTATCTTGTGGAGTTGTGGAGCTTGGAGTTTTGTTGGAGACCTTGTGAAACTTCCTTTGTGTTGTTCCCACTTAGAGTGGAGAAACTTGTGATATTGTATTATATCATTTGCTTACATTCTTGTATTATTTCCCACCTTTAGTGGAAGACTTTGTAATAATTTCATGGAGAAAGATTGCATTCCAATATTGGTATATTGTGTAAGAGAAAGAATCAAGATGACTATATTGTGTAAAATTTTAGTTGGAAGTTGCATTGTGAAAAACAAAGTTACTTTCATAGTGAAGTTGTAATGTTGTAAATGTGAAAGAAGGAAATATAGAAGTTGTAGATGTTTTCATTTTATACATAGTAAATTTGAATGGAAAATGAAGTTATTATAGTTATTTTGAACATACACATGTTGTAGTAAAAATGGGAACAAGAGAACAAATTTGAAGTATGTTGTTATTTGGCAATGTTGATTTTTGTAGTAAGAAAACAATAATGTATTAGTAGATTTAGTTTTCTTTTGCTCATGGAAATAGAGAGAAAATTTAGTTGAACAAAATAGAATAGACCTTGTAGTTATATTACTATTTTTGGAATGGAAGATGTTTAAATGAATAAATTTTAACTAAGAAGAGAAAAATAGGAATGAAATCACAAAATTGGAAACTCTAGAAGCTCAACATAGGCTTAGAATGCATTTTAACACCTTTTTGTAACTTTTGGATTTTGTTTAAATCTCGTATTAAGGTTCTATTTTTTTAGAAACAGGACCACCACCATGTGTAGAGTGGTGGTCCCATAACCGCCACCCAGGCTAAGGCAACAGTCTCAAAACCGTCGCTCAGTAGGGTGGCGATTCATGGTTTGTCACCCAGGTAGGCGGCGGTCCCTAGACCGCTGGTATGATTTCGGCAGTGGTTATGTCACTCACGAAAGAACTCCTCGGATCTACACTTGTAAATTTTTTTAACTGGTTTATGCAAAACTTAAAGTTGTAAAATTTAATCTATGACAGCCAGCATGCAAAGACTGTGTGTTCCCATGGATTTTAGCAATAAATTATACTAATGGTGGATCTTACAAAATTCTTCTCATGTTATTCATGGGGGTAGGGTTGCCCCCAAATTAAAAAACCCAAATACAAAAGCTTGAAATAAAACTAGATTGGTAGAGGAAATTCCCCCCCAATCCTTAAATGAAATATATTACATTGACAAAACTACAAATAAACTAATCTAAATAGATCTCCTTGTAGAATCCTCCATAGTTCTTCCTCCTTTCTCCAATGTTTTCCTCTTCTCCAACCTGCATTTTTCAATGAAACAAATAGACTAAATGAGGGAAATGAACAAAGGAAAGGTTTTAATAAAAACTCATAAGGAAAGTTAGGGCTAGATGGGAACCCTAGGATCTAGTGGCCAAGAATGACTTGATCTAAGGGTGGAGGTTTCACCCTACTTTTGTTAGGTTAGAATGATTTTTTTAAAATGTTGTTTTAATACTTTAGTAGTATGTGCAATTGAGGAATGGGGCTTTTTATTGCCTTGGGAATGTAAAATCCTCATTAGCCATTATTTCTTCATGTAAATATTCACTTTAAGTATGGAATTAAATATTCCTGCATAAGACATGTTGCACATGAAGTATTTGTTAGCATGTTAGAAAGATAACTAGTCTATCAAAAGAATGTATAACTAAGTAATGTAAAGTGTTAAGTACAAAATGAAAAAATATCACCTGTGAGAGACAAATGTGGATGCCCCCAGTGACTAGTGTAGGAAGGGTAGAAGGTGAGCATCCGTGTTGCGTTTAAGAGACATGTAAAGCTAGAACACATTCAAGTGAAAATGAGAGTCCGATCCTGAAATCAAATAAGTTAAATGATTGAAAAATGATATTCAAACCAATAAGACTACTTTCATAACTAAAGGTGGCTTCACAATTATTAAGGGTAAGAGGATGGGATGGCTACAGTGTTTGTATTAGGCATTTCCTAACATCCTCGCTAGTTGGTAAATCCAAGCATGGAAAAGTGACAAGCCTCAAACTACTCAAGATTCACTATGCAAGTAACCATTCTAAAACATCCATCCAAGTTTCATAACACTCTCGATTCATAACCCTCCAAAAAAATCTAAAGTTTTGGTTTAAAAGAAAGAATTACCACTTTCCGTCACAAGTTCTTTTAAAGTAACTCTAATTACCACATTCAAAAACCACTCTAATTTATGCATCTACATATATCACTAGATACCATTTCCTTAACAACTCCCATCATAAGCCATCTGGATATTTATCAATATATGGACCAACCAATTGTAAATGATAGTATTAACAATTAACAACATCGAGTTAGATAAATATTGATATAGCAATCAATTTATATTATCTGGTGTATTTCAACCACGTTAATAACATAAAAAGGTAAGGCCGTATTACTACTAGGTTAAGACGACACCCACAACCATAATAATTTCACGGCTTCAAGCGAAGCTTTCTAAATTTTAGATGGGTTTAGGGTAAAATCCCTTAATAACGGACACAATGCATTCCAAATATAGTAATAAAACACTACTAGAATTATCTCAGACATCTGGGTAAGTCCCAGAGTTAATGAATTATTTGTCATAAAAGGAAAAAATAGAACTCCGAGGAAATATTTCTATAAAAAAACTAGTATAACAGCACACCTAATTTATATCCCTTACCATATCTTTTTGGCTTGATCTACCATAGGTACACTTCCATAATTACAGTTAATTCCAATTAACATTTTTATGGGAAAATGATGTAATAGTAACAACTAAACCCAGAAAGTGGGTTTAATGCATTCATCATAAAAAAAATCATTTTTTAACTTTTACCAAAATACAATAACCCAACCAATCTATAAAATTTACTAGATTCCAACCTCGAGATGCAATAATAAAGCTTAAAATCATTTATTCACTCAATACCTAGATCCATAGAATCCCAAAACACCAAAACCATAGACAAAATCAAGAAGTAACCAACAAGAAATCAATGACGGAACACAAACCACATAATCTCAATTTTAATACCAATTTCATGAAAGAAAAATTTTCATTTCAAGAGATTTGTTAGATTTTAGCATATTATGGAGATGGTTACCTTATCATGCCTGTAATATGCTTCTAAATAGGAGAACACACTGAATAGGGCCTGCAACTACAACCCAGGCCAATTTCCAGTGTCTTTGAACTTGTTGGGTGCGCAAAGATCAATCACTTCCACGTTTGACACGGGAAGGGATAAACGGCAAGGGAAGGAGCTCCAAAAATATCGAGTTGCAAATGCCTAAGATAAATGTGGTCTCAAATATTGGAATTATTACATTATACACACAAAATGGTCTTTTGTAAAAATCCTCGGAAACTTCAATTAAATGCGATTGATAGAAGTAAATCTAGACTCCACAACCTTGCCAACATCCTCCCATCCTGTGTTAAAATGAGACATTAGATTATGACATGGACATCCAACAAAGCACAATGGAAATCGTCTTTTTGTCAGATGTAGTTGCATGTCCCTAAGAAACCATGTATGCAAAATGTGGAACTATCCACGAGGCATGTAAATTATTTGACAAAATTCCTCAAAGAGATGTGGTCTCAATGAATTACCACGATTGTAGGATATGCACAAACAGGATTTGCTAAAATGGCTATGTGTTCACCGTATGTAACCAACGGGTGTCCAACCTGCCCAGTTCATGTTGCAAGCATGCACGCAGCTAGTGCCCAAAATGGCATAAGCAGGTCACTACAAACAAAAACTAGGGAAGGTTTTGAATGAAACCACCATTACAAGGAAGCAGCCAGCCTCTAGAGAAGGTCAAATATGGAGAATAACTACCTTGCATGTGGCCAGCAAACAAATTAGTGATTTCTACCCCCGAAACGTGATCAAATTCATGCACCAAAAACAACAATGATGAATGTCAGGATGTCATAAATTTCCTCCATGCACCCACTTGCCAAGAAAAAGGGAAAACAAGAAATCCCTCAACTCCACACCAAGCAACCGAGGAATAAATGACCATAAAAACTTGTAGGTCAGAGGTTGGATGAAACCATTTCACCATTAATTGTAATAAAACATTTGAGCATACGTGGATCACCTTGTTGACAAAGAAAATTTGGTGGTTGTTGTACTTTAAATTCATTACAAAATTTAGTAGTCCCTTCCAAAAATTGGCGCTACCTCATAAACCTCTCCTCCTTCTACGCAAACAACATAGCCAAGGTTTGAAGAAATTTAGTTTAGGTGGAAGATGAATCACCCTCCCCATTTTTTTTTAATTAAAAAACCTAGTTCAAAATTAGGTACCTTTTAATAACATATGGCTGAAATAACTTTGAAACAATTGTAATATTTCCATTAGAACTTTTAACAGAACATCAAAAACAACCTGCTACCTCCAAAAACTCTCCTCCTATGCAAACAACATAGCCAAGGTTTGAAGAAAGTTAGTTTAGGTGGAAGATGAATCCCCCCCTTTTTTATTAAAAAACCTAGTTTAAAATTAGGTACCTTTTAATAACATATGCCTAAAATATGTTTGAAATGGTTTTAATATTTCGATTAGAATTTTTAACAGAACATCAACAATAACCTGATAATCAGGATACAATAATTCATCAAAAATAACGTTTTCACAAGACGATACAAAATACCGTCAAAATACAAAAGCATTAGCGACAGAACAAAATGATAAAACAAGAGAAAAGGAGTCCAAATTACTTCACAACAAGGATCGTAATAACTTAATGATCAGAGGTATTCCTTGGATCATTGAAATTGATCCAACGCATGACTATTCCACACAATAGTAGAAAGGGCTATGACATGGGTAAGAAATTTTATTACTAATATAACTTGCCCATAGCACCATAAGACCGTGCCCTCACAAATATCATGGGGGAACGCAAAGAGATTCGAAACTCAACAACAGGGTACAAAAAAACCATTCATCATTATCAACAGGGGAGGTCAAAATCAAGGACAGGAGTCAACATAAAAAGGGGCATTACATTCTCCTCCCCTTAAGAAAGCATCATCCTCGATGCGACATAACACTGAAGAAAGAAAAAAGGGAATAAGCAACGAAGGATGGATAAAGACAAAAGTTCTTCCTATGGTTAAAATTTCTGTCGTTAAAGCACGACCACAGGGAGGACTTAGATAATTTAGTATATTAGTTAACTTTCAATGTTCTATGAAGATTAGCAATTTTCTCTTACTTAATATTCAATTAATCTCTTTTCCTTTTCATTATTCCTTAAACTTAAGTCCTTAATATTTCATTTTTGTAAGGTTTTAGTGTATTCCTTCTTATAAGGTTTCATTTTTGTAAGGTTTCATATGTAACACTGATCATTCATAGAAAAATTTCACATATTATCACGACCGTACCATATTATAAGGGTTTGATCAAACCACGAAAGAAATATACATGATCCACATACATAGTACTCATCACACATAGTTGACCGACACAGAAGTAATCAAACGTAAGTGTACTATAACAATCTGAAATTCCTACAATTTCATAGATGAAGGTTTCACACAACTCAGAAAAATAGCTACAGACACAAACAGTCAACAAGGGAATCAAGAACGTATACACGACACCATAACACATAGCCAACTCACATGAGTAACACATACATCATAACACTACTCCCAAAGCATTAAAAAACCTTTGTATACCTCCCGAAGCATCAATCACACACACACAAACATCTTATGCCTCCCTCAACTCTCTTATGCCTCCCTCAAGCAGTAATATATAATTTAATTTTCCTTTTCACTCACCAAAGAGGTTGGTCACCCTATGGCCCAAGGCACGTAGAGTCCAGACACCCCTAACCCAAGTGACATAATAAATTGTGGTTGAACAAACCACTAGTTATATGTAACTCCTCTTGGGGTACTATTGGTGCAAATTAGCAGCACCCCCTGGATGTTGATCATATTTCTAGTTTGATCATTCTAAGCATCCAGTGTGATTGCACAACATTGAATCCTCTTCCCAAGTGTGGGACTTGCAAAAATGGAAAAGGAATCTCCACATTAGAGGCTAGTTCCTCAACTCCTCTGATCAAATATTTTACTTGCACAATTACAAAGGTTTAAACTCCTAAATCTACTCTAAATTTTTAAGGAGATAGGGTAAGAAGATGCATAAAAATAAAACCTAAACTAACAAAGGTGATGCACCAAGGAATGAAGAACACCTGTCTTGCCAATAAACACAAACCAAAAATGCAATGCAAGATCATGCACAGATAACCAGATTTGTAGTGAAAGATCATGAGGATGCAAATGAACATAGAGAGGGTTGAGAATCATCCATAGACATGCATTATTTTCTCCAAAGATTGATACAATACACTATAAAATGCCAAGAGGAAAAGTTGCATTACAGTTTTAGATGGGAGTTTTGAACTCCACAAATTCACCTGCCAAAGAGAAGAAGGGAGGGGCAAAAAAAGAATGTCCCACCTTTAGAAAGAATCCCCTCCTTATAATTTATAGGAATAATGAGAGAGGAAAGAGAGAGGAATTCCAAATCTACCCCAACCACCTCTAGGTTGCATTTAATTCATCTCATTATGGTGGTAGGTGAGAACCCTAGCAAACCCAAAAAGTGGTGAACTGTATTTTGTATTTTTAAGAACTTGTTCCCACCCAATTAAATATAGGACCTCGTAAGCTTTCCGAAAAGTCCAACCTTGCATGAATCTAAGATCCCTTTCAAAAGTTATGGCCATCTGAATATCTGTGCCAGGGTTTGCTTCCTGTCAGCGCTCAAAATGTTGCGCCTCCTGAAGGTGTGCCTTGGCGCATCCATCTTTATGTCGACATACTCTTATATGCGTCATGGACGCATCCGTTTTCATGTCGACACCTTTTGTCGTGCGCCTTTTACCTGCGCCATGGGTGCATCCATTTTTGTGTCGACACCTTCTGTCGTGTGCCTTTTACCTACGCCATGGGCGCATCCATTTTTGTGTCGACACCTTATGTCATGCGCCTTTTACCTGCACCATGGGCGCATCCATTTTTGTGTCGACACCTTCTGTCGTGTGCCTTTTACCTGCGCCATGCAATAATTTTTGGGGTCTGAGTTTCTTTGATTTCCATATTCTTCTGCTTGTCTATATCTACCCGGGGGGGAGATATTTAAAATAGGTACCCCCATTAAATGAGGTGGGTTCATAGGTCCAACCATTCCATGGTTCATCCCATGACCCTAATCCACACATCACGACAATAGAAATAGTATAGAAATCCGATCCAAATACCAAGTGGCAAAGTGCAAGCCTTGGTCAAGGTGGAAAAATATTAGAATTTAACAAGAAGGTCCAAAACCAAGAAAAGTAAATGACCAAATGGCTGTAGTTAGTGAAAAATTCCACGTGTTAGTACCATAACCAAGGAAATGCCCAAAAATGCAAAACATGACAATTAAGAAAATTGCTGGTCCTTGTAAAAATAAAGTAAAAAGTTCAATTTATGAATAAAGTGCACATACAAGAATAGCACATTACGATGACTATGTGATGTTATTTGGCCACCAAGGGGGTACTTAATGATTCATTGGCACTCAGAACATCGAGCCTCAGCTCGTATAATAATGTATCAATAGTACAACTATCATCATCTCTATCTGAATCATCCCGCCATAACTTCGACAAGGCTAAACACAGTCATAGGTATACTTTAGTTGTAACCATATAAAAACCATGAGGAGAGAGAAAAAGTAAACACATCATCTATGGAACCGAAAAATCAGCTCGAGTTCCTGGCCCATGGTATGAAATTTCCTCACTCCAAACATACACTTTTACCGATTTCTCTCAGGGTCGGTTAGCGTAAGGTTCACAACATAACAAGTATGTACAATACTACACAATGGTACTTCACGCATATTAACATAGTGCCTTCGCATTGTAAAAATACATGGTATATCACATACATTACATTCACAAATAATAATGCACCACATCACCACATGCAATACCTAAAGTGCAATCATTATACGATAAGGATCATACACTCACCATATGTACCAAATTTACGACATTAATCATTACATCTCGCATGGATTTTACTTATGACGAGCACAAGTACAACACACAGTCAACTGCCATATGATATGGGAATACACACATTTCTACACAAATGATACTAACATCATTAAGAAGGCCAGTTCACTACAACCAACCTTGTCATTTAACAACCAGCACACCCACACATCACAAATTCTAAAATGATCCAATACTCCAAAATCAACAATCACATTTCTTACACACATAACAAAATAGTGTTTCACACTTAAATTCACATAAAATTCCTGACAAGGAGAGAGAATACTCTCATACCTAACACATCAACATGCCAACATTCACGCACCAAGTGCCATACACAACATGTGTGCTCACAATATCACAATTATGACATAGTTCACATCACGCTTAAATCACATTACTCTTCCAATATCAACCACCTTCATACAAAACCATCACCATCATACAATACCATCATGTAATATCATCACAACTCCAAACTGGCCCAGAGGTTCGAGAGCATGAACCTATACTTTGATACCAAATGTAATGCCAAGATTTTACACACATAAGTACAACACTAAAATATTGGAATAATTTATTTTTTGACATACATTAGAGTACAAATGAAACTACAAGATATAACTTAGTACAACACACAACACATTACATGTTTTCACATAAAATAACCCAAATAGTTGACATAAACCATGTGATTCACAACAAGGTCACTTTTTTTTAATGACAAGGAACAACATAATGATTCCTCTATCGGCACACTTATAGATAGGGTCTTCCACAACAAAATATTTTAGGATTACACATTTATTACAATCATGTTTCAATCTTAATGTGAGGTTTTAGGAAGGCTCAAAATGTGAGAATCGTACATTTCCTTTCCTTTTTTCTGGATTTCATTTTAAAAAATTAACATTTAACTTACGGTATATCTCATTCAATAAGGATCATCTAAATTATTTCATTCACCTATTTAGTTCATTCGTTTGTTAGCACAATATATATTTACTCACATGGATACTTAGATACACATAAGACTACTAGGGATGATTGCTAGGAATTATTTCCCAAGGCATGCATCTTGACATTATATCATACCTCCATTACACTATGGAACAAGTGTAAGACAACAGGATGGGAGGTTCACATCTTTTCACTAGGATTTAGGGTTGAGTTTATTTCATTCATTTATAAATTGATAATTGAGTTAGTACACAATAATTTTTATAGGAAATATTTTCTTTATCCATAGAGAGAAGGTGAAATCACATTTAGAGGAAGATCATGATTCAATTTAATGTGGAATAACATTCCGCGATTACACTTCCCAAGGTTAAGCATGAACTATAATTTTACTATAGTTATTCTCTAATAGTTAGTTAAGGGATTCAAAGGTTTTTAACATGGCAACATACTTCCTTATTTTTTCTAGAGCAGTTTTACTGAATATCTTTTACGTACAACATAAGAGGTTTTTCCTTAACTAGACTCATGTGTATTTTGAGATGGATTGTGTAACATATTTTTTAATAGGGTCATTGTATTCTCATGACAATCTTAGTCACTATTTAGGGAACTTATCTCAAGAACATGAGCAGCTATTTTTCACATCATACATACATTACATGAAAGGGAAAGTGAGAGAGAAAGGTGTAATAGTCCATCATCTAAGGAGTCAAGGTTTTTATTAGAGTGTACATGATGTGGATCCTTTTTCTAACCACGAGAAGGTTTAAACATATTATAAGAACGATCTAAATTTCAAATTTTTCCAAGAACATCATCTTAACGTTACATTTTCACAAAAATAATCATAAATGAAAATGTTGTTATGTTTCTCAAGTAGCTCTTAGTATTAAACCATAGAAAAAAAAGAATAATAGAAAATGGTATCAAGTTTCCTTACGATTCTGACTCATAAAGGTGAACTCTAAGATTAGTTGGCATTCTTCGCCACCCAACACATGTGTCAATCTAAGAGGATTTTACACTATGTTTAATGTAGGTTTCCCAAGCGGTACTACTTGAGAGAACAAATTCTCCTTACTACACACACAATTAAAAAACCTAAAAGGATACCACATAGTCAAGATAAAGTTTTGATTACATCTTTCTTACTTGTCGGGTTCATGAAGATTCCACTAAGCATATAGACTTATGACTATAAACTAAAACTAGGGATGTAATTTATTTACAATAGATGGTTTCATGAAGTATGAAGGTGTGCAATAATTCTAAGGTTTTAGTTTTGTATGATAAAATAAATCACACAAGAAGAGTATCTATACACAAGTTTTGTACTAAAGTTGATTGTTTCATTTAGATCTCTTTATTACATTGTCAAGGTAAGAATTACAATCAACTAATTATTTGATCATCCCTTATACTAAGGAATTGCACTAAAAGATATTAAATTCAATTTCACTTAACATATCTAATCAAATTTTACAATAAAATTTTTCAAATCAAAATAACACCCATTGATAGTTTCATATTCCCTCAAACAACCCTAAACACTTACAATTCATACGCATTACAAAATTTCAATAATAAAATTTAATGTTATATAGAAAAACATATGTGTTTTTTTTTCATCAACATACATAAATTACAATAATACACAATGAATTTTAACCACGTTTTTTCCATCTTACTTTCATTCTACACAACCATGTGAGCATTAAATCAACGATAAATAGTTGGGATGGCATCCACCTAGATCTAGCACTATTAAGGACTTTTAGTTTCCCATTAATAAAACTAATAATTTTGGTTTCCCAATTGCATAAAACTAATAATTTGGAGGAAAGGAGAGGGTTAGGGACATTTTTTATTTCCTTTCATTTCACTTCAATTATTAGCTAAGGAGAGAAAAAGAGATAGGGAAGAAAGAGAAACAATTTTTTGAGAAAAATTTAATTTCACACAATTCACATGATAGAGTTTTAAACAGTTATTTACAAGTGTCAATAAGTTTCCATGATGGTTTGCTACCTTGACTGGGGTCCTAAAACTTTGTTTTACATTTTCCTGCTAGTTGCAAAAACACCCAATTCTAGCTCTGAGGTTAAGAAAGTGCTTTCCAAAACTGTCTTTCTCTAAGTAAATTCATGATGAAATAATTCCTATGTGTCCATCTATATACAAATAATCCACATGGACTGATGGAATTCAACACTGAAAAATGATGTATAATTGGAAAATTGATTTCCAGAGCCATCGGTCATAAATGGCTTAGTTGCAACAATAAAAAATTTATACCAAGGGATATGAAAACCAGTTCCAAAAATAATGTTAGAAGGATGAATGTGCATCAAGAAATTTCAATTTTTTTTCCCTATATAAGGAGAATTGTCAAGAGTTGACGGGACGTAGAACTTGGAAATGGGTTTCAAATAACGACAGTTTTTTTAGAGCCACAGGTCATAATTGGTGTAGTTTGACATAGTCAAACTGCAACCAGAGGCATTCAAAATGCCTTTGCCAAATTATCAACAAGAATATTTTTCCCCAAACTAAAGGTTACAAATAGTTGTCTGGTAAAAATGCTAGAGGTCTGTGAAAGTAGACAAGGATTTTGTTTCTCAGGGATCAAAAGGCGAGCCGAAATTAAATAATTTTTTAATTTTTTTTTACAATTTCCTAAAAGTGCAACACGAGGTAATAGGGCTCCTATAATATCTTTTAAAAGAGAATAAATGATCAATCAAGGTTGATATAAGTTTTGAAATGACTCCTGACATACGAAACTTAACATCTCATTTCTATATTTGCAAAGGTTTCTTTGCAAGTTTCCAAAAATTGTGATTTATCTAGTTTAACAAGGGAATGATCAACATAATCACATGGAACTCAACCATAACCTATCTATAAAAGGGGTATTGTAGCAATCTAGTTTGGTTAGAAAGATTGTTAGATCCTTTAAAAAGGAGTGTTTGAGTTCATGGTTGTTTACCAAGGCGTATTTGGATCATGTGAGTTTCAATATGACATCTTATTGTTTTGAAAACAAGATTATTTAAAACAATCAAATCTATGATAATTCTATGGTTTAGAATTTTATCTCGTTGCAAATGAAAAATAAATATGAAATATAAGGAGAGAAGAACCATGCCTAGAGGAATGAATCCATTCGAAACTGTGGTATTTGGTTTTGCATCTCAATTAGGAATTTCATCAAATGATTGCATGCATCCACCTTTCCACCATTAAATTTTATTGAAATATTTTACACACATTCCACAAAAATGGTTTGAATATTCTCCCCAAATATCGCAGCCTAAGAGACAAATTTTGGTTGAGGTACTCCTATTTTAACAATCTCCATTCAACATCTATTATCGATGTATCCACATTTTCATGTTCTTAGAAATTTTCTAAAGATTTTTCAACACACCCATTTGCACATATGCACAAGTGAGGCACTCCAAGGGATTAAAAATGTCTAGGGTATTTCTTGAAGATCCTTGAGTCTCATCATGAACACTATTCAAAGAATACTAAGCACTCAATGCATTTCCTAGAGACTACCTAATATATATATTATTGTTACTTTTTTCAATTTTAATTTTAATTTTCTTTTAAGATTCACATCTTTGAGTGGACATGGAATATTTTCCCAGTATGGTCCCTTAGCAATAGATCTACCTTAGTGTAATTTATGTGCTCTTGATCAGACAATTAGCAACATATGGTCTTGAAACCTATGACATCAACAAATTTAAGTTAAAATGATTTCTATGTCAAAACACTAGTACCAAAAATGAATCAATAAGCATGATTATAAGATCAGCTGTGGGAAACAATCTACTTGGTGTGTAATTAACGTGAAAATATTTCTAGCTAAAGATTCCAAAAAAAATTCCTTGAATAACTTTATGCCTATCTGGACATCAACCACACTAAAAGGATCATCAATAAGATATATTTTAGCATCATAATAAATTCCCCTTGCACATTACAGTTTTTTGGTTCTCAAAATAGTCTCGCCCCAATTTTCCTTTGAAAATATATCAATTTGTGGCCTTTGTCACTTTCTTTTTCCCCATGTTGTGCCTGGTTAATCTTTGTTGCCATTTTTAATTTGTTCTTGGGTCATAGATCACTTATGGGTCCATGGTTTGCTCCTTGTTTCTTTGTTCCTCTGGAAAAGGTCTGTAATTTGGATCTCCCATTCTCTGTTCATCTAAAAACTCGGGTTCTCCCATGTTTTCTATTCTCCACGGTCAAGATTTTTCTTCCTTGTCATTTCTGCCCTAAATACTTGAAGAAAATGAATGGATGTATATCTGAGAAACATATTTGAGCCTTGTAACATTTCTAAATTCTCTGTCCTTGGAGAAATTTTCATTTTTGGGCTCGAATGATCATTTTTCTATATTTTACGGTTTGACGGGCATTTCTCCCAGTCAAATTTGCATCCTTGCATCGACAGGGGATGTGGCACCTTTTGGTTGGATGCGGCTCGACTGGGTACTTAAAAATTTCTATGAATCACCTCAACTTAAAATGTGTCCACGTGGAGGAGCGATGCTCATTTGAAGGTCTACTTTTTGGTTTGGCCATTGGAGTAGTGCCAGGAGGACACGTGGAGGTTTCCACTACTTTTCCCAGACTTAGAATTTTTTTTATGCAGTTGGTATAGTTTGGCAAAATAGAGACACATGGTGAGCTTGCACTCATTTAGGGTTTCCACTTTGGGCACCATTTTGAAATTTTGCCACGAAGACACGTGGAGGAACTGTGCATGTTTGGGGACTGGCCCTTGAGTTTCATTTTAAAGAAGCACAGGAGGACATGTGGAGGTCTCTGCTCACTTTACATTTTGTCTTAGACTTTTCAATGGCCAAAGGAGACTGCCTCAGAGCATGACACGTGGCACCTTCCACTGAGCTTCAAGCATTCAGACAAACTTTGCCAAAATAGGAGACGTGGTGAGGCCTTACGCTCATTTAAGGTATCAAATTTTTGGGACCATCTCAAGGTGCACCATGGTGACACATGGCAGTTTGAAAATTCAAAGGGGTGGGGAAGTGGACCATCAGAGGTAACTTGGATTTTTTTCCCTCTTAAGGATTAAAATCTAAAAATGGCCCACAAGCCCGAAAAAAGGAAGGGTCAAAGACATCTTGCTCCAAGTCAATGGTGGATGAGAATAATCTCAAGGGAAATTTGGAAAATTTTCCTTTTGGGAAAAAATGAGTAAAACATCAAAATGGCCTGTAGGCCTGATAAAGGAAATAGTCAATATTTTTCCCTGGTCAACAACGGAAGGGCAGAGCTGTGGGGAAAACTTGGAAAATTTTCCCTTTCCAAAAAGAGGAGTAAAATGGTAGAATTTGGCCACAGTTCCGCTTGGGGCCACATTTGGACACATGTCAGGCTCATTTTCTGAGGGTAGAAGTGCAGAGAAAAATGTGAAATTTTTCCATTTTTTCAAAAGTTGTAAAAAGTCAAAGGAAACCCTCGGGTCTATTTTTAAGTTTGAATCTTCCACGTGGACGGTCCAAATTAAAAGTAGAGATCAACAAAAACTGAGAGTTTGAATCTAATTTTCCCCCCCATTTTACTGAAACATGCTTGGAATTGCGATTCTTCATGATTTCTTGGTCTTTCCTACATGCCAAGTAGAGAGGGGAGTTAATGTTGATATTTGAGTTTTGTGGGAAGATCTGAAAGACATCTTTCACCATTAAAATGGTCTGACTATCATGATTGATCAAATTTTCCGTTTTTCTTCTCTCGAGCATGCAAGGAGCCATTTGAAGGATCTAGGGTGGAAGTGGTTGAAAATTTGAAGAAAGATTGATCTACCATAAGAAGAGTTGAATGTGGGAGATATTCAATGAGATTTACCCCCTCGAGCACCTGGAAACTTTTTGAAGATCTGATTCTTAGAATCACGATCGTGATCATGGTGAGCACTGGTGCATTAAATTTTTTTATCTTTTGGGGAAAAAGGGTGGTCTATTGTGAATGCTATAAATGGCAAAAAAAATTCGTGCAAAAGGGTTGGAAGTTGGAGGTTAGAGGTTGGAGAGGTCGAAGAAAATTCCCAAGAGGAAAATTTGATAAAGCCTATCTTTAGAGAATCCGTTCCTTGTAATCTCTTTTGTATTAGTTTTATTGTGTCAAGGTGGTTGCAAGTGTATAGCCATTGACAAGCTCTGAGAATTTTCTAGAAACTTTCCCCTGCTAATAGATTTAATCAAATTTGAGTTTTTCTGTGTTGTCTTGAGTAAAATGTGTTTGTTTTATTTCTGAATGTATGCAAGTAGTTTTTCTTGTTTCTATTACAATCTTGTATTAAAATCTGATTCAATCACATAGGCTTCAATCCTTGTGACAGTTTAGTGGCATCTGTAATTTCATTTCTCAAAAGATCTTTCATCTGGGATTGGAATAAATGATTTAAAATCACTTTTCTTTCATCTGTTGACAGAGATTGTCTGTAAGCCTTTGGGTGTACCTTAGGTGTGATTTGACTCAAATATTGATGCTTTGTTGGATTTTCTTACTCGACCGTTCGTGATAGAATCTCAAAGATTGTGTGAAAAAGTGCTAATCTGGGCCTCCATTGAAAGCACATATTCTAGTTAAAGAAACATTTTAGTTATTATGTGGCATTCTATTTGTTTAATCTTCAATTTTTTAAGCTTCCTCAAGCATCTAGTGAATCAAGTTCACCCTGCCCCACCTCCGACCAAAAATTCATTGAAAAAAACTAATCCTACCTGTACTACCCCTGTTTGTCCTATGTGCATACAAATGCAAAATCTCTGTTACCAAAACATACAGAAGACAATCAGGGTCTCAAATGTCTTTAGTAACCTTTGCCTTGTTGTGAAAATATTTCCACTGATCTAGAAGTGACAACTCATGAGAGTCAGATCTGGTGTGTTGATCATATTTTCCCAAGGTGTCTCTATAAAATTTATGCAAAAGAAGGATTTATCATTTTCCTTCCATAAATAGAGGTTACAAAATAGGTTCTCTTACCTTGGTTGAAAGCCACAACCTAAAATAGTTAGGATCAGATCACATCCTTTTAAGGTGCTACCCACTCCTTTCAAAACCTGAGTGCCAACAAGTCAAATAGATTGCTTCCCTGACTACAAAATGACATACGTGATTATCTATCTTGCTCTGAGTGTCTTTTCAAAATCCATGATGTTGCTCAGACTTTGAAGGAAATTAAATTTGGTTACTAACACACTTCTAGCACCGTTGCCAGGGACATGATTTGTTGATCTATTACCAGTGTTCATATTTGTGATTGCAATATCAAACCCTAGTAAAACACTTCTTATATGCTCCAAGTGTTGTGTGCAGTTCTTTCAGTTTTCACACCTAGTGCACTAGATTTCATTTGATAAATCTAGGTAAAGAAAGGTTAGAATCTTTCCATTTCTAGTTTCTAGCATTGACAAACATTTGGTAGATCATATTTAGTGCATTTTCACAACTAAGGTGGAAATCCTTAGTGGCGACTCCCTGTTGATCAGATTTTTAAATGAGTACCAGTGTCTTAGAACTGTGTCAAAGTTAGATTTGTTTCTAATATTTGCAAAGCTGAAAGGAAGAAGGTGTTTCTTTGCTAGGGATCCTTACTAGGACATTATTTCCAGAGCTAGGAAAAGCAAAATCAGAAGGAAGAAAATCCTTGAGAGCTGTTGGAGATCAGCAGACAAGAAGAGGGATCTCCATTGATGAAAGTGATCGGCCTATCATTGAATACTACCATTCAAGTGACTTTGAATTAGGTAGCCTCTTTGTGGAATTGAATTCTCCAGCTGGAGAGGGGCCTTCATTTGATTTTGAAAGGTTTTCTTCACAATCTGCAACTATCTTTTCTGAGGTTAATAGAAATTTCTAAGATATAAGGCCTTTGGGAGATCTCCATTTTGAAAATTATACTCCTGTGTTCCAAGGACCCTCTACCTCTCATCAAATTTTCACCCCTCTAGGGCCACCTCCTCAAATGAACATGGCTTTACCCCCACCCATACCCCCTTTTGTTGTAAACACTTTTGGACCTATAAATTTTGTGGGAATGGCTGGGATATCCAAATGTAGTGCCTCAAGATGTAAGCAACAGAATGCCAAAGTTCCAAGGAAACAATGTATATAATTGGTGTTCAGCATCTAACATCTTTTTTATCAATATGATGGATGATTTTGAGATTGAACATGAATATATATATATTAAGTTGTTTATCCATACCTTGGAAGAGGTTGCTACGGATTGGTATAAAGCATTGCCAGCTAACTCTATTGATTCTTGGACTGAGATGAGCAATGCATTTAGATTGTAATATGCTGATAGAACATACCCTAGGTTTCTTTTGACAGAATTTGAAAACATAAAAAATAATCCTAATGAGTCAGTACATGATTTCAAACACAAGGTTTAATAAGACCTTGAGGAGATTTCCTATTCAGGATAAGCCTTGTGATGAGTCATGTTTGATCAAATATACTGATGCATTTGATAAAAAGGCTGCATATTATTTAAGAGACAAAAAAGCCCCACAAATTTGAGGTAGGCCTTCACCATGGCTCTGCAAATAGAGAATAACATCATGGCAATTGGAAAGCCTCTAAAAAGGGAATGTGTAAAGCTGATTAACCTAGAAAAACCCCAAACAAGCAAGGCAAGTGATTTGGAAGAAGTTGTGAAAACCTTGGCAGGGGTTGTCAAGGAGATCTCCTAAAAGCTAGCCTAGGATGAGAAAGGAATTGGGTAGAGCTCATAAGGTCAACATAAGCATCAAGGCCAAGATAGGTTCAGAAATCACCAAATATTTGATTACAGAGGCAAGGGATGTGTTGGATCTAGAAATAGACAGTCTCAAGCTAGGGATAATAGAATTGTACCTGATCCTTTAGTTGCCAGAGTTGTTATGGTGGAAGAGACAGATGTCATTGATTGGTGTGACAAATGTTTCATGCCCCATGCTCCTTGTGAGGAAGATCAATAAGAAGAGGAAGAAGCTGATGATAATGATGATGATGTCTGCATGATGGGTTGTTCCACAAGCTCACAGTCAAGGGGCAACTTCAACTGAGGTGATAAGTGCCTAGAACTGCTGCCACTTTTTGGGACTGCATTCATAGGGTACACTATTCTTCCTCCCTCTCATATGTTTAGAATTATATATTGTACAAGATTTTGAATTGCCCAATAATGAATTTGAATATTTAAGGGCTTTAATGATAAAGAAGTATGATGGAGGAATCCCCTCTGAGGAAGATAGACAGTTACTCATGAATGTTGTGGTTGCTCAAGAGAAGGAATATAACACAAGAAGAAAGGCTGTCAAAGGGGCAGGGCCTCAAGCCAAGCCAAAATATCCCTTACTTTCAAACATTCCTAAAGAGGCTCCTAAAAATGGATGCACCTGCTAAAATCCCTACAGTTCCAAACAAAAATCATACCCCTCTTCATGCTCAAGTTGTCAAAAATCATGTACCACCTAATGAGTGTGTTGGCTTTCCTTCCAACACTGTTTCCTTGCCAAAGAACTGTCCCCATATGATATTTTCCCAAGTCTTGAGTCAAATCAAAGATATCTGTTCCAATTGTTGAGTTGCTTAGGATTCCTAAGCACAAAAAGAGAGCATTTTGAATACTTGGGGTTGAAAGAAGAGAAGACTGCCTAGGCAGAAACATAAATATTGTGGAGACTCCCACAATCATTGAAGAACCAAAGCACCACCAGCATCAGAGGAGCTAGATGAACCTTCTAAGGTTTATTTGGGGAAATCCTTGGTGGAATCTCAGATGAATGTGGATCCATTCTTCACCACTCTAATCATTAAAGATAGATTGCTACACAACTGCATGTTTGACTCAGGAGCGTCATGCAATGTTATGCCCCTTGAAGTCATGAATGAGCTTGGACATCAAGGTAAAAATCAGACATATGGGAAGTGTACTATTAGGGATTCTAGAGAAGTGCTAATGGTGGGATGTGTGAAGGGTCTTGGTGGTAGAACTTGCAGCCTATCCAGGTAAAAATTTGAAAGCTTGATGTTGTCATTGTTGACTACCCAGCCAAGTGGGGGCATGTTATTATCTAGAAAATGGGCTGCTAGTGTTGGTGGGGAGTGTCCAAATGGACATCTCCTATGCTACCATTCCAATTGAGGGAAGCATTGTCAAGTTGTATGGGGAAAAGAAAATGTTGCACCTTATTGAGGATCCCAACAATGCATCCTATGAGGTATTGTACACAAGTGTTGATGCAGATAACTTTGTAGGATTTGCACTAATGGAAAGGAGCACAAGATTGAAGAATGCAAATGTCCTTGAACAAATAGGACTCTCCTTGGACTCTGTTGTTTGATGGAGCTTGCTCCAAGTTTGGGAATGGTGCTGGTGTTGTTCTACTTTCTCCAGGTCAGGAAAAGTTTGTTTTTTCTTTCAAACTCAACTTTGAGTGCACTAACAACATTGTTGAGTATGAGGCAGTGTTTTTGGGTTTAAGAATTTCTTGGAAATATGGTGTCAAGGACATCATTGTCAAAGGAGACTCAAAATTAGCTAGAAAAAAAAGTCAGAAAACTGTATGCCACAAAGAATCAACGAATGAAATAATAGAAGCATGTAGTTTGGGATTTCATTGAGATGTTTGATTCATTCAACATTATGCATCATGATAGGAAGTTCAATGACTTGGAAGAAAAACTTGTAGTGTTGGGGTCTCAGTTTGAAAATTGTACAATGTCCCCATATTGTGAATATGAGGTTGAGGTGTTGACAAGACCTTCTGTCCCTGACAACATTAAGCATTAGCAGGTTTTTGATGATGATGCTCAAATCAGAATATTTCTGTAGAAAAAGGGAGAGTTTTTTTTATCAATGCATTGATTTGGAGCCAATGGTATGTACAACAAAGGGGAAGGAAACCTTGTTTGGCAAGGGAATCATCCAACTAAAGACCAATACCATTCCTAGAGGGCTGGTTGCTCTCAAGTCCAATTTTGATAATGGTGATTTCATTATTAATAGATGCATGATCAGCCCTCAAGGGATATTGAGGAGCATGACCTTGGCACAGAGGAGAAACCCCAGGAAGATTTGGTTAGGCAGTAATCTCAGCAAGGAGGAGAAACAGTCCTACATCCAATTGTTGAAAAAATACCAAGATTGCATGGCTTGGACCTATTCTGAACTAAAAGCATACAGAGAGGACCTGTTTCAACATGAGATTCCCTTAGAGTCTAATGCAAATCCATTCAGGCAGAAACATAGGCCCATCAATCCACTCTTATCCCTCAAAATGCAAGAAGAACTGAAGAAGCTAAGAGATGGAGGGATTATCCAGCCCACAAGGTATTCCTCTTGGGTTGTAAACCTAGTGCCAGTGAGAAAGAAGAATGGTGACATCAGGCTATTTGTGGATTTCAAGAATCTAAAAAGAGCATCAATGAAGGATAATTATCCTTTACCAAATATGGAGAACATGTTGTAGTTAGTGACTGGTTCTGAATTGCTTTCCACCTTGGATGGTTTCTCTGGTTATAACCAAGTTGTGGTGAAGGAATCAGAAAGGATCAAGACAACCTTTACTACTCCTTGGGGGACCTATGTCTATGTCAGGATGCCCTTTGGTTTGATGAATGTTGGAGCCACCTTTCAAAGAGAAATGGATGTTGCTTTTTCTGGTTACATCAACAAGTTTATTACAGTTTTATCAAGATGATGTAACTATATTTTCTAGGAAGAGAAGTGATCACCTGCTACACTTGGAGAAGATGCTGATAAGATGTAGAGAGTATGGCATTTCACTTAATTCAAAGAAGTTCCATTTTGGAGTGCAGAAGGAAAAATTTCTTGGCCACATTGTGTCACAAGAAGGAGTGATGATTGATCCAGAAAGAGTAGAGGCCATCAGCAAGGTCCCAATCCCAAGGACTAAGAAAGGAATTCAGTCTTTCTTTGGGAAGATAAACTTCATTAGAAGATTCATATCAAACTTTGCTGAGTTGACCATTCCAATCACTTCCATGCTGAAGAAAGACTAGGTCATCAAATGGGAGGAGGCTGCTATCCAAGATTTCAATGGGATTAAAGAGGCACTAAAGCATGCACCTATTCTGGCAGCTCCAGACTATAAGAAGCCCTTTTAACTATTCTCTTTTTGCTTCATAGAGAACACTATTGCTTATGTCCTTGCTACAGAAGGATGGTGAAGGGGGCTGAGAGGCCTATTGCCTTTTTTCAGTAAGGCCTTGTAGGGCACTGAGCTGAAGTACACTATCATGGAAAAGAAGGCATTTTCCTTAGTAAAATAAACAAAGGTTTTTCAGGCCTTATATTCTAAGTTCTAAAATTATTGCTTATGTTCCCCACACCATGGTCAAGGACATCTTATCAGAAATGGAAGTCTCAAGCAAAAGGTGCAGGTGGGTGAACAAGTTGCAAGAATATGACATGGATATCCAAACCACGAAGCTGGTGAGAGGTTTGGGCCTGGCTAAGCTTATGGCTGAGAGAAACTTGCAAACTATTGAGGTAAATGAGGTAGAAGAAGGTAGGGTAGATGTTTTTCAAACATTGATGAATTCTGAGTGGTACAAGGATGTAATGTTTTATCTCAGACATCTTATACTTGCCCTGAGCATTTAAGTAAGAACCAGAAAAGAGCCCTTAAGTTGGCTTCCCACAAATATGTCATTACTGATTATGGGCTAGCTTGGAAGAATCTAGAGGGAGTCCTCTTAAGGTGCATTACTGAAGAAGAAGCCCCCAAGATAATTGTTGATCTCTATGGAGGAGTTTGTGGGGGGAATTTTGTTGCAAGAGTCACAACACACAAGATCCTGAGGGCTGGTTATTGGTGGCCAACTCTCTTCAAGGATACAACCTTGTTGGTTAGAAGATGTGAGAGTTGCCAGTGCTTCTCTGGAAGACTGAAAGCTTCAGGCTCCCTTCCTTTGCAACCTGTATCAATTGAAGCTCCATTCAAGCAATGGGGAATAGATTTCATTGGTGAGATTTCAGACCCTTCAAGTGCTGGCCATAAATGGATTCTTGTAGTAACTAATTATTTTACTAAATGCGTGGAGGCAATCCCCACTAAGAAGGAAACACACCAAATTGTCATGGATTTTTGTGTTAAACCATATCATCTGCAGGTTTGGGGTGCTAGTCAAGATTGTTGCTGACAATGCCATGAGCTTTAGAGCTAAACCTTTGGTGGAAATGTGCAAAGAATATGGGATCAACCTGACATATGCCTCTAATTACAATCCCCAAGGAAATGGACAAGCTGAATCCAGTAATAAAAATTTGTTGAAGATTATCAAAAGAACATTGGAGCAGAACAAGAGAAAGTGGGGTGAACAGTTGAAGTTTGTTGTTTGGGCAGATAGGATCACTGTCAAGAGGGTTACTAGAAAGAGTCCATTTGAGTTGGTATATGGGACTCAGGCCCTACTTCCTCTTCATATGCAACTGTCTTCATATTATTTTATGCAACAGATAGAAGATCAAGAGGTAGGTCCTTATGATGCTCGCATTAACTAGATTTTGAGCTTGATGAAGAGAGGAGGGGAATCCCACTAGAGGCATGTAAAGTTCAGAGAGAAACTGAAGAAGTTATTTGACAAGAAGGTCACTCCCATAGCTTTCAATGTTGGAGATCTTGTTCTGCTATGGGATAGCAGACATGAGGATAAGGGAAAGCATGGTAATTTTGACTCATTATGGATGGGCCCTTACTCCATTGATATTAGGATTGGTAAGCATACCTTCTTCCTTGAAGGACTTGGATGGTGAACTGCTTGAATTGCCTATTAATGACAGGAATTTGAAGAATTTCTTGGATTGATTTCTTTGGATTAAGAAAATTCTTTTGTACGGTGTTTAATTTGTTGTTTGTTTCCTGTCTTTTGTGTTTTTACTCGTTCTAGTCCTCGGTGACCTGGTTTTTGTTGGTTTCTTTGTTTCTTTTTGGAAGATGGGCTCTATTTCTCTTGCTCTGCAAGATGACATTCCTTTGCCTAATGGATATTTTGGGCACTTGGTCTACCTTTTTTCTTATGGCACTCATAGGGAGTTCCCATCCCCGAGTCGGAGCCAATGTTGGGTGCTCAAAATAGTCTCACCCCAATTTTGCCTTTGAAAATCTATTGATTTACGGCCTCTCTCACTTTATTTTTTCACTCGTGTTGATGCCTGGTTAATCTTTTTTGCCATTTTTAATCTGTCCTTGGGTCATAGATCACTTATGGGTCCATGGTTTGCTCCTTGTTTCTTTGGAAAAGGTCTGTAATTTGGGTCCCCCATTCTCTATTCATCCAATACTCATGTTCCCCCATGTGTTCTGTTCTCCATGGTCAAGGATTTGTGTTCCTTTTCATTTTTATCCCTAAATACTTGAAGAAAAATGAATGGATGTATCTCTGAAGAAACATATTTGAGCCTTGTAACATTTCTAAACTTCTCTGTCCTTGGAGAAAATTTCATTTTCAGGCTTAGAAGGATCATTTTTCTGTATTTTATGGTTTGACGGGTGTTTCTCCTAGTCAAATTTGCATCCTTGCATCGACAAGGGAACGTGGGCACCTTTTGGTTGGGTGCGGCTTAGTTGGGTACTTAGAAAACTTTCTGATGAAAATAGGTTCAACTAAAAATTTGTCCACGTGGGAGGAGCGACAACTCAATTTGATTGGATCTACTTTTTAGTTTGGCTTGGAGTAACATTCCAGGAGGACACGTGGAGGCATTCAAGCTACTTTTCCCGGAACTTAGACATTCTTTTTTATGCAGTTGGTATCAGTTTGGCGGAGTGGGAATACATGGTGAACATGCACTCATTCCGCGGCCTCTGCTTTAGTGCTCCATCTTGATTATCCCCATAGAGACAGTAATATTAAGAACTGTGCATGTTCAAGGACTATCCCTTGAGTTTCATTGTTGAAGTAAGCAGTACATGATATATGTAGGAGTTTGCCTTCCGCTACTTTTCATTTTGCTAGAGACTTTTCAATGACAAAAGTAGTTGTAGCCTACCTCCTTGATTATAGAGAATGTGGCGCATTCCACTAATAGAATAATTCAGATATTGAATTCATTTGCCAAATATCTTATTCATGATATCGATGAGTTACCATTATATTTCAAGTGTATCAATTTGTGGGACCACCTCAATGCACTGATGAGTCACACATGGCATTTTCAAAAGTCAACATAAGGTGGGGAACCAGACCATCAGGAAGCTAATTGGATCTTTTAACATCCCTTAAGGCATTATCTCAAAAGTTGCTCGTTGAAGCCTGATGAGGGAAATAGTCAACGTGAGTTTTTATACAATGATGATAGGTTTTGCACACTCTTAATGAAATTGGGCGAAAAATGTTATTAATGATGAAAGATAACTTCAAGTAGTTAAAAACCCAGAAAGCATGGCCCCATTTAGATCACCCAGTGTCATCATTATCTCCGAGATTAAGCTGCAAGGAATTTGTTTGCAACATTAACCAATGTAAACATGATATAATATTAGCTAACATAAGTTCCACTCCAATCACTATTTTTACATGTATTAAACTTGGATTACACTGAGGGTAGATGTGAACCAAGTAGAACAATCGTGAAATTAGTTACAGTTTGTTAGAAAAGTTGGAGAATTGTCAAAGGAAGCCCCTGGGTATGTTGCTAATTTGAATCCATGTACACATGGATGGACCTCAAATTCAAAGTAAAGATGGAATGGCTGTTAACGAGCCTCTAAATAAGATATTCCCCTTCAAGTCTCATTTGATATTGACAGCTGTAATTGCAATTCTCCATGATTTGCATTGGTCTACAACATTACACGGCAAGGTTTAGAAAAGGAAGTTAATGTTGAAATCTGAAGTTTACAAGGAAGATCTAAAGACAGATTTCACCATTAAAATGGTCTGACATTTTGTGCAACTAAGATTGTCCAATTTTTAATTTTTCCAAAGCAATATAATTTTAGCCTCAAATTATTTGCCATATCAGGAGTGGAATTGTTTGGAATAATTTCAGAAAGTTAAGGGCATCCTCCACTAGGTTTTTAGCCAAACTTAATATGCTAGGAGATCTTCCGATACTGATTTCAAATCTGGGCACTTAAATCACTTTTTTAATTCTCTCATTGCTGTGTGAATCAAAGCTAAAGTAAAATATCACTGGTGCAACACTAGTGCATTCAAATTGTGGTCTCAAATTCCAGGAGGAAATTTTTCGTAAATTCGTCATGAATGGCATCAATTTTTTTCTCCTAAACCATGATTGGGCCATTTTACGAGTTTTGGAGGTCAGTAGTGCTACTAGGTCGAAAAAATATTGAAACCCAAGCACGGAAAATTCGACTATCGAGCCCAGATCTTTTGAGAGTCCAAAAGTAGGTATATTTTTTTATTAGGAGTTTTGTTGTGTCCAAAGTGGTTGCAAATGCACAACAATAATGAGCTATAACATTGTTTTGAAAATTACCATGCTATTAGATTTGGCCATCTTGTGAGCATTTCTTCTGTGTTGTACCCGACGTCCTGAAATAAAAGGTTTCACATTTGAATAATAGAAGCAATTTTTGAATTCTTTTGGGATATCTTATTGCAATGATTGATGATTAAAATAGATCAATTCAACGCCTACATGGTGGAGTCAATCATGTCTTCAGATCCCTAGCATGGCATCTCAAGCAATTCCATATGATCTGCTAGGAAGATATCTCTAACATCCCTTAGTTATCTGGAACACTCAACTAATCCCTAAAATGACCAACGTGAGTTGTCAGTCATACAATAAACTCACAGCCTAATATATAAGCCTGTGGTGGCATATTATGGCATGATGAGATATGATTTTCTTTGCAGTGTGGTTTATCTAATATTGAGCATTCAGTGATTTAATTCAGATATTGCAGTGATCTCCAGTGTTAATTTGAGTGGTGTGCTTTATTGTTAATACTGGACATATAATTGTATAAGAGAAACAACTATAGTTATTCTACTGCAGCATTCTAACTCTCCATACTTGTTTACTCAAGATGATCGGTAGTAAATCCTAGTTTCACACTGCCCCTAATGGTACCACAAAGTCCAGCAAAGAAAGACAACTCAGATCCTGCAGCTATGATACACCCCTACATTTTCTCATGATCTTGGTATTTCTTATGGACAATCTTCATCATTGTGGGTAAGAACCCCTGTTCATGAACCAATGTTCATTCCCTTCAAATGTCTCATGATGCTGACTTTGTACTTGTGAAAGTATCTCCATGATCTACAAGTGACATTACATCAAGGAGAGTTTATATCTAGAAATTATGTTGATCAAGATTTTCCTTCTGGTCTTAGCTATAAAACACAGAGATAATGGAATAAGAACACAAAACTGTAAATACTTCTTATAAATCAAGTAAGGTTATGAAATAGGTCGTTCAGTCTTACCTCCTTCTATCCGTTGCACCATCCTCCATGTAGAAATGCATGTTAGTTTCCTACATCTTCATTCCCTGATGTATCAAGCATAGTGGTGAACAGTAGCCACTCCCTGAGTAAGTTCCAGTTCTATGGATCAACAAAGGGTCTAAAGTAAAATATCACTATCCAAGGATGCAAAACACACATGGACATGAATTGATGAGGTCTCATTCTAGAAATTACTCAAGGACGTTAGTATCTGTTAAGCCATGATTGCTCCGGTAAAACCATGAAGGTGAGGTTTCATTTGGGTTTTAACAAGGTCACCAAGTACTCCAATATAAATAGAGTTAGGAATGCCACAGGGGTGAAATCTACTATAGAAACCCAGAGCGTCAAAAATGACACTTGGATGACTACCATCTAGTTCGCACTAAACCTAAATAGAATGTTAGGAAATATTTTATTTACAAGCTCCACACTTGATAATATATCAAGATTATAATGCTCTGATTTGGTAGATTATTGTTCATGTACACTCTTAAAAAGTGTATATTAAGGAGTACTTGAGTAGAAACTATACATGGAACCTTACAATAGAATAATTTATGGATTGAATTCATTTGGGATATCTTGATTCATAGGACTGATGAAGTTACTATATAGATTTATTGTCCTATTGAATGATATAAATTATCAAAGGCATGATTGTCAATCCCTTTTCTCAACCCCTTAATATGTAATATCTCTCAAGGAACATCCCTTAGTGACAAGCTCAACACTCATCAAGGTCTCCGCTTTGAAAATACCATCTTGAAGTTGCACCATGAAGAAATGTGGAGGAACCGCACATGTTTGGGGACCGTCCCTTGAGTTTCATTTTAAAGAAGCGCCAGGATGACACATGGAACCTCTACTCACTTTACATTTTTCTTAGAATTTTCAATGGCCAAAGGAGACTATCTCAGACCAATGACATATAATATTCCTTACCATTCTTGAGCTTACAAGAATTCAGATTTGAAACTTTTTCCAGAATAGGAAACGTGGACGAGCCCGTGCTTGTTCACTCAGGTATCAAATTTTTGGGACCATCTCAAGGTGCACATGGTGACACGTGGAATTTTGAAAAGTAAAAGGGGTAGGGAGGCAGACACATCGGAGGAAACTTGGATTTTTTGCCCCTCGACCTCTTAAAAGGATTAAAATCTTTAAAATGGCCCTGCAAGCTTGACAAAGGACGAGAAAGTTTGATCAAAGGTGCAGGGAAGCAGACCATCAGTGCAAACTTGAATTTTTTGCCCTATGTCCTCACGGATTAGGTGACCCGGAAGTCCAATAAAGGACTCTCAGGCCGGGGAAATTTGGAAAAATTTCAAACTTTTGGGAGAAAAGGAGTTAAAAAATGGAAAGGAAGTGCGGTGGCCCTAAACTCAACCCATTGGGACACATAGTCAGGCTTTCATAGCTTCAACGGCGGAAGGGCGGAGCTATGCGGGGAAAACTTGGAAAATTTTCTCCTTTTCCAAAAAGAGATACTAAAATGGCAGAATTTGGTAGCCGCAGTTCTAATTGGGGCTCTCACCTTAGGACATGTGTCAAGGCTCATTTCCCAAGGGCGGAGGCTACGGAGTGAAAATGTGAATTTTTTTCCATTTTTCCAAAAAGTTGTAAAAAGTCAAAGGAAGCCCCGGGGTTTTCTTTTAAAGTTTGAATCTTCCCCATGGATGGCCCAAATTAAAAGTAAGGATCAACAACAGCTTGAGAGTCTGAAATGTGATTTTCCCCCCATTTTTCTAAAACATGTCTAAGAAGTGTGAGTCTCCATGATTTCTTGGTCTTTTCTACATGCCAAACAGAGAGGGGAGTTAATGTTGATATCTAAGTTTGGTGGGAAGATCTAAAGATGTCTTTCACCATTAAAATTGGTCTTAGAACTATCGTGCTTCTTGATCAAGATTTTCCATTTTTCTTCTCCCAAGCATTGTAAGGAGCCAGTTATTTGATAGATTAGGGGCGGAAGTGTTTTGAAAATTGAAGAAAGAGTGATCTACTTTCCAGGAGGAAGGAGTTGAATGCGGGAGATATTCGATGAGATCTAGCCCCTCGAGCACCTGTAGACTTTTTGCAGATCTAATTCTGAGAATCACGAATCGTGATCATGGTCGAGCACTGGTAGCACTTAAAGTATTATTTGTATCTTTTGGGGAAAAAGGGGATCCCTGTTGTAAATGTTATAAATGACACAATTTTTTCTGTGCAAAGGGTTGGAGGTTGGAGGTTGGAGTGATAGATGTCGAAGAAAATTCCTAAGAGGAAAATTTGACTAAATACTGTCTTTTGAAAATCCATTTGAGAAACTTGGTTATCTCTTTTTTGTATTAAGTTTTATTGTGTCAAGGTGGTTGCAAGTGTACAGCTCATTGAAAAGCTCTGAGACTATTCTAACCCCAAATTCCCAATGGGTATAGATAGGACTTAATCAAATTCAATTTACTCTGTGTTGTCTTAAGAAAAATGTGTTTTGTTTTTACTTCTGAATGTATACAAGTGGTTCTTCTTGTTTCTATCACAATCTTAGTATTAAAATCTGATTCAATCACATAGACTCATATATCCTTGCATATAGTTCTAGTGGCATCTACTAATTTCATTTCCATTTCAGAAGAGATTTCATTTGGGATTGGAATAAACGATTTAAAATCACTTCCTCCTTTCATATGTTAACAGAGATAGTCTGTAAGCCTTTGGGTGTACCTTAGGTGTGATTTGACTCAGATATTGATGCTTTGTTTGTTTTCTATGTTGGACTCAATCCTTTGTGATAGAATCTCAAATCATTGTGTGAAATAGTGTATCTGGGCCCTCTATTGAAGCACATATCCTAGTTAAAGAAACATTTTTAGTTTTTTGTTAGGAATTACAAGTTTGGTTTAACCTCCATTTTGTAAGGTTCCTCAACTAGGGATTGTGGGGAATCAATAGCTCTTCTAGGGTGCACCTCCCATTCATTCAACATATCTGAGGTCCTAGGTTTTACTACCCCTTTTGTTAAATTAGGTTATTTGCATTAGCATTTAGATTCACATATTACTCACAACATGTAACAATACATCTGGCCGTATTACTTTAGTAACCTTTGCCTTGTTTAATAGATTAGAATGCACCTCCATGATACTAGAATAGATCACAAACATGTGAGAGTCAGATCTTTTGGTTAGATTAGTTTTGTTTCTTTGGTCTTCTCTGATATAATTGTGAAAACACTGCAAAGGATAGATTTATAATTTCCTCTTCACTAGTTAGTTTATTTTATCAAAATCAGGTTCAATTCATTTTGGTTGACCATTAATGACCCACAACAATAAAATAGTGTATGGTTAGATCATCCTTTTGAGGGTCCCATCAATTTCTCCATATGAGCTGGAGTTAACAAAGAAATTGATACAAGTTTATGTTCGACAGTCTTACACGCACCTGTTATATTCTCTGATAAAATAGAACAACTAAACATGCTAAACATCACTGTTAATCAAACATATGATTATTGGACTACTCCTAGAAATAGGGTTTGATTATGCACATGACCATAATAGGGCCACAACCTCCACGAGTTTTTGGTTGTGATACTTAGATCCCATAACCCGATGGGCTTGCTAACCAATTAGATATCGAAATTGGTTTACGTGCATCAATATTTAGATCATCAACACTTCCACCTGATATCATTACACAACTTTCATTATTGAATATAACAGCTGATCAGGCTAAGAACTTCTGGACTAGACCATAAAATCATCCATAGTCCATATGGCTCCATTACACCTCTCATTATTACTTACATGAGATTTTCTGGAAAACTATACGAGGCTTCAACAGGTCACTTTTCGCGTGTTTAAAAACTAGTGAATAGATTCTCGGCAGAGCTCAATATTGACTAGAGTCTCTGAGAAGCTATCATATCAGATCAATCCATCATGCCACTTTAGGCTAGGAATGCATTCTTTGCCTTATATTTGCAGCTCTTGTTATTGCATGTCAAATATATAAAAGTGACAAGCGAGCATGGGAATCCCTAAGTAACTCTTCCTCACACCTGACCTCCTGAGGTCGTGCCGAGATAACCAGTGGGGATGGACTATATGTAGGGTGCAGAAAAACTAGTCAGGTAATCTTATATCTTCAACATGCACTAATGGAATCTACGAATCTAAGGAAAAGAAGGACCTTCTAACCTAAACTGGAATGATAGATCGATTGGTGAGGATAACTACTCAAAGGCTCCAATCAATATCGAGCTCTGGCATGATCCGGTTTATAGGTTGTGGGATACGGGGAAAATGACCTGGAATTGTTTCATGTATATTTCCAGATACGGTCATAAGATGGATGATGGATATGAAGTGGATTCTATGGTCGATTCTCTTGTCTAGTCCAGAAATCCTTAGCTTTGTTATCTTTTATATCTAACAAGGATAACTGTGTAATGATGATAGGTGGAAGTGGAGTGGATGTAAATAATGATGTGCGTAAACCAACATCAATGTCATATTTCCCCGTGGGTCCGTTGGGTTGTGGGATTTGTGGATCACAACTATAGATTCGTGGTTGTTGCGGACCTGCTATGGCCATATGAGGAATCAATCTCTAATCCCTAGTATCCAGTAGTCGTATGCCTTTTCAGCCTCTATATTTAGAATTGCAAGTTACACAATCTTCTCAGTGTACCTCACAGGCATTCTGGTAACCTGAATTCTTAAGCTAGTGTCTATGTCAGTGAGAATGTCTTCTACGTCTGGCTGTGGGACCAAAGGGTTATAGCCGAATGTTATCTCTCTTTCAAGCCCTTCTACAGTCATGTGGATATTTGTCTAGGGTAATCTATAGATTGGCTAGTTTGACCAAAACATGTGTGCTTGGTCGTCTTCTATGTTTAACCCTATTAACTGTGAACTGATCTGTTGTAAGTTTGCTATTGTTCATAAGATTTGGATTCTAAGATTATGATCTATATTAGTTATTGCTGTAATAATATTGGATTGAGGCATGATTGGCTCGAATACATATTCTATAGGCTCCCTAGGTCCCGTGATTTTCATACAAAAGCAACAATGTAAATATAACTATAGAAAAGTAATCTTTAACTATGTAAAGTATATCTACAACATATATAACTTCTCTATTTTTGTGTTTTTGATGAACTTATTGAATAGAATTGAAAGAGCAATTATTTAAAATATCTAGAAATTGACAACTAAACTAATAATGAAATTAAAACAAACAAAGCAACCGAGAATAGCTACTTACCTGTGTATATGTGAATCTATTCTAAATAACCAGGTAACTAATATATTCTATTTGAAAGATTCTCAATCCTACCTCAGAAGTGAGGAGTGAATCATAGTTTCTCATAAAATATCAATCCCCATAGCTTCCCTGGCAATATCGAAAGTAAAATTAACTAAAATGAAATGATTGTCTAGTCCATTTGATATGCTTTTAACTAGAAATTTGAAGGCTTGAACTTGGATTTTGTAGAATAGTGGTGAATGTGATGGTGTGTGGCTTTTTCCCCTCAGTGTGATCTCCTTGTTCCTTCATGCTCACGTGAATCTAGAAAATCGTGTGATGTTAGCATCAACAAAATTTGGTATCAAAATAATGGCAGCTTAGGATGCAGATTGAATACAATGTGAGTGGGAGAGGGATAGTGCAAGAGAATCGAGCTTGGCTTATGTAATTCCTAGTGGGATTTATTACAAGTCATGCAACACAAAACATCGAGAACCTGAAACTATTCTTTTTGATGAACAAAACCTGTAACTTTAATGGCTTCCTACTGAAAATCAAACTATCCTATTCCAATGAATTACATGAAATAGTAACAATACTAGCACAAGAAGATTATGTGGCTTCCCTAAGCTAAACAACACTAACCATGCATGCAACAAAGAAAACTATGAATCCTAAGCAAAATTGAAAGGCTAAGCTATTGAAATGAGAAATTGAGAGGCAAATTTTGAGGGGCCATTTGCTTGAGCACAAGCCAGCTATTTATAGAATTCCCATTTACCCAAAGGTAAAAACAAAATTAAACTCTTTAACCATAAACAATGCCAAAACACTATTCTAGGGAACCAAAATCATAAATATAAGCAGAGGCGGTGAAAAAATAGCTAATAAATGTTGAATTTTATGTGAGTCACATTAAAAAGAACATTCTGGAAAATGCGTGAAGGACCGCCGCCTTGAGTAGGGCGGTGGTTACAAGATCACCACCCCACCTGGGCAGTGGTCATGAGACCGCCACCCAGGCAGGGCAGTGGTTTCGTCACTGAAGACCAAAACACAAAGAAAAAGAGGGGGAGAAGAGAAAAGAAAAGCACACAGGGGCTAAGCGGGGCATGTGGGATGTTAATGCATACTTGGAGAGATTTTTCAGATCCTAAACACCTTGCGAGGAGACTTGTATCATCATTGGGGCATGCATAACGCTATCTTGGTGGTGTAGTACCCTACAATTTTGGGTACATACATATTGCCCCCTCGGAGAAGAATTTTAGCCATGAAGAGGCGTAAAATGGTGGGTCCGAGTATGGCGGTCCTGAAATGGGAAGTTAGAAATCATACCTGATACGCCCATATGTCGAAATGACGCCCTCCAAAATTCTCGCTACTTGTAAGATTAAAAGAGGACTCAAGTGCAGATAGAAAAAATAGATCGAAAAATAAATACTAAAATAATATGAAATGAGGACGTAACATTTATGTGGGGATAAGAAATTACCTCCATTGGTGCTCAAATCTATGAAAAAGGAATTCAAAGCCAGTCAGGATGCTATATATGTAAAAATGGGCCCATTTTCCTATTCATTTGTACATGTGTTGATTTGGTTGATTTTGAGCTCTGGGACCCACGGTGATGGTTTTTTGAAGAGATTATAGTCAAAATGTTTAGTGATGAGGTTGTCATCATGCCTTCAGTGAGTGGAACACCGACTCGCGTAAGATCACATGTTAGTTTTTCTCGATTTACCATTTTTACTCCCCAAAATGTTAAAATGGTGAAATCTTTGTCATGGGGGGATTATTTTTGAAAATGTTAGTATTAATAGGGTTACTTAAGGGGGGGGTGCCTAATGGGGTAAGCTTTGTTTTGGTCAAAATAGTCTTTATTTTGGTGTTTTTAGTCATTTTTTTAGGGCATGTGACCCATGCGTGGAAATTTGGGGACACAACCACCACCATGAGTAGGGTGGCAGTTACACGACTGCCTCCCTGCTCAGGGCGGCGGTTACAAGATCACTTCACCTTTAAGGTAGGCAATTATTGAAACCGCCGCCCTGCTCAGGGAAGTGGTCATTTACAGAATGCTTAAATCATACTTTTTTGAAATTCGTTTTTACATTTCTAGCATTCTTACCTACTTTCATGATTTTTGTCAATGTATTTTGAATACTTACTTACTCCGTTTTGTGTGTTTTTTTGGGTGTATGCAGGCAGAAGGAGGAGTACATCAGATGGAGCCGAGAGAGAGAGAGAGTGTGATTGGATTCTAGCAGTATTGGATACCCTTTCTTAGGATGAGCAGAACACTCTTCAGAGGGCCAGTATATTGCACGTATATCATGGGTCCCGCATGTTGCACCTTCCAGTCACATACTTTATGACTTGTTTTCATATTGGGATGATGATCGGAACACTTTCCGATTTCTAGGCAGTTAGGGGTGAGTGGACCATCACCCTTGGAGGATGTTTACCGCATCTTGGGGGTCCCGATCATCATGCGACAGCTCACACTTGAGATAGCACGGTCATGGGCTCAGATGGCACAATGGGCCTACATATATGGGAGACGCAGTTATCTCCAGTGGTTTGAAGAAGGGGGTGAGGGTCTGATCTATTCCTAGCCTGCCTATCCCCTTGATTCATCAGGACATTATTGGGATCCTTTCCTTGAGATTGACCGGGGACAAGGGAGGAGATACTTTACTTTATTATTAGTCCCCCATTATTGCACAGATTGAGGGACATGGCCAGATTTATGCCTGGGGAGTTGATATACTTGGGACCACCTATCATGATTTATACCGGGTGGTTCAGTTACAGGGGCAGTCATTTAGAGCCATCCGACCCTGGTTATGAGTTAGGTCTACGAGCATTTCATCCCTTATAAGAGAGGTGTAGAGGTGGTGGATCCCGGAAGCCGTGAGGGTAGCCAAATGGATAGATATGTTGGTGATCAGAGCACACCACCAGCCAATCACCTCCTTGACCACTGATGACATGGAGGCCACACCCTATCAGGCCATGGCAGGGTTTATGGGGTAAGGAGGCTCTTACTCAAATCTCTTGCTCCACCATAGGGCAGCTTGTGGATAGGATGGGGAAGGTGGAGATACATCCTTTTGGTCGAGTGCCTCAACAGTTTGGCCTACCTTATGTGGGCATGCTTTCCCCAGTGGTGCCAGTATATAGATCAGTTTAGGAGGCTAGGGGAGGTCCTAGAGGCCGGGGTTGGACCATTATTACTCCTGGTGTCCCCATTGTAGATCAGGAGGGTAGTACATGCTCGAGGGAGAGCCGATGCTCCTCAGGCACCCTTACTTTAGATTGCCGCCGGTCCTTGCCCACAGCAGCGATGACCCCATTGATATAGACTCTAAGTCCAAGGAGTTCACAGAGGGGAGAGATGGAGGAGGAGACCGAGGCTATGGAGGTTAGTGAGTCAGATGGAGAGGAGGACAATGATCCTGAGTGGCATGACAAGTAAGGATATCTTACAGGTCGAGAGGACGGAGCAGAGTGTGGAGAGGGTGACTCTAGTTTCAAAGGAGCCACTTTCTCAAGGACCTGGGCGGAGGAGGATGAATCCGGAGTGGGATGCTATGTCGCTCCAGACACATGGGAGGAGTACATTAGTTAGTAGTGGCATTTATGGCAGGTGCTGACCCTAGGGATCCCTCTTGGAAGCCTGGAGATCTGAGTGAGTTGTCATCCTTCTCTTTAATGTTTATTTTTAGCTAGGATTTCCTTAGTTGTTATCTATCCTTTTGTTTTCTTTTGTTTCCATATTTTGATTATTTCTAATTCATGTTTTCTCCTTTACTTGCAGAGATTGCTGATGAGTGGTGAGACCTGATTTGCCGGGTATGCACTGATACCCTAATGATCCCTATGGAGAAGACCCATGCGCCGAGCTATCTATGGATGTAGGCAAGCCTTCGGATAGCCGGTAGGCATACTGACAGTTTTTTCCCCTATTTGGCATGTGGTCAAGGATGGTGTCTACCCTCTGTACCAAGTTGGTCCGGATACAAGATAGCAGAGCGCCTGATGAGGAGTCACTCTCATAGCAAGACCGCAACTACTGCTCGAGGATCTGTGATCCCTCCGTGCACTCATAGCATCGGTGTAGCTGGAGTTCTAGATGTGGGCGTTGCACCTTTAGAGGGGATCTCATAAGTGTTGAGAGGTCGCTTGGCTCTTTTTGTAGTGACTCTTAGATTGTTTATATGATGTATTTTGTATTTCCCAGGCTCTTTGAGCGTTTTGACCATGCCTAGTGCATGATGGCATTGTATAGGGAAACTTGATTATATATATATACATATATATACATATATTATATATATATATATATATATCCTTTTTGGATCAGACTATTGGTGTTTATGATGTTGTGATTCATTTTCACACGTAAACTATAATGTTGTTTTTATATGCTTTTTAGAATGTGTGTAGTGGAGAACAAATGATACAAGTGCTTTCTTTCTTTCTTGTTGTATTTCGTGATACTGATATATGATAATGTAAACACAATGTGATCTTGAACTTTAGATTTCTCTAAGCAATTTTTTGGTACTTCATATTTGTTGTGACAAAATGAGATGATAAACCGGTATGATGAGCATATGAACTTGCCCCGCTCCTAACTCCATGCAACTAGTAATATGCGAGGGCTCATCACTGAGAGCTAGAAAGGGCACAAGCTATGAAATTTGTTGAATGGTAGTGATGAGAGATAGACAAAGTTTTTGTGGAACCAAATTATGATGCTATACACCTACTCCACTCGAGTGACTTCATATTTTAGAATGCGACTTGATTTTTGGTTTATCTAGACTTAGATCCATAGATGGCCACATGGTAGACAAAATCTAGTTTTCGGGGTTTTGAGCGCTCTTGGAATTTTGGAGATCTAATTCATTTACTTTTGACTTAAGATTGCAAAGGTTTACTTGAATCTGTTTGCTTATGAACTTCACCATTTATTATCAAGAGGACCCCCCCACACCTTGCCCCATGTTACTAGTAAGAAGCATGGGCTTATCACCTATGGACAAGGCATAGGCGAGTAAGGACACTTCCCATCCTTTCCCAACCCTACATCACTAGTAAGATACGTAAGTTCATCACTAAAGGTTGGTGGGGCAAGGAAATGTGAAAAAATAAAATTTTCTGTTTGATCTATATTTGACTTGTTTTTTTGAGCAAAATGTCAGTATGTTCTTATTTATAAAGAGATATATGTATGGGGTAGACGTGAAACCATGAAGTTTCTAGAATAGACCATAGGAAAGACACCTATCCTAAGAAGAAACGAAAAGTGAGAACAAAGCATGCAGACCTTGGTATGGTTATCGTGAAGACTTTGTCATATCTAGCTTTATTTGGATGAAATGATTTTGAAACAGATTGATGATGTCATGAAAATGAAGAAGTATGATTGGAATGCTTATGCCAATACCATCAGAAGTTTATAATGAATTGCTTTGAGAATAAGTTTCTTGATCACAAAATTTTACAAAACAAGTGGACAAAATGAACCTAACTATATGAAGATGCAATGTAGATATAATTATACAAATAGTGTTGGTCGCTTATGCATAGAATCAATTAAGATGCAAGGAATTGATTGTTTCATTGAATTCCTCACCTTCCAGTGTACATAAGAGATACACACCATTCTCGTAGTCTTTCACGACTCGGTATGGGCCCAACCATTTGGGCCAGAATTTCCTTCCTTCACCGGTCTTCTTGTCGATCCGGATATCTAGTCTTAGAACTAGATCTCCTTCATAAATATCTTGTTCATAGACCCCTTTGTTATATTGCTGGCACATCCGGTCAGCATAGACTCTATGCCACTGTTCTGCATCTAACTTGACCTCATCTAGGCTTTCTAGTTGGGAGAGGTGTGCTTCTCTATAAGCTTCTTCATCCAGAATCCCTTGTAGTGAGATGCAAAGACTAGGTATTTCAACCTCAAGTGGGAGAACTATTTCTGGTCTGAATACCAATGAGAAAGGAGTTGCTCCTGTTGGTGTTCTTATTGAGGTTTGGTGGGCCCACAATGTTGGATATAACATTAAATGCCAATCTCGTTTGTTTTCTTTTACTATTTTGAGGAGAATAGCTTTCAGCGTTTTGTTTGTTGCTTTAGCCTGCCCATTAGCTTGAGGGTAATACAGGGAGGTTGTATGATGGTTTATTTTAAATTTACCGCATAGCTCACAGACCTCGTCATTCTTAAAGGAAGTGCCATTATCTAAGATAATGATTTGTGGGACACTGTACCTGTAAATGATCTGGTTTAAAATGAACTTAGCGATCACAAAACCTAGTACAGTGGTGAGAGGCATAGCCTCTACCCATTTGGTTAAATATTCGGTGGCTGTGATTATGAAGTTATGGCCATCCGTTGACGAGGGAGAGAATTTCCCTATCAAATCTAGGCCCCATGTAGAAAAGGGCCATGGAGTTGCGATTGGTTGTAGAGCTTATGCTGACATGTGAATCTCGTGGGAAAATTCTTGGCATTTATGACACTTGCGTACAAACTCTACTACATTGTGTTCTAGAGTGGGCCAGAAATAGCCCATTCGATGCATTTTACAAGTGGTGGCGTGACCACCGAAGTGGCCTCCACATATTCCACTATGAGATTCGTAGAGAATTTTCTTGGATTCTTCTGTGTCAACACACCTTAGAAGAATTCCATCGAAAGCCTTACGATAGAGCACTTATTCTATAATAACGTATTTAGCTACGATAATGCGTAACCGCCTTCTTTTTTGCAGTGTAGAACCTTCTGGATAGGTATGGTCCATGATATAATTAATAATATCAGCATACCAAGGACATTCGGAGATGGGAGGTCTGGTTTCGATGTAATATATGCATTCATTAGGAAAATATAGATCTACTAGATTGCCTCCATCTAACGGGTTATCTGCTAACCAATCTACAATGATTTGTCCCTTAATAGACTTCTGGTTTACAAAAGTTAATTTGAATTCACCCATTAAGGTTATAAAGCGTCCAGCCTTTTTAGACAAGGACCCTTACGTGAGGAAAGTTTGTAAATGGTCTATTTTTACAATGACCCTTGTTTCTTGATTTAGCATGTAATGTCTTAAGCGTTTGGTTGTGAAGACTATGGCAAGGCATTCTTGTTCTACCTATGTATAACATGTTTCATAATCAAGCAAAGTTTGGCTAATGAAATAGATCACGTGTTCTCATTTGTCATCGTCTTCTTGAGCCAGCATGCAGGCTAGTGAGATATTGGTAGCTCGTGAATATAAGTTTAAAGGGTGTTCTGGCTTAGGAGGCATTAGCATAGGTGGTGACAATAATAAAATCTTAACTGCTTCGAAAGCCTCATTGTAGTCTTTGGTCCAATCGATACTATAATCTTGCTTGAGTAGATTGTTGATTGGATGAATGGCAAAGCTTAAATCTGGGATGAATCTTTGGATTGCACCGAGTTTCCCAAGAAATGAACTGATTCTAGATTCATCCGAAGGTGGGATCATTTCAAGAACATCCTGGATTTTGGCTGGGTCTACATCGATCCCTCATGATGATATGATGTAACCCAGGAGTTTCCCTCCTGTTACACCAAATACACATTTTTCTAGGTTTAGTGTGACTCCGTATTCTATAAAACATGAAATAATGATGCGGAGCACTTCCAGGTGATCACATCACTTCCTGGCTTTAGCCAACAATTCATCTACATAAGATTCCATGATTTTATAAATAAGATCATGAAATATATATGTCATTTCCCACTGGTATGTAGCGCCAACGTTCTTGAGACTGAATGGCATAACAACGTAGCAATAAGTTCCCCAGGGAGTTATAAACGTGGTTTTGGCTTGGTCTTGTTCGGATATTCTGATTTGATTGTATCCTAAGAATCCATCCATGAGAGACAAAATCTCAAATCCAGTTGTTGCTTCAACGATGACGTCAATGGATGGTAACGGAAAGTCGTCTTTAGGGCACGCCTTGTTAATGTCTTAGAAATCTATGCAGATGCATATCTTCCCATTCTTTTTGATAACAGGAATGATATTAGATACCCAATGAGAATAATCAACTGACTTGATGAATCCTACTTGGAGGAGTTTCATTACTTCTTCCTTCACCATGAGAGCTACCTTGGGTTTCATTGGTCTCGATTTTTGTTTAATTGGCTTTGCATCTGATTTGGTGATGAGATTATGTACCACAATGTGCGGCGCAATTCCTGTCATTTCTTTATAATTAAATGCAAAAGTCTTTTGATGTTCTCTGAGGATTCGAGTGTGTATTTATATTTCTTTTGGAGTTAACGAAGATCCTAGTTTTAAGATCTTCGGTTCTTCCTCCATTCCGATGTTAATATCAATCGTTTCTTCGATTAAAGAAGCGTTACTTTCTTCAAACTCAGGCAGGGCTAGAGGTAGTTCCAGATCTTCTCCATTCTCTACCACGTATATTTCGAGCTCCTTTTGTGGGGGAAGCTCTATCATGGGATTTCCAAAGTAAGAAGATGAATGTGGGACTAAGGACAGATCTACCACGTGATGGGTGAGATGTAACTCTGCATAGGTGTTTAGGTAATCAAGAGTAAAGATCACACCTACCCCAGCTCCATAATGACATCTAGCTCCATCAAAATGGAGATTCCAATATTTAGTTGGGAAGTACATTCAAAATTTAATTTAAAGGTGAATGGTAGGATTTTTCCCTCGGGCAAAGTAAAGATCACACCTGCCCCAGCTCCATAATGACATCTAGCTCCATAAAAATGGAGAGTCCAATATTTATTTGGGAAGATGGATGTTGGGAAATTTTCTACGTCTATTTCTTCTACTTTGGTTACTTCTACCATGCAGAGTTCTTCTGCTGAAAGAGAACCAACTCCTAGGGTACATCCCATACCTACGGGATCAAATGGCAGGAAAATTGGTAGATCCTGTTCTAGCAATTCAACAATCTTTGTAGTAGTTCCTAATGATACCATTTCTACAATGTTAGCCTCATTCTTGAGGGCTGGGATATTCTTGACTAGGTTCGTAACTTCTATCTCCATTATAGGTATCAAATTTTCTTTTGGTTTTGAGTCGGTTGGTTTATTAAGTTGGTTTGTTGGGATTTCAAACTCAGAGTGAACACCTAACCTTTTCTTCAGGTCTGCTAGGTGTATATCGAATGGTTTTGGATCACCTTTTGCTACAAATATCTTTCATAAGTGCAAGAATCTTACTTCTTGAAATAATGTAGAAGGGATTGCCTGCATACGGTGTATCCACGGTCGGCCTAGGATCATATTATAGTTGGTTTCCCGATCTATAATATAAAACTCAATTAGGATTGTTTTGGGTCCTAAGGTGACTAGTAGTATTATAGTCCCAATCGAAGTGGCTTTAAGGCTATCGTAGCCTCTTAGTGTATTCCGAGTCGTGGAACAATTTGTTTCTCCATATCCTAGCTTTTGAAGGAAAGAGAAGGGGACTATGTTAACTGCTGTCCCATCGTCAACCATTACGTATTTAATGTAGTTGTTATAAAGCCACACTTGTAAATATAAGGTTGGATCACCTTTACATGTAATCTCAGTGTCTGTTGGGATTTTCTTTATATCAAATATAAACTCGGTATCCCTATCTGGTTGCCCTGGAGGGTGAATATCGAAGTCTATATGGTATACCTGTGTTTCGGGAGGTGGAGTGATGTTAATTAAGTGACCTAAACCTAGTGCTTCTAAAAGAGCAGCCCTATGGGTAGGAGAGTTCTTCAGAAAGTCCAAAAAGGAGATGTGAGAGAAGGTCTTTGTTAGGTCTTTAATTAAATCATAGGCATCTATGGGTTTTACTAATGTTTGTTGAATATTATCTGGACCTAATGGGTAACTTGGATTTGGCTGAGAGGAATACTCTAATGTCCTCGTTATGGCTTCCACGTGTAGCTCAGTGTCTAACTCCACTAAACCGACTATCTTGGGTCGTGGGTGACTTCCTAATTGCGGTGTGACAGGTGGATTTAGTGAAGTCAAGGCTTCATGATCATTGTTTCATGTCATTACACCCTTGTTCATCCCATTTAGATTTAACTTATTGTTATTGTGATTTGGGAGTAGATCATTGAAGATCTTGAGGGGTGCATTTTGAGGGGAGACTGCTCCCGTGAAAGTATTTGGCACAGATGATGTAGGATCTACTAGGAACATATCTATGAAAAGTTGTCTTTGTTCCTCTGGCAAACGTTGCATGAATTTATTATAATCGTGGCATGTCCTAGTGTCATGGCCTCAAATTTTGTGGAAACCACAATACAAGTTGGGATTGTAATTCCTAAGTTGTTGGTTTGGTACGTATTGTGGTCCAAAACTCTGACTAAACCATTGATCATTAGGATTAAAGTTTTGCATTTGTTGCCTTGGTTTTGATATCCAGCTGAGTTTTGTTTTAGACCCTGTATCTGGATCTGCTGTTGTTGTTGTTGTTGTTGCTGTGGATGATTAAAATCCGTTGCGTTGATTGTTGGGGTAAAATTTTTGTTTCGTTAATTGTTAATTGTGGTGGAGTATTTACAACATTTACCTTTCTTAGCTTGGTCAGTTACTCCATCCGTTGTCATGCTGCGATTTTTGTTAAGGATTTAAGGTCCTTTGATTAACATTTACTGGTACTAGGATAGGTCGTAGTGTTTTGATTGGGGATGATTAACCTCCCGTTCATTCCATATGTCTTGCGGCCGCTATCTATTGTAGCTTGATCTATTCGGAGGGCGCTCTCAAGTACTTCATCGTAAGTTCTTACCGGGAACTTCTGGACTTCTTCACTTTATCTCTCTACTGAGAGAATGAAGGAATAAGTCACATAGTTCCATCTGATCCATATTTGGAGCACTTGCCAAAGAATAAAGGACTGTACGCCATCTTTGGATGAAATGAACAACATATTCATTATGTTTTTTCTTAATATGCAAGAATTCCTTGATTCCTATTCTCAACAGTTTGTTCATGTTGAATGCCTTGATGAACTCTGAAACAAGCTGTTTAAACGAATGTATTGAGGCTTTAGGTATTATGTAGTACCAATCGAGGGCAATGCCCTCTAAAGTTTTTGGGAATATTTTAGCAACAACCCCATCCCAAGGGAGCAGTTCTCAAATGGCTATGGCATAGGCTTTGATATGTGCATTCGGGTCTCCCTCCCCTTTGTGTTTGGGAAAATCAGAAAGAGGTCTTGGAAGCACGACACTTCATATGGTGAAGTCTAAAGGTTCTTTCAAATATTCCGAATACGTTCCTATTGCATAGGTTTCGACCATTGATGGTGCTTGCTGAGGGAGTGGAGGTGGAATGGGTTATTGGTACGGTGTAGCATATGCATTTGCAGGGGCATAAGGAAATCCCTGTGGTTGAGCGAACATGCTGGGAGAAGAGAACATATCTCCTTGTGGTGATTTGGAATACATGTTTAAGTATGGAGGAGCATTGCCCAGGAGTGGATTATTTTGTACTAAACCGGGAGGTATCATATTCTCCACTGGAGTGACGTTAGAGAACACAGTTATAGTTGGCATTTGTTGTGAATACTAAGGAGGCATGCCCAAAGTGCCTATTCCTATGAGGAGGTCTACTTGCCTAGGATGATGTGGAGGATTGGAATTTCCTACTTGCATGAATTGAGAATTTTGACTCGCTTGAGCAAGTTCTAGCCCTCTAACTTTTTCTACTAAAGTTGAGATGAATTCATTTGGTGAAGTCATAGTATTTTTCCTTAGTGGCGTTTGTTGTATATTCTGAGGTTGTATAGGCATATGGTACCCTACTATGAATTGATCGTTTCCCTGCCAAGTTTCACCGAGGGCATTTCCTATAGGTAGTGGCATGGAGGTGTTTTCTTGAAAAGAGACCTTGGGTTGTGTTTGTAAACTTCCTATAGGTGGGTACATACTCTGAGAGCATTGTTCACTCTTGGCATAACGTGCTAAATGCTCATCATCTAAAAATAGGTATGGATTTGATTGTCTACTGATTTGCGGTCTAAGCAACACATGAGGAGATGAACTAGACTCTCCAGTGCGTGTCATGTTGTTTGAACCTAAAGGCTTTGGTTGTTGCGTTTGAGTGAGCTGATCCAACTCCTCTATTTGGAAAGAAGAACTATATCTAGTCCTTTGAGGTGGAGTTTGTGTTGAAAACTAGTTAGTTGAATAGTTGTCACCCCATGCTGAGAGCAAGGGTGATGGTTGTCTATTCAGTTGACCGTAGTATGCTTCAAGACCTAGGAGAGGTATGCCATATGCATTGAATCCTGACATATTCGGGGGGTATATGAATACCAGCAGAATAATGGGAAAGAGCGAAGGTGGATGAAGAAATAAACAATAAAAGGACTGGTTCTTTCACGTCAGGTTCACCAATTTTGTAGGTGAAGCTGATGTGAAGGCTAAGGAGGTGGAAAAGATGAAAAGTATACTAATTAGAAGAACAAGTAGAAATATGATGCCAAACCAGAAAGTAGGAAGTTTCACGTTGGGTTCACCAATTTTGTATGATGGAAAAGTGACAAGTGAGAATGGGAATCTACAAGTAACTCTTCCTTGCACCCAACCTCCCGAGGTCATGCCGAGATAGTCAGCATGGATGGAATATACGTGGGGTATAGAAAAAATAGTTAGGTAATCTTATATCTTCGACACACACTAATAGAATCTGTTAATATAAGGCAAAGAAGGCCCTCTTAACCTGAATCGGTGTGATAGATCAGTCGGTGAGGATGACTACTCGAAGGCTCCAATCAATATCGAGCTCTGGCGTGATCCGATCTATAGGTTGTGCGATATGGGGAAAATGACCTGGAATTGTTTCGTGTATATCTCTAGATAGGGTCATAAGATGGATGATGGATATATAGTGGATTCTATGGGTGATTCTCTGCTCTAGTCCAGAAATCCTTAGCTTGATTAGCTATTATGTCTAGTGAATATAATTGTACAATAATGGTTGGTGGAAGTGGAGAGGACCTAAATACTAATGTGCATAAACCAACATCGACATCTGATTGACCTGTGGGCCCTTTGGGTTGTGGGATATGTGGATCACAACCGTAAGTTAGTGGTTGTTGCGGACCTCCTATGTCATATGCAGAATAACTCCCTAATCCCTAATATCCAGTAGTCATATGCCTTTTTGGCATCTATATTTAGAACTAAAAGTTTTGCAACCTTCTCAAAGTACCTTACAGACGTTCTGGCAACCTAAATGCTTAAGCTAGTGTCTATTTCAATGAGAATGTCTTCTGCATCTGGCTGTGGGACCAAAGGATCACAATCAAACGTTTTCTCTCTTTCAAGCCCTTCTACAGTCATGCGGATATTTATCTGTAGTTTGGCTGGTTTGACCAAAACGTATGTGCTTTGTTGTCTTCTATGTTTACTCCTCTCAGCTGTGTGCTGATTTCTTGTAGGTCTATTGTTACTTGGAAGACTTGAATTCTGAGATTCTGGTCTATATCAGTTATTTCTGCAACAAGATTAGGTTGAGGCACTATTGGCTCGAATACGTATTCTCTGGGCTCTCTAGGTCCTGTGATTGTCAGACAAAAGAAAATAAATCTAACTAAAGTAAAGAAGACTAATTATGCAAAGTATATCTATAGCGTATATATATCTAAATCTAATTGAAAGAGCAATTATTTAATATATCTAGAAAGTGACAACTAAACTAATAACAAAATCAAAACAAACAAAGCAGCTGAGTATAGCTACTTGCATGTGCATTTGTAAATCTATTCTAAATAACCAGATAACTAATCTAATCTATTTGAAAGACCCCCGATCGTACCTCAGAAGTGGAGAGTGAATCATAGTTTCTCAGAAACTATCAATCCCCACAACTTCCTTGGCAATATTGAAAGTGAGATTAACCGAAATGAAATGATTGAGTACTCTATTTGATATGTTTTAACTAGAACTTTTAATAGCTTGAACCTCAATTTTGTAGAACAGTGGCGAATTTGGTTGTGTGTGGCTTTGTCCCCTCAATGTGGTCTCCTCGTTCCTTAGTGCTCATGTGAATCTAGAAAAGTGTGTGATGTTAGCATCAACAGAAGTTGGTATCGAAATAATGGAAGCTTAGGATGTAGAATGAATACAATGCGAGTAGGAGAGGGATAGAGCAAGAGAACAGAGCTTGGCTTATGTAATTCCTAGTGAGATTTATTGTGAGTCATATAACATAAACGTCCAGAACCTGAAACTATCCTTTTTGACGAACAAAACCTACAACTTTAATGGATTCCAACTGAAAATGAAACTATCCTACTCCAATTGGTTGCATAGAATAGTAACAACACTAGCACAAGAAGATTATGTGGTTTCTAACCAACAAAAAAAAACTAACTATGCATGCAACAAATAAAACTATTGAATTCCTAAGCAAAACTGAAAGACTTAAGCTATTGAAATGAGAAAATGAGAGACAAATTAGAGGGGCCATTTGCTTGAGCACAAACCAGCTATTTATAGAATTCCCATTCACCCAAAGGTGAAATCCAAATTGAACTCCTTTACGATAAACAATGGAAAAACATTGTTCCAGGGAACCAAAATCATAAATACGAGCAAAGGCAGTGAAAAAAGATGGTAAACATTGAAATTTTACGCGAGTCGCAATAAAAGGAACGTTCTGGAAAAAAAGGTGAAGGACCGCCGCCTTGAGCAGGGCGGCGGTTACAGGACTACCGCCCTACCTGGGCGATGGTCACGAGACCGCCACCCAGGCAGGGTGGTGGTTTCATAACTGAAGACTAAAATGCAAAGGAAAAGAGGAGAGAAGAGAAAAACAAAGCACGTAGGGGCTAAGCAGGGCATGCGGGATGTTAACGTACACTTGGAGAGCTTTTCTAGATCCTGAACACCTTGTGAGGAGACCTGTATCATCATTAGGGAACGTGTAACGTTGTTCCAGCGGTGCAACACCCTACAATTTTTGGTATGTATAGGATCCTGCTAGGAAATTGTTTCCATAGCTAGGAAAAGAAAAGTCAGAAGGAAGAAAATCCTGGAGAGTTGTTGGAGGTCATCAGACAAGAAGAGGGATCTCCATTGATGAAAGTGATCAGCCTATCATTGAGGAATTCCATTCAAGTGACTCTGAATCAGGTAGTCTCTTTTTGGAATTGAGCTGTCCAGCTGGAGAGGGGCCTTCATTTGATTTTGAAAGGTTTACTTCACTATATGCACCTATCTTTTCTGAGGTTGATAGAGATTTCCAAGAAACAAGGCCTTTGGGGGATTTCCATTTGGAAAATTTTACTCCTCTGTTCCAAGGACCCTCTACCCCTCATCAATTTTTCACCCCTCCAGGGTCACCTCCTCAAAGGAGCATGGCCCAACCACCTCCTAGACCCCCTTTTGTTGTAAACACCTTTGGACCTATAATTTTTTTTGGAATGGGTGGATATCCAATTGCAATGCCTCAAGATGTAAGGAACAAAATTCCAAAGTTCCAAGGAAACAATGCTATTACTGGTGATCAACATCTAAAGCTTTTTATCAAAATGATGGAAGATTTTGAGATTGAACATGAAGATGTATATATCAAGTTGTTTATCCATACCTTGGAAGAAGATGCCAGGGACTGGTATAAAGCATTTCTGGATAAATCTATTGATTCTTAGACTGAGATGAGTAATGCATTTACATTACATTATGGTGATAGAACTGATCCTAGGTTTCTTTTGATAGAATTTGAAAACATCAAAAATAATCCTAATGAGTCAGTACATGATTTCAACATAAGGTTTAATAATACCTTGAGAAGATTGCCTATTAGGATAAGGCCTTGTGATGAGTCATGTTTGATCAAATATACTGATGCATTTGATAAAAAGGCTGCATATTATTTAATAGAGAAAAACCCCACAAACTTGAGGCAGGCCTTCACCATGGCTTTGTAAATTGAAAATAACATCAAGGTAATTAGAAAGCCTCCAAAGAGGGAAGGTGTAAAGCTGGTTAACCCAGGAAAACCCCAAACAAGCAAGGATGTTGATTTGGAAGAAGTTGTGAAGACTTTGGTAGGGGATATCAAAGAGATTTCCTACAAACAAGCCCGAGATGAGAAGGGAATTGGGCAGAGCTCACAAGGTCAACACAAGCAGCAATGACAAGATAGGTTCACAAATCACCAAAGATCTGATGACAGAGGCAAGGGACCTGTTGGATTTGGAAATAGACAGTCCTAATCCAAGGATAATAGAATGGTACCTGATCCTTTGGCTTCTAGAGTTGCTATGGTGGAGGAGACAGATGTCATTGACTGGTGTGACAAATGTCTCATGCCTCATGCTCCTTGTGAATAAGATTAGCAAGAATAAGAAGAACCTTATGATAATGATGATGATGTCTACATGATGGGTTGCTCCACGAGCTTACAACAAGGGTCAATTTCAACCAAGGTTATAAGTACCCGGATTACTGCCACTTTTTGGGACTGCATTCATAGGGTACCTATTTTTCCTCCCTCTCATAGTTTAGAAGTAGCTAATGTACAAGATTTTGAACTACCCAATAATGACTTTGAATATTTAAGGGATTTAATGATAAAGAAGTATGATGGAGGAATCCCATATGAGGAAGATAGGAATTTATTGATGAATGATGTGGTTTCTCAAGAGAAGGAATCTAACACAAGAAGTAAGGTTGTCAAAGGGGCAGGGCCTCAACCCAAGCCTAAAGCTCCCTTACTTTCAAACATTCCTAAAGAGGCTCCTAAGAAAGAGGCATATGCCAAAATCCCTGTAATTCCAAACAAAAATCATACCCCTCCTCATGCACAAGTTGTCAAAAATCCCGTACCATCTAATGAGTGTGTTGGCCTTCCTTCCAATATTGCCTTGCCAAGGAATGTCCCATATGAGATTTCCCAAGTTTTAAGTCAAATCAAAGTATCTTTTCCAATTTTTGAGTTGCTTAGGATTCCTGAGAAAAAAAAGATAGCATTTTAATACTTGGGGTTGAAAGAAGAGAAGACTTCCCTAGGCATAAACATTAAAATTGTGGAGACCCCACCAGTCACTAAAGAACCAGAAGCACCAACAACATCAGAGGAGCTAGATGAACCACGCGAGGTCTATTTTGTAACATCCTTGGTGGACTCTCAGATGAATGTGGATCCATTTTTCACCACTTTTATCATTAAGGACAGACTGCTGCATAACTACATGTTTGACTCAAGGGCATCATGCAATGTCATGCCTTTGGAAGTTATGAATGAGATAAACATCAAAGTGAAAAAAAATATGGGAAGTGCACTACCATGGAATCCATATAAGTGTTAGTAGTGGGATGTGTGAAGGGTTTGGTGGTGTAACTTGTAGCTTACCTAGGTAAAAACTTAAATCTTGATGTTGTCATTGTTAACTGCCCAGCAAAGTGGGGCATGCTATTGTCAAGAAAATGGGCTGCAAGTGTTGGTGGGAGTGTCCAAATGGATATGTCTTATGCTACCATTCCAATTAAGGGCATCCTTGTCAGGTTATATGGGGAAAAGAAAATGTTGCATCTTATTGAGGATCCCAACAATGCATCTTATGAGGTATTGTACACAAGTGTTGATGCCAATAACTTTGTGGGATTTGCTGATGGAGAGGAGCACAAGATCAAGGAATGCAAATGCCTTGAACAAAAAGGCTCTCAATAGACTCTATTATTTGATGGAGCTTGGTCCAAGTTTGGGAATGGTGTTGGTGTTGTTTTACTTTCTCCTGGTTAGGAAAAATTTGTTTTCTCCTTCAAACTCAACTTTTAGTGCACCAACAACATTGCTGAGTAGGAGGCACTATTGTTGTGTTTAAGAATTACTTGGAAATATGGTGTCAAGGACATCATTTTCAAAGGAGACTCATAATTAATAGTAAGACAAGTTAGGAAACTGTATGCCACACAAATCAACGAATGAAACAATACAAGCATGCAGTTTGGGATTTTGTTGAGATGTTTGATTCATTCAACATAGTGCATCATGATAGGAAATTCAATGACTTGGAAGAAAATATTACAGTGTTGGTGTCTCGGTTTGACAATTATATAATGTCCCCATATTATGAATATGAAGTTGAGGTATTGACAAGACCTTCTATCCTAAACAACATCAAACACTGGCAAGTTTTTGATGATGATGTTCAAATCAGAAAATTTCTACAGAACAAGAAATAATTTACTAATCAAAGGATTGATTAGGAGCCAATGATATGTACAACAGAAGGAAAGGAAACCTTGTTTGGAAAGGGCATCATCCAGTTAAAGACTAATACCATTCCTATAGGGTTGGTTGCTCTTGAGTCCAATTTTGATAATGTTGATCACATTATTAACCGATGCATGAAAACCTAAAGGGATATTGAGGAGCATGACCTTGGCACAGAGGAGAAGCCAAGGAAGATTTGGTTTTGCAGCAATCTCAGCAAGGAGGAGAAGCAATCATACATCTAGTTGTTAAAAAATTACCAGGATTGTACGGCTTGGACCTATTCTGAATTAAAAGCATACAAAGAGGACATGTTTCAGCATGAGATCCCCTTGGTGTCAAATGTAAAACCATTCAGGAAGAAACAAAGGCCCATCAATCCACTCTTATCCCTCAAAATGCAAAAAGAACTAAAGAAGCTAAGAGATGGAGGGATTATCCAGCCCACAAGGTATTCCTCTTGCGTTGCAAACCTAGTACCAGTTAGAAAGAAAAATGGTGACATTAGGTTGTGTGTGGATTTCAAGAATCTAAACAAAGCATCAATGAAGGATAATTATACTTTGACAAATATGGATAACATGCTACAGTTAGTGACTGGTTCTAAGTTTCTCTCCACCTTGGACAGTTTCTCTAGTTATAACCAAGTTGTGGTGAAAGAATCAGAAAGGATCAAGATAGCCTTCACTACTCCTTGGGGGACCTATGTTTATGTCAGGATGCCCTTCGGTCTGATGAATGCTGGAGCCACCTTTCAAAGAGCAATGAATGTTGCTTTTGTTGGTTACATCAATGAGTTTATTACAGTCTATCAAGATGATGTAACTGTATTTTCTAGAAAGAGAAGTGATCACTTGTTGTACTTGCAGAAGCTGCTAATAAGATGTACATAATATGGCATCTCACTCAATCCAAAGAAATGCCATTTTGGAGTGCAGAAGGAACAGTTTCTTAGTCACATTGTGTCATAAGGAGTGATGATTGATCTGGAAAGAGTAGAGGCCATCAACAAGGTCCCAATCCCAAGGACCAAGAAAGGAATTCAGTCCTTATTTGGGAAAATAAACTTCATTAGAATATTCATATCAAAATTTGCTGAGCTGACCATTCCAATCACTTCCATGCTGAAGAAAGACTAGGTTATCAAGTGGGAAGAAGATTCCATTCAAGCTTTCAATGGGATTAAAGAGGCACTGAAGCATGCACATGTTCTGGTAGCTCTAGATTATAAGAAGCCTTTTCAACTGTTTCTTTTGCTTCAGAGAACATTATTGCTTTTGTCCTGCTGTAGAAGGATGATGAAGAGGCTGAGAGGCCAATTGCCTTTTTTAGTAAGGCATTATAGGGGGCTGAACTAAAGTACACTATCATGGAAAAGAAGGCATTTTCCTTGGTAAAAGAAACAAATGTTTTTAGACTTTACATTTTAAGTTCAAAAGTGGTTGCTTATGTTCCCCACACAATGGTCAAGGACATCTTGTCAGATATGGAAGTCTCAAGCAAAAGATGCAGGTGGGTGAATAAATTGCAAGAATATGATATGGATATCCAAACCACAAAGTTGCTGAGTGGTTTGGGATTGGATAAGCTTATGGATGAGAGAAACTTGCAAACTATTTAGGTAAATGAGGTAGAAGAAGAAAGGGTAGATGTATTTCAAACATTGATGAATTCTGAGTGGTATAAAGATGTAATTTTTTATCTCAGACATCTAAATCTCCCTAAGAAATTAAGTAGGAACCAAAAGAGGGCCCTTAAGTTGGCTTCCCAGAAATATGTCATCACTTATTATGGGTTAGCTTGGAAGAACCCATAGGGAGTCCTCTTAAGGTGCATTACTGAAGAAGAAGGCCCCAAGATAATTGATGATCTCCATGGAGGAGTTTGTGGGGGGAATTTTACTACAAGAGTCACAGCACACAAGATCTTGAGGGCTGGTTATTGGTGGCCAACTCTCTTCAAGGATACAACCTTGTTGGTTAGAAGATGTGAGAGCTGCCAATGCTTCTCTGGAAGACTGAAAGCTTCAGGCTCCCTCCATTTGCAGCTTGTATCAATTGAAGCTCCATTTAAGCAATGGGGAATGGATTTCATTGGTGAGATTTTAGACCCTTCAAGTTCTGGCCACAAATGGATTATTTTAGCAATTGATTATTTTACTAAATGGGTGGAGACAATCCCCACCAAGAAGGAAACACACCAAGTTGTCATGGATTTTTTACTAAACAACATCATTTGCAGGTTTGGGGTGCTAGTAAAGATTATTGCTGACAATGTCATGAGCTTTAGAGCTAAACCTTTGGTGGCAATGTACAAGGAGTATGGAATAAACTTCACATATGCCATCAATTACAATCCCCAAGGAAATGGACAAGCCGAGTCTAGTAATAAAAATTTGTTGAAGATCATCAGAAGAACATTGGAGTAAAAGAAGATAAAGTGGAGTGAACAGTTGAAGTTTTTTATTTGGGTAGATAGGATCACTCTCAAGAGTGTTACTGGAAAGAGTCCATTTGAGTTGGCATATGGGACTCAGGCCCTACTGCCTATTCATATGCAACTGTCTTCGTATTAGTTTATGCAACAACTAGAAAATCAAGAGGTATGTCCGTATGATGCTCGCATTAACCAGATTGTTGAGATTGATGAAGAGAGGAGGGCATCCTACCAGAGGCATGTAAAGTTCAAAGAGAAACTGAAGAAGTTATTTGACAAGAAGGTTACTCCCAGAGCTTTCAATTTTGGAGATCTTGTGCTGCTATGGGATAACAGGCATGAGGATAAGGGAAAGCATGGCAAGTTTGACTCATTATGGATGGGCCTTTACTCCATTGATGTAAGGATTGGTGAGCATACCTTCTTCCTTAAGGACTTGGGTGGTGAGCTGCTTGAGCTACCTGTTATTGGCAGGAATTTGAAGCATTTCTTGGATTTATGCCCCTAAATCAAGGTAAAATATTTTGTACAATGTGTAGTTTGTTTCTTGTTCCCTATTTTTTTTGTTTTTGCTCGTTCTGGTCATCGGTGACCTATTTTTGCTGGTTTCTCTGTTTCTTTTGAAGATGGCTCTGTTTCTTTTCTCTGCAAGATGACTTCGTGGCCCAATGGCTATTCTTGGCACTTGGTCTACCTTTGTTCTTATGGAATTTGCAGGGAGTTTTGTCATCACCAATCCGGCACTATGATAATTCTTCATCGGGAACTCCTCGTGCTATGATTATTTACTAATGCACAGCCTTTAGTTTGGTGGATGTAATCTGGAAACAAAACAACAACCGAACACAAGAATACCATCGACTATGATAAGACGGAATGATGAAAAATCTGAAATATCAAAGTAAATTATAATATTAACATGAAATTGTTACAATCTCACCCATGAGGTACTTCAACAAGACTATGGGAGAAACTTTACAATTACACCTCTCGATGGCTTCTTCAACACACCTTTAACTGATGGCTTCCTTTGCACACTTCCTACAATATTTCTCACTACTTCTTTCTATGCTAAATGAGGGGGGTGGCCTCTCTATTTATAGAACTTCTAGGCTTATCCATCCTATCTCTAAGATAGGATAAGAAATCCACTCTGACGAATCATATTCCATACCTTAACTCTTATCTGTACATGTAAGCTTTTCTCTTAAGATAAAATAAACCTTATCATTTTACATGGGTTCCACATTTTTAGACTTTTTACAAATAAAATACACAAAATATTTATGACCTCACTCATTGTCCTTATTACCAATATAATATTTCTAATTCCTAATCATGTAGACCCTACTTCTCTACTTACCCAAACTTTGACATTTTAACATTACCGGACCACTTACGACAAATATTTACTTTTTACAACATTCCTATTGTACTTTGACTGTTACCGTACTCCACATTATTGGCGACACCGTACTGACGGTGCCGTTATATTCTATCAGACGCTACTACTAATTATACTTAACAACATCCTATTCCTAATACATACATTAATGAAATAAAAATTATGGAGGAAAATTTTAGTGTCGACATCTTCCCCCTTCCTAGCTTCTACTCCGTCCTCGGAGTAGACTATTCTAGTGCTTGGAAAATCTTCAACTTGTCGTGGTTGACCCATTTCGTAATGGGAGTGCCATCCAATTCCTGTAGTCGGTACGTACCATTTTCATGCACAGCTACTATTTTGTAGGGCCCCATCCATTTTGGAAGAAATTTTCTCTATCTTCCTTTTTTGTATCTAGAATCATATACTAGAACCAAGTCATTCACTTGAAATGGAGACCACCGGATCTTTTGATCAAAGTACTCCTTCTGCTTCATTTTCTTCTTATGGCTTGTATCCTTTTCTATTTCCCTCATTTCCTCTAGCAAATGAAGATGTACCAACCTTTCTTTTACTGAATCACTTTCATCCTTCCTTTCATTTTTCATAACTCTCACAGTGGGAATATCAAACTCAATAGGAAGAACTGGATCAATGCCATAGGCCAACTGAAATGGGGAGTATCCTGTTACTGACTTTGATGTTGCCCTATATGCCCACAATGCTGCATGAATCCTTTTATCCCATTTATGTACCTGTAAGGCTGCATCTTTTGCTAGAATTTGACATAGCACAAAATTTGTTCGTTCCACCTGTCCATTTGTGCTTGGCTTGTATGTTGTTGCCTTCCTGTGCTTAATAGAAAACTTATTGACTAGGGATTCTACCACCTCATTAATGAAGTGGCTTCCTTGATCTGTTACAATTTCTAATGGACAACCAAATATGGTGACAATGCGTTCATATATGAACCTTGCCACTTCATCCATGGAAGCTGTTTTCAATGGCCTAGCTTCAACCCACTTGGTTAAATAATCTGTGGCAACTATAATATACTTATTTTGGCGTGATGTGGTTGGAAGTGGACCTACAATGTCTATTCCCCACTTTTCAAAGGGACCAAGGGGAAGAATAAGACATAATGGAGCTGATGAAGTCTTACGGTTACCATGTGTTTAACAAATATCACATGTCTTACAATAATTATAACAATCTTTAAAAAGAGTGGGCCAGTGATAACCTACATCCAAGATCCTTCTTGCTGTAAGTTGTCCAGAGAAGTGCCCTCCACATGTACCATTGTGGAATTCTTCTAGCAGTTCCTTCCCTTGATCACGTCCAACTGCCCTCTTGTACTGTCCATCAGGTCCTATTCGAAATAATACTCCATGCAGAATAGAATATGGACGACTGGCTTGAGTAATCTTTCTCTTAGTCTTTGCATTGTCACCATCAGGAAACTTGAATTCATTCAGATAATTCAAAATATCTATGTATTCACTAGGGATTGTGTCAAGGGAGAACAATGCTGCATCAGGAAAATCATCATCATCACAAGATGATCCTAAACCATCATAGGCTCGAGAGAGTGCATCTGCATTGACATGCTTCTTTCCTGGCCTATCTATAATATCAAATTCAAATTCTTGTAGCAAAATTATCCATCTTGCTATCCTCCCTGATGGGTTAGGCTTATTGACAATATATTTCAGAGCCTGATGATCCGTTACAACTATAAATTTCTGCCATAGCAAGTAATTTCTAAACTTCTTTATAGCAAAAATGATAGCCAGAGCCTCTTTTTCAGTTACAGTATAGTTTACCTCAACACTGCTCATTTGTCTGCTCCTAAAGTAAATTGGATGTTCATTCCCATTTTCATCCTTTTGGCTCAAAGTACTTCCTAGTGCTGCATCTGAGGCATCAGTGTACACAATGAATGGCTTGCTCCAATCTGGATTCTTCAAAATAGGTGAAGACACTAGTGCTTCCTTCAGTTGTCCAAAAGCTTCATGCACCTTATTTCCTAGTTCATAAGTAACATCCTTCTTCAAGAACTGGGTTAGTGGCTGTGTAATATTTGAGAAATTCTTGATGAACCTTCTATAGTAACCCACATGGCCTAAAAATGATCTCAACTTACTTCTATTCATAGGAAATGGTAAATCTTTGATTTTTGAAAATTTATCAGGATCAGTACCAATACCATCTCTGGATACAACATGCCCTAACAAAACACCTTTAGAACATCCAAAGACACACTTTGTAGGGTTTAGTGAGGCTTGTGCTTCATCTAACCTTTGAAATGCTGTCTCCATCTGGTGTAGGTGGTCCAACTTACTCCCATAGATGCACAAATCATCCAGAAATACTCTGATGAAGGTCCCAATGTAGGGTTCGAACACCCTATTCATCAAACGCTAGAATGTTGCTGGAGCATTACACAACCCAAAAGGCATAACTCTATAAGAAAACGTTCCCCAAGGAGTGGTGAACGTGGTCTTCAGCTGATCTTTCTCTGCTATACGAACTTGGTTGTAGCCGCTATATCCATTAGCAAAACTATAACACTCCTGGCTAGCTACTTCATCCAAGATCTGATCTGAAAATGGAACAGGGTAATGATCCTTCTTTGTTGCCTTATTGAGCTTCCTGTAATCAACACAAATGCGTAGCTTCCCATTCTTTTTTATTGAGATCACAATGGGAGAAACCCATTCTGAATTCTCCACAGCAAATATGAATCCTGCATCAAGCAACTTATCTATTTCTTCTTTTACAGTCTTGGAAAAATTAGGATTCATTCTATATGGCATTTGCTTTATGGGCTTAGCACCATCTACCATCATAATAGAATGTTCTACCCAACTTACTTGACGGAATTCCTTGTAATCAAAAGTGAATAGGTGTATGTACCTTCGAAAGAGCTGGAGGTAGGATTCCTTCTCACTCTCCATCACAGCATCACCAATCTTTATTTTTTGGAGACGATCATCAACTTCTTCTTCAGATAATTTTATGGGATCATGAGTTGGTGTGACTGGTAGGATATCCATGACTGAAACATCCACCTCGCTTTCTTCATCTTCAGTGTCCACTTCACTGGTACTAGAGTAATCAAAGGATGTCCAATCATCAGTTTCATCACTTGAATCCACAGGTTCTGCCTTATGATGTCGAGGGATCACATTTATCTTCACCCTCTCTCTACCACGTCCAAGTTTCATGAAACCTTCATTCCAGTAGTTCCTTGCATGAAATCTCCTTAGCCATGGTCTTCCTAGCAACATTGGGTACGCAACAATACCATTTTTCATCACCTGAAATCTACCACACATACAACACCCATAACAGATATTGCCACATTTGAAACTACACCTTCTAGTTTAGTTTTTCCCTTATTTAATGACCTTAACATAAGTGTTGAAGGGCGATCAATTTTTAAAACCAACATATTCATTACAGACTCGGTCATTACATTAACTGCAACACCTCCATCAACTAAGACATCATGAATTGAAACACCATTACATAATACCTCAGCTTGTGGAGCATAGGGATCTGGCTCTGCCTCCAAAACAGGGACCTCAACCTCCTTCCTTCTTCGAGCATTGAGTCCACCTCGCAACTCCCGCCTCTTCTCAGAAGACATAGCCAAGAGTTGACCATATGTAATATTTGCAGGCCTTTTGGACAGATCTTCCAAGATGGATTATGGTCCTTGCCCCTGTGAAATCAGAAAGTCCTGCACACCCAACTTTCTTCTCCTATGTTTCTTACTAGTTTCTCCTTTCATCTTCTTAGGATCAGTTCCATCTTGATTATATTTTTCTTTCTTTCTTTTTGTTACAAACACATCTACTTCATTATTTCTACTCTTATCTACTACATCAAGAGAATTCACAGGTGCTTTTCCTTTATCATTATCTCTTGTACCAGATGTAGAAGCTCTATCTGGACAATTATACTTATAATGAACCTTTTTATAACAACCATAACAAACAACTTCAGAAATATTTCTTTTTGGACCTCTATCTCCTCCCTGAGAACTAAATTCCTTTCCTTGAAGAAGATTAATAGTTAACTGGCCCATCTTCCTAAACAGATCTTCATACTCAGTAGATGTACTAGGAGAAATATTTGTGCTCACCGGGAGTGGTTGTGGATTCTGGACCAAAGGTGCTGGTGTAGGCTCTACTTTAGCAACAATTTCTTTGGGCTCCTCTTCCATGCTTTCTTCTTGCCTTCTTGCAATCTCCTTTGCTTGTTCAATGGTAGCTGGGTGGTCATACTTCACTCGTTGTCTGATCTCTGGCTTCATCCCAAGAATGAAGTGCTTACAGAGGAGATTATCCACGCCATTCATCAACCCATCCGCTAGTCCTTCCTTCCGGATCTAGGCATCGAGCTTCCTCCTTAGCTCTAGAACACGAGCATGATAATCCCGTATCTTCTCCTTCTCTCCTTGGGATAGCTTTGTGATCTCGATCATGAGATCTACATATTTCTGTTGTTCACCAAATTCTTCAAGAAAACTTTCAGTTAATAAATCCCATGAATTTTTCACATTATCACCTAGTGTTTCAAACCACCTAAGTGCGGAACCATCCAAAAAGGTAGGAAAAAATTCAGTCCATTGTTCCCTTCTTATGAGGCCATTACAAATACAAGATCGTTTAAACTCTTGAATGAAAGAAGAAGCATCTTCATTAGATTGAGCTGAAAAAACAGGAATCTTTCCCATTTTCAAAAGTAACCACCGTGAAATACCAACCCACAAGTACAATCAACAAGACTTATGTGCACAAATAATTGGAATTACTATAGAAATGACCACGGTAAACTATGGTAAAACTTGACTTACTACGGTAAAAACTGATTTTACTGTGGTAAACACTATTCACGGTAAAAAGTGAAGTTATTGCGGTAAATACTATTCACGGTAAAAAGTGAATTTACTGTGATAAATACTATTCATAGCAAAAATGACTTTGTCATGGTAACTACTATTCACGGTAAAAATGACTTTACCACGGTAACTACTATGCACAGTAAAAACAAGGTTACCCTCCAATTGATTTTTGACTTGGTGGGAATATCTCTCCAGAAAATCCACCAACGAGGAATGGTCCCGGCAACGGAACCAAAATGTCATCACCAATCCAGCACTATGATAATTCTTCACCGGGAACTCCTCGTGCTATGATTATTTACTAATGCACAGCCTTTAGTTTGGTGGATGTAATCTGGAAACAAAACAACAATCAAACACAAGAATACCATCAACTATGATAAGATGGAATGATGAAAAATCTGAAATGTCAAAGTAAATTATAATATTAACATGAAATTGTTACAATCTCACCCATGAGGTACTTCAACAAGACTATGGGAGAAACTTTACAATTACACCTCTCGATGGCTTCTTCAACACACCTTTAACTGATGGCTTCCTTTGCACACTTCCTACAATATTTCTCACTACTTCTTTCTATGCTAAATGAGGGGGGTGGCCTCTCTATTTATAGAACTTCCAGGCTTATCCATCCTATCTCTAAGATAGGATAAGAAATCCACTCTGACGAATCATATTCCATACCTTAACTCTTATCTGTACATGTAAGCTTATCTCTTAAGATAAGATAAACCTTATCATTTTACATGGGTTCCACATTTTTAGACTTTTTACAAATAAAATACACAAAATATTTATGACCTCACTCATTGTCCTTATTACCAATATAATATTTCTAATTCCTAATCATGTAGACCCTACTTCTCTACTTACCCAAACTTTGACATTTTAACATTACCGGACCACTTACGACAAATATTTACTTTTTACAACATTCCTATTATACTTTGACTGTTACCGTACTCCACATTATTGGCGACACTGTACTGACGGCACCGTTATCTTCTATCAGACACTACTACTAATTATACTTAACAACATCCTGTTCCTAATACATACATTAATGAAATAGAAACTATGGAGGAAAATTTTAGTGTCGACAGTTCCCATCCCCGAGTTAGAGCTGGTGTTGGTGCTCAAAATAGTCTCGCCCCAGTTTGCCTTTGAAAATTTATTATTTTGTGGCCTTTGTCACTTTCTTTGATCTGTGTTGTGCCTAGCTAATCTTTGTTGCCATTTTCATTTTGTTCCTGGGTCATTGATCACTCATGGGTCCATGGTTTACTCCCTGTTTCTTTGTTCCTCTAGAGAAGGTCTATAATTTGGGTCTCCCTTTCTCTGTTCATCTAGAAACTTGGGTTCCCCCATGTTTTATGTTCTCCATGGTCAGGATTTGTCCTTGTTGTTTCTTCCCTAAATTCTTGAAGAAAAATGAATGGATGTGTCTCTGAGGAACACATTTGAGACTTGTAACATTTCTAAATTCTCTATCCTTGGAGAAATTTTCATTCCTAGGATCAAATAGTTGTTTCTCTATATTTTACGTGTTGACGGGTGTTTCTCCCAGTCAAAATTTACATCCTTGCATTGACAGAGGACGTGGAACCTTTTAGTTAGATGCGGCTTAATTGGGTACTTCAAAAAATTCATGGAAATCTTCAACTCAAAATGTGTCCACGTGGAGGCACAACGCTTGTTTGAAGATCTACTTTTTGGTTTGGCCTTAGAGTAGAGCCAGGAGGACACGTAGAGGTTTCCGTAGCTTGGCTTGGACTTAGACAAATTTTTATGTAGTTGTTACAGTTTGGCGGAATAGAACACATGGCGAGATCGTGCTCATTCAAGGTCTCCACTTTGGGCACCATCTTGAAGTTATGCCATAAAGACACGTGGAGGAACCACGCATGTTTGGGGACCCGCCCTTGAGTTTCATTTTAAAGAAGCTCCAAGATGACACGTGGAGGGCTCTACTCACTTTAAAATTTTCTTATACTTTTCAATGGCCAAAGGAGAATGCCTCGGAGCATGACACATGGTGCCTTCTATTGAGCTTCAAGCATTCACGAGAACTTTTCCGGAATAGGACACATGGCGAGCTCGCGGTCATTCAACGTATCAAATTTTTGGGAACATCTCAAGGTGAGCCAATGTGACACATGGCAGTTTGAAAATTCAAAGAGGCGGGGAGGCGAACCATCAGAGGCAACTTGGATTTTTTACCTCTTAAGGATTAAAATCTCAAAATGGCCTACAATCCCAATGAGGGAAATAGTCAATGTTTTACCCTGGTCAATGGTGGAGGTGTAGAATCTTGGGGGAAATTTGGAAAATTTTCCTTTTGGAAGAAAAGATTCAAAAGCAATAAAGGAAGCGTGGCCCTGCTTGAACCACATTTGGACACGTGTCAGGCTCATTTCCTGAGCACAGAGCTACGGGTAAAATTTGGAAAAATTTCCCTTTTCTAAAAAGAGAGTAAAATGGCAGAATTTGAGTACGGTTCTACTCCAACCACATTTGGACACGTGTCAAGATCATTTCTCGAGGGCAGAGCTATGGAGAAAAATGGAATTTTTTTCTATTTTTCCAAAAAATTGTAAAAATTCAAAGGAAGCCCCTGGGTCTTTTTTTAAGTTTGAATCTTCCACGTGGAAGGCCCAAATTCAAAGTAAGGATCAACGATAGCTAAGATTCTGAATATGATTTTTCCCCCCATTTTTATGAAAAACATCTAGAAGTGCGAGGCTAAATGATTTCTTGGTCTTTTCTGCATGCCAAACAGAGAGGGGAGTTAATTTTGATATCTAAGTTTGGTGGGAAGATCTGGAAAGATGTCTTTCACCATTAAAATGGTCTAACTTTCATGCTCGAGTGGATTTTCTATTTTTATTCTCCCAAGCATGCAAGGAGCCATAGTTGATAGATTAGGGGTGGAAGTGGTTGGAAAATTGAAGAAAGAGTGATCTACTAGAGGAAGGAGTTGAATGTGGGAGATATTCAATCAGATTGCCCCCTCGAGCACCTGACAACTTTTTACAGATTTGATTATGAGAATCATGGAATAATCATGGCGAGCACTGGTGCATTAAAAGTTTTTGTATTTTGGGGAGAAGGGGCTCTTTTTATAAATGGCACAATTTTTTCGTGGAAAAGGGTTGGAGGTTGGAGGTCAGAGTGTTAGAGGTCGAAGAAAATTCCCAAGAGGAAAATTTGACTAAGCCTATCTTTTGAGAATCCATATGAGAAACTAGGTTATCTCATTTTTGTATTAAGTTTTATTGTGTCAAAGTGGTTGCAAGTCTACAGCCATTGAAAAGCTCTAAGACTATTCTAGAAACTTTCCCCTGCTAATAGACTTTAGCAAGGTTGAATTTTTCATTGTTGTCTTGAGCAAAATGTGTTGGTTTTATTTTTGAATGTATACAAGCAATTTTTCTTGTTTCTGTTGCAATCTTGTATCAAATTTAATTCAATCACACAGGCCTCAATCCTTGTGATAGTTTAGTGGCATCTGTAATTTCATCTCTTAGAAGAGATTTCATTTAGGATTGGAATAAATGATTTAAAATCACTTTTCTTTCATCAGTTCACAGAGATTGTCTGTAAGCCTCTGGGTGTACCTTAGGCATGATTTGACTTAGATATTGATACTTTGTTATATTTTCTAACTCAAGCCTTCATGATAGAATCTTAAATATTGTGTGAAAGAGTGCAAATCAAGGTCTCCATTGAAGCACATATTCTAGTTAAAGAAAAATTCTAGTTGTTTTGTGGCATTCTATTGGTTTAACATTCCATTTTGTAAGTTTCCTGAAGGATCTGGTGAATCAAGTTCACCGTGCCCCACCAAAAAAAATTCATTAAAAAACAACCAATCCTACCTGTACTACCCCTATTTGTCCTGTGTGTACACAAATGCATAACCTCTATTACCAAAACATGCAGAAGTAATTAGGGTCTCAAATGTCTTTAGTAACCTTTTCCTTATTGTTAAAATATCTCCATGATCTAGAAGTTATAACTCGTGAGATTCAGATCTGGTGTGTTGATCATATTTTCCCAAGGTCTTCTCTACAAAATCTATGCAAAACAAGGATTCATCATTGTTCTCCAATAAACAGAGGTTACAAAATAGGTTCTCTTACCTTAGTTGAAAGGCACAACCTAAAATATTGAGGATAGATCAAATCCTCTTGAAGGTGCTATCCATTTCTTCACATTTGAGTGACAACGGGCTAGTTAAATCTCATCACAGCTACAAAATGAATCACCAAGATCTAATCTGCCTCTAAGTTTTCTGTTAAACTAGTGATACTGCTCAGAATTCGAGGGAGAATCAATTTGGGTAAAATTAGGTTACAAAATAGGTTCTCTTACCTTGGTTGAGAGGCACAACCTAAAATAGTGAGGATAGATCAAATCCTCTTGAGGGTGCTATCCATTTCTCCACATTTGAGTGACAAAGGGTGAGTTAGATCTCATCCCCGGCTACAAAATGACTCACCAAGATCTAATCTATCTCTAAGTTTCCTGTCAAACCAGTGATGCTGCTCAGAATTTTGAGGGAGAATTAGTCTGGATACCAACAAGGTGGATGAAACCATTTCACCATTAATTGAAATAAAACATTAGATCATACGTGGGCCAACTTGTTGTCAAAGGAAGTTGGTGGATGAAGTGATTTAAATTCCTTAAAAAAATTTAGTAGTCCCTTCCAACATTTTGTGCTACCACCAAAACCTCCCCCCTTTCCATGCAAACAACATAGCCAAGGTTTGAAGAAGCTAGTTTAGGTGGAAGACAAATCCCTTTTTATTAATTTTTATTTATTTATTTTAAAATTAATTTTTTTCAAAAGCTAGGTATCTTTTAATAAATACACCTAAAATAACTTGAAAATATTTTAATATTCCATTAGAACTCTTAACCAACGTTATTAAGAAACCAAAAATCAAACCCCGATAATCATTAGTATAAAGGTCCCCACAAGGTGTTGTAAAACAAACACCGTCAGAAACAAAATTAAAAGCATTAGCAACATAACCAAGTGGTATAACGGAAGGGAAGGATTCAAATTTACTTCAAAATAAGGATCGTAACACCTAAAGATCAATGGTATGCCTGAGATCACTGAAATTGATCCAACACATGACGATCGACACAACAACACTAAGGACTACGATACGAGTAAAAAATTCTATTACTATGGTAACTTTCTTGCAGCGCCAAAAGCCGCACTTACACCAATTTCTTCGGTTCACAAAGTGAGCTTCGAAACTCAACAACAAGGGTACAAAATGACCATTCGTCAATGGAAACGGGGTTTAACAATAAGGAAAAGAGTCAACACTAGAGGGGGCATTACAAAATTTACCTTTATACCCGTTGTGATGAACTGAAGTTCCTCCCCTTCTTCGATGAATTTCCTAGTCTCCGCATTCTTGTCTACTTTCTTACTGAAGACCCTGTTACCTTCAAGACTAAGGCCAGTAACTTCTGCAATTATCTCCTTAGATATCTGAATATCATGCCCACCATACTTAACGTTTCTTTTTTTCCAATCAGTGGCAAAGTGCAGGGTAATAATCTAATCATACCCTTGGATTTTATTGATAAGATTGGTAACCCCTCCTAGCTGTAGAAAGTTCCAAAGCTCAATATTATCTTTCCACTCAAGGTCATAGTGAGGTTCAATTTGGAAAGGAAATCCACCCATTATTTCACCTCTGTGCTTAAACTGCTTGAAACACGAGAAAAATTTCTCTCTTTCTTCCCTAATCCGCTCTTTAACCAATCTTGCACAATCCCAATGGACATGAGAAATTTTATGGTAATAACTACATGTACCCATTCTACATGTGTGAACTTTCATTCCCAATGAAGTGGGTGAAATCTCATAAAATATTTTGTGTAGGGAGTGATCTATCACATTTATCATTAATGATATAATTTTGTACTTCGATGGGGATATTGTCCTCATGATACCAAGTGATGAAATTGCTATTAATTCCATAATTTTCCAAAGTTTCCTCCATTTTATTACCTTCCCTATAAGTGTGGACAATTTTGAAATTATTAAAGACATGGAAAATACTTATAGACTCATGAATGAAATCTTGAATTGTTCAACTAGGGGGATAGACCTGATTTAGGTGATTTATAATATTCGATGAATCTCCTTCTACAATAATGTTCTTAATATTGCAATCCTTATCAATTCTTAAGCCCCATAGAGCTGATAAGGCTTCAACATGATGGTATTTTTGGTAACCCATTCTACCTGCAAAAGTGGCAATACAACAGTGTTTGTGATCCCATATGATTCCTCCCCCAACAGTTGCACCTGGATTTCCCTTCGAAGCTTCATCTAAGTTGAGGTTATACCAAAAGTTGGTAGGAGTGATCCAGTGTATTTTAGACCTATTAATGGCTGGAATTCTCTTTCTCTGAATATTGTCAATGTCAATCTTCCAATTTGAAAGAATAACCTCTTCTTTTTTAGGATATTGTTTATTTTTTGGGGGTTTAAATCTATCAACATTATCTTTTACATCATTGACAATCTTATTGAATATTCTTTTACAATTTTTTTTATTGTTCCTAAATATAATTTCATTCATGGATTTCTAGATTCTCCAGATGGTATGAGGCAAAATTAGTTTCCATAGTCTCTGAACCATACAGTGTATATATGAATGGTCCCATTGTTCCTATGGTTGTAATAACTCATTTAGCATAATCCAACATATATTGAGCTTTGAAAAAATAAGACTGCAAAGATTTGAAGCATAATCACAGTGTAATTTTTTTTTTTTGATATCCTTAGCCTCATTTCTACACATGCAACACATATTTGACATAATAAATCCCCTTTTGATTAAATTATCATTCGTGAGAATTTTACCTTTAAAGACAAGATAATTATATTGTGTTATTTATTTCATAATGTTTAATATTAATGTTGCAATATTAATTTAATTTCTTTGAGCCAGGTAGTTTAGATAATTTATATATTTGAGTTATATTAATTAATACTTATTTTTTCAGTTGGTGGGTGGTTATACAAGTGCACGTATGTAAAGTCTTTGTAAATTTTTAACATTGACATGAACTAACAAATTTCTATATTATAACCTGTGCAAGAAAAATAAATCATTATGTTAATAGGGATGGTTTCCAATTTCGAGACAACTTCTAATTTTATAGGACTCTCAAGGGCATGGTCCCATGGAGGGGCTTGGACTCATATTTTCTTGTAGAAAAAGGTTCTATGCTTATTTTTAAAGCCAGCTACATGAAATAATAGAATCTAGTACTAAAAATAGGAGCTCCATTTTTTTAGCCCCCTAAACTTAAGAGGTGGATGGAGAGGGGGGGTTGGGAGTTTCCTCCTACAATTTAGGGATGATAGAATCTAATATGCATTCCCACCATTATTTTTTGGTGATTTTAGAGAAAAATATGATTTTATTTTCCTATAAATAACCATAAAAATCCAATGGGATCCTATAATGTCTCAGCAGTCTTTGACTAGGTTTAAAGGAGGGGCTAAGGGCATGGTCCCATAGAAGGGGGGCTCCATAAATATCTCAGTTTGTGATGTTGAGAAACTTTAGGAGATTTTTAGTAGTTTCAAGGTCCCATGATTGTTATTAGTTTTGTCATGAGGAATGTCCTGCTAGCTATGAATGGATCTCTCACCACCAAAGTTAGGGTTCATGTGGGATTTTACTCCACAAGCTAGAAAAAGAAATCAAAAATTTCTCAATGGAAATCATAAGTGTGTATGCAAGAATAAATCTCTTTTTATCCTCCCAATATCCTTTTATAATTTTCCCCAAAAATTGTGGCCCAAGAAACCTATGTCAAACTTTAAAAAGTGACTTAAGTTGCTTTTCTCCCCCAAGTCACCATAAGTAAATAAGTTACCCCAATGAAATAATATAACATTAAAGTATTATTAGTCACTCTCCTAACGTTAAAACATAGCGTTTTACCCCACCAAGTCACTTAACACCCATGCTAACTCAAGAATATAACAAATAAGCAAGGTGGAATACCCAATAACCTCTAAAGTCTTTAGCCCCAGAGGCATGACCAAGGCTAAGACTAATGAAAAATATCTTAGGCCAACTACTCGAAATTGGGGATATTACAATCTTATTGATAACAATAATCTCAAATTTCCTAAGACTATAGATTCTGCACCATTTACTGAAAATTGTATTAAAGTAAAATTATTTAGTAACCCACCTTTGCAACACGATAATAAATTTTTTGATCCATCATATAGTCACACTTATTATGTAGTTCATCCACCTAAATCGGTGCCCCTTGAATTTTTGGTGGCTTACACTAACATCACTCTGCCAGTCATCTCTTTCTCTGAACCTGATTATCAGGCCACTTTCTATTCTAATCACTTACATATTAGCACCTCTGTTGGATCTATCTCTATCAATAATACTAAGGTTGACCTGTCATGGCCTATTAGTGCATGTTCTCTACCATGTATTGATGCTACTAGTTATTTTATTTTTCACATTTCATATCCAATGAACAATTCATATGGTGTAGTTAAACTTCAAGTTATGGTCTTAATTGGATTCATATGTCAAACTCCATAATTTATATGAATCATTTGGGACTCAAATTCATTCACAATAATCACATTGTTTCTATCGAAGGTGCACCCCAATCGACTCCATGTTCCTCATTTCCTTGAGTACCCATCCAGGAATCCCGTACTCCATCTACCACATAACAACCTATGTTAATTAAAGTGCAATCTACTCCAAGTTTATTAAATGTAATATTATTATATTACATTAGTAATTTTGACTGATATTAGAATTTGTGTGAATGATGAGTTTTATTTACAACTCATATATATTTGTAATATTATTATTAATAGAGATATCATGATAATACAACTCATTGATAATAATATAGGTTAGAATTATATATGTGTGTGCGTGAGTTTATATCACCATATAATAGGGGTTTGTTAAGTGAGATATTGTTGGGATATGTGAGAGAATAGTGGGAGTGATTATAGAATAAATATGTGAGGATATTGTGGGATTAAATATTGGAGTTGAATCGTTGTATTAAGGAGTTCATTCTCCTATATATTATAATCTCTCTCATCATGTAATTGCTCAAGTTTTATTCTATCAAAAATATATGGTATTTTTGTTATAATTTGTCCTCTGCAATTTTAGTCTTGTATTCTGTAACTTTCCTCCATTATTAATGTGATTGTTCTTTATGTAGCTTAGTTATACTATCAATTTCACATCATCTTCCACAATCCTCCACAGAATAATAAGTGTCTAGATTTGTAGCAATGCTCATAGGAGACTTGGAAAGTGCAAGACTCTTAGGACCAGTTATTCCAAGGTTAATCATTTGAGATTGTCCTTCTGCTACTGCATCCCCATTTTTTGCATGAACCTGAGCTAATGCACCTAAAGAAACGAATTTTTTGACCTTGTAAGAGTTTCTCATCAATTACCATGAGAGAACCTTTGTAAGCCGTGAAAAAAAAACTTGAAGGGATTGATACCTTTCTCCTTAACAAGAATTTCCATGTCTTTGACAACAACTTCATTCCAAATTGCAACAATAATATGAAAACCATTGTCCATGCAAGATTTTTTTTTACCTTCTTTGTATAGTATTCAAAACCATGTGCGAGGTCCCCATTAATTGGGATCACAAATTCAATATGCATCGTTGTTCCTCCTTCTAATGCATCTGCGTGGCTAGTAAAAAATATTTCGTCAAAAGACTCCTGGCCCATGAACGAAATCTCCAAGTGTGTATGGGGATCAATACCACCTTGCATGACGTATTTACAGGTAGTGTCAAGGACATGCATTTCATATGCAACCTTGATGTTGGGTTGGATTGCAAAAATAGTTCCATCTTCAATATAAATGTATACCAAATTCTTACTCTCAGCATTAACTACAATTCCTCCTTTGATTAACACCTTTTAGGAAGGCTTATTGCACATACATTTCCATTCATTCCTAGTGCTACTACCTATGCAAATCCCTTGTTCTTGATTGAAGAAATATTTTGTTATTAACCATCTCATTTTATCATCACAGTCATTAACGGAGCTATGGACAAAAATCCTTTCTCCCGACAGTGTAGGTAATGACTGCAAATAGAAAGGAGCTTTCTCTGGTGTCATAGGTGGCTCAATAGACTTATTTCACATCTTTATGATGTATAAAATGACAAGAATTTTCTACCGAGTCTTGGCAACATCACAAGAGTAACAATTCAGGTGTAAATTGAGTTGAACATAAACCTTCCCTCAAGTTGTTAGAAATATCAGGTTTCTTGGTAGCTGGATTTGTAACAAGTGTATTGTTCTCTTCAATATCTTCAGATTCTCTTCTGGATGGGATAATTGACATTAAAACCTTCACAACTTGCTTCCCACTTTTAGGCATGCAGAAATTATAGCCTATTATTTACGGATTATGTAGTTAGCATTTAGGATTATGTAGCTAGCATTTAGGGACGTTATTATGTAATTGACAACACATTAGATGATATGTGTATGTGCTGGCATATGTTGTCCATCTATAGGATGAAGAGTAGAGATAGGGTAGTTTGAGTAAATATTGTATTCTTTGATTTAGCAGAGAAGAAGAAAATAAGAATAAGAAATAGATCAAAACTTGCAGTTGCATTTATGTGTTCTGTTTAAGAGTACTAATAATTTTCATGGTATCAGAGCAGTCTTCGTGAAGTGCTGCTACAGAGAAGTATCAGAAGTTTAAAGACAGAGATATGGCCACATTTTTTGCAAGAGATCCTCACAGGATGGTAAAACGATTTGATGGCGTTGGATTTAATCTATGGAAGCTTAGAATGAAGATGTTGCTGCTGAACAAGGATCTACTCAATATAGTTGAAGGGACTGAGACTAAACCCACCCAAGATGCAGATCTGATCAGTAAGTGGGAGTCAAAGGAAGGTAGGGCTTGTTCCTGTATACTTTTAAGTTTGAGTGATAATGTGCTTTTACATGTAAGTGAGGCAAAATCAGCAAAGGAAGCTTGGGATCAATTAATCAAGTTATATGAATCAAATGATGTTAGCACAAGATTATATCTTAGAAGAAGATTTTTTTAGTTAAAGATGCAGGAAACAAAAAAATATCAGATTTCACAAATCAGTTTAAATATCTCAAAAATCAATTGGCAGCATGTGGATCAGTGATTGCAGAAGAAGATGTTGTTATGTCACTTTTTGGGATTTTTCCAGAATCCTATTCTGGATTGGTAGTAGTGCTAAGCACCCAATCCAATTTGGATTTGACAAAAGTAATAGCAGCACTACTTCAAGAAGGAATCAGAAGGAAGGATGGGGGCATGAATGATGAGAATCCTACAATACTATTTTCAACAGGATATAAGGGCAAAGCAAAAAGGAAGTGTGACAACAAATCTCATCCCTCCCAGTCCAATGTCTCAAAGAATGGTAAAGACACAAAGGAGGAGAAAAATAATGGAAATTTCTTTCATTGTGGAGCTCCTGGGCATTTTAAGAAACAATGCCAAAAGTGGTTAGCATGGGTAGAAGAGGTAAAGAAAAGGAAGGTTGTTGAAGCTAACATGACCTCAAGCAATGACCAAGAAAATTTATTTGCGGTTGTCACAACCCCAAGTTCTGATTTTTCTATTTGCTGGTATTTAGATTCAGGAGCAACTCAACATAGGACACCTAAGAGAAGTTGGTTTATGGCATATACAGAAGCACCCAAGAGTAATACTGAAAATCTTGGAGATGATAACAAATGTGAGATGACCGGAATTGGAGATATTCCATTGCAAATACCAGATGGTGGATACAAGAAAATATAGAATGTATGTTATGTACCTACTCTAGTAAAAAGTCTTTTATCAATGAGCAAAATTACCGATGCTGGCATAATTGTATAGTTTGACAGTAAGGAATGTGTCCTAAAGGATGTTGAATGAGTAATTGTTGCTACGGGAATCAGAGATGACATATTGTACAAGTTATGTGCAGCAGTACATGATGTGGTATTAACAAAAAAAAATAATGAAATATTTGATTCAGTTCTTTGGCATCATAGATTCAGACATGCAAATCCTCATTCGCTTTGAATATTAAAATCAGAGCAGCTTGTGGAAGATTTTAATTTTCATCTACTAGTTGATTTTGGAGTGTGTGAAGGCTGTTATTTAGGAAAGCAACCTAGATTCCCCTTCCCAAAGAAAGGAGAACCATGAGCTAAGGAGCAAATGGAACTTGTACATTCAAATATTTGTGGTATAATGAAAAAAATCTCACACAATGGGGCAAGGTATTTTATTACCTTTATTGATGATTCCTCTAGAATGACCTTTGTTTATTTTATCAAAAATAAATCATGTGCATTAGAGATGTTAAAGGTTTTTATAGCATTTGGTAAACCTTTGAAACGAATCAGATGTGATAATGAGGGTGAATATACCTCAAATGCTTTCAACAGTTTATGTGAAAAATAAGGTATCAAACTTGAGTATGTTGTTCCTTATTCACCGCAATAGAATGGTGTCGCTGAAAGAAGGAATAGGACTCTTGTTGAAAGTGCTAGATGCATGCTTAAGAGTAGTGGATTATCTAATGTTTTTTGGGCTGAAGTAGTCTCCAGTGCAACATATATACAAAATAGGTTGCCAACTGCTGCATTGCATAAGGAGACACCTTATGAGGCATGGCATGGAAGCAAGCCAAGTGTCAATGATTTAAGAATTTTTGGTTGCATAGCATATGCACATATATCAGATGAAGAAAGAAAGAAGCTAGATGACAAAATAAAGAAGTGTATAATGGTTGGATACAGTTTGAATTCGAAGGGATATCGAATTTATGATCCTATAACACATGAGATTCTAGTAAGAAGAGACGTCATTTTTGACGAAAAATTCAGTTTTGCACAAATCACAGAGATGGAAAATGATAAGGATTCAGAAACAAGGCCTTATGATTTCAGATCGGATGAAGAATCTGAGGATGATAATTCTACTCTAGCAAGACCATTACAAGTTGCAGCCACACAGCCCATAGGAGATGAACAAGGAGAGCAACAGCTTCGTAGATCAACAAGACTACAAAAACCCACTCAAAAGGCATTTGAATTATATGCGCTTAGTGTAGAGGTTGATGAACCACTCAATGTTCAAGAAGCACTCCAAAGTATTTATGCAGCAAATTGGAGGCAAGCAATGAATGCCGAATATGAATCGTTCATAAAATATCAGACATGGGAACTCACGATTCTTCCACCTGGAAGGAGAGTGGTTGGATGCAAGTGGTTATTCAAACAAAAATACAAGTTTGATGGGTCAATAGACCGCTACAAGGCTCGATTGGTGGCAAAAGGATACACCCAAATTGTAGTTTTGGATTATCATGACACCTTTTCTCCTGTAGTCAAGTTAACATCCATCAGAATTCTGTTAGCAGTGGCAGCAACCTTGGATCTTCATGTACATTAGCTAGATATAAAAACTACATTTTTAAATGGATTCTTAAAAGAAGAAGTTTATATGGAACAACCAAAAGGATACATACAAGAAGGAAAGGAGCAGTTAGTATGCAAGCTTTAGAAAACATTGTATGGAATGAAACAGTCTTCAAGAGCATGGTATGAGCGTATTGATGGGTTTCTCCAAAATGAAGGATATGTAAGTTGCAATGCTGATTCAAATGTCTACATAAAGCATATTGGTGAGTCTCTAGTCATATTAGCTTTATATGTTGATGACACCATCATTATGAGTAATGATTTTAAGATGTTAGGCATGTTTAAGTCTCAATTAGCTGCATAATTTGAGATGACTGATCTTGGTGAGATTCATTATTGCTTGGGCATTCAAATTTTAAGAGATAGGGAGAAGAGAAAAATCCATCTCAGCCAAGAGAGGTACATTAGGAACATTCTCAAGAAATTTGGGATGGAAAATTGCAAGCCAGTAAGTACTACAATGGAAGTAGGAAACAAAATTTCACTGGACATGTGTCCCAAAACACAAGAAGAAGAAATTTATATGAGTATGGTTCCATATCAAAATGGAGTTGGGATCCTAATGTATGAAATGGTTTCTAGCAGACCTGATATTGCACATGTTATAAGTATTGTGAGCCAATATTCTAGCAATCTTGGACCACAACATTGGGAACCAGTTAAATTTTTTTAGATATCTACAAGGAACAACTAAACATGGAATAAGATTTAGTGGGAGTTTAGTTCTCTACAACTTACTGGGTATTGTGATGAAAATTAGGCAAAGGATGTCGATAGTAAAAGATCAAATTTAGGGTTTTGTTTTATCCTTGGTGGAGGTGCAGTTTCGTGGGAAAGTAAGAAACAACGATCTGTTTCTCTCTCCAGTGCAGAAGTAGAATATATAGCAGCATGTCAAGCTGCAAAAGAGTTGATTTAGTTGAGAAGATTGTTGCAGGAAATTGAGGTTACTCAATCCTAACCAACAATATTAAAGTGTGACTGCTAGAGTTGCATAGCGATGAAAAAGAATTCAAAGTATCAAGGGAGAGTTAAACATATAGGGATACAATACCATTTCATCAGTGAAAAAATTGAGAACAACGCTATCAAAATGGAGTACTGTGCAACTAAGATGATGGTGGTGGATGCATTGACAAAGGCATTATTAAGAAATAAGTTTGAGTTTTGCAAAGAAGGATTCAATGTGATGCAAGTTGGTTGACAAATATTTGGCTAAGTGGGAGTGTTAGACATGCAGAAATTATAGCCTAATATTTAGGGATTATGTAGTTAGCATTTAGGATTTTGTAGCTAGCATTTACGGAAGTTATTTTGTAATTGACAACACATTAGATGATATGTGTATGTGCTGGCATATGTTGTCCATCTGTAGGATGAAGAGTAGAGATAGGGTAGTTTGAGTTTGAGTTTGAATAAGAATTTGTTTACTGTTATTCTATAAAGATTGTATTCTCTGATTTAGTAGAGCACAAGAAAATAAGAATAAGAAATAGATCAAAACCTGCAGTTGCATTTCTGTGTTCTGTTTAAGAGTGCTAATAATTTTCACCCATTGATATAAGATTCAATATCTTCGGCTCTTGCTTACATTATATGATTTTCCTAGAGGTAAATGTCGTTTCTTTCAACATGAGTCGTTTAAACAACCAACTCACATACTGCATCCAAAGTCTTTCCAGCAAATCCATTTCATGCACATGCTACATCCATTGCAGTCCACGAGGCCACAGTTCTTTTAGGGATTTAATCACAGTTCACATGCCAAGTGCATGCTTCCACACCTACTTACATATCTATCGGAGCACTTGCAACTATAAAATATGATAAAAATTCCTATATCTATTATGCTTAGGTGGATGTCCATACCCTGTTTCAACCACCTGCCCCCATTAGGACGTATTTCTTTCAGGCATTAAGTCAAACTAATTACAAAAATGCATATCCTTAATTCAACGCATTCCATGAGACCACATTCATTTGGTGTCTTTGATAAACAAACCATTTGTTTGTATATCTTCCTACCTGCGCAAGGGTGTTTTATCCCAAATTAGACAGAGTTTAGGATGGCTTCTAGCTGAGAGCTCTGATTAAATAGTCCCGTGAACGTCCTGTCTTCGCTAGAACTATCCACCTACTACTGAATTTACAACGTTAGCTTGGGTTGCAGTGTTGTAAATGTCTCTGGATCAAAAATAAAGTGCTTGACTTATTCTCCAAGAAAAATGACATGTATGAAAAGGCGTCCAAGGTGTGTCACTTCTATCTGCTGCACACTGCCTACGACAACAAGCCCACGTGTCTTCACGTGGGATCCATGATTTCCTCCAACCACTCCTCTAAAATTCACTTCACAATATATAAGTATGTTTTTTAAATTTTATTTTCATATTAATTTATTCTTTTAAATATATATTAGAGGGCTCAAATCTTAACAACACTAATTTATATGGAGTTTTTCTTTTCCCTTTTTTTGATCATAATTCGGGAGATCCCACAAAAACAAATTATATTAGCATCATAATAATTGGATGACCTTAAACATGAGAATGGCGTGAGTAGTATTCTTCAAGCAACCGATTAAACGTGTAAATAAGTGTATGTTAAAATATAATGTTTGGCATTCGACAATTTGAAAGACACATATATGTTAATTTCTTTATATACTCTTTATATTCACTTTACATAGTTCACATATATATATACTTTACATAGTTCACATATTTGTTGAATGTTTTTTTTAAATGTTTGCTTTCTCTCAACGTAAGTGATGTTATGTTTTGGTTGTTAGTTGCAAAGAATGTAAGACAATTCTACTTGTGGTGATTTGTTTTTACATTTTTAGGATTGAGCTTAGCTGCAAAATTGGCAACGACATATTTTTATTAATTTTTATAAAAATCGAGAACTACACAATATTTACTATACATGTTATACTTAAATAGTATTCTTATGATGTAAAACATAATATTTATTTGGAAGGTATAAAATTTCATTTGATTCTAATTATAACTATTGAGGTATCTTACCTCAGGTGGAGCTATCTATAATGTGTCTACGTTCTTTCTTGAATCGACTGTGAAAAAACATTTTCTGGTCAAAGAAATAATAACAATTTGAAGAGTAAATGCATGCCGCATATAAGTACTAGGTCAAATTTATAAAAGCACAATGTTTTTAGTGTTCAAATTATAGCTTGATCTTGAGCTTTAGTCAACTGCTTAGGTATACTCAAGTTGAAAAGTTTAAAATAGCTGGTCAAGTCGTGTAGTAAAAACAATTTCATTCTCAAGTCCATATGTCTTATGTTTAGTTTTCTGTCATCAATCTAAATAAAAGGCATTTTGATTAATATTAACATAATGTTCATTGTCAATTAGTTTAATTTCATAATAATAGTTATTTTATTATCAATCAACACATTTGTCAATTGTTAATGGTAAATATACTTGTTGTCATTTAGTCTTCAAAATTCCTTGTCAAAATAGTCCAAACATTGTGTATTAGGTGTCTAAATGGAAATTCCTCTAGAAAATTTTAATGGCCTCAATTTCCACACTTTGAAAGTAAATATCCAAATGCAATTGATGAGAAAAAATCTTTGGAGGATAGTAGATGGAAAAGAACCAACACCTAGAGATTTGACTAAATTCACAGAATGGGAAATGAGAGATGATAAAACCAATGCCATTATTAGATAGAAATGCCCTGAGTTTAGGATTCAAAACATTATGGTCTCTGGACAAATTTTTTCATGAGGTAGTGTTATACTTTTATATTTTTCCCTTTTTGTTGTGTTGAAAGAGAACTATCCATTGTAAAATAGTGAGGACTTAGGAGTGTTAATATTACTTTCTAATATTTTAATTTATTTAGTATTATTGATTTACAACATTAATGCATTTCCAGATGAATAGATATGACATCGTGGAGGAGTGGCTGGGACTGTATGACTCTGATTTGGATGTGATTTGAAGGTTTTTTAGACAGATTCTTTCTTGCATATCTTTTACCCTTAAATGCCACCAACACGATCGGTATAACTTGCCAAGGAAGGAATGAGAAAGAAACATATTGGCAAACCACAGTTGGCATACACACTTTATGTGAATTTCACTAGTGTACCTAAAGCTGTCAATTTTATAGACATGAATAGGGGTTTTGGTGTACCGTTGGTACATTCTATGCCGACAATAATGTATTATTACAAACCTCGCATATTAAGAGACATAAACTTTTTTACTTAACAAAGTAATTTAGGAATGTGATTATGATATTTGTTACAATATTTGTATGCTAGGTACACTCAGTTTTAATTGTAAAATGTATAGGGCTAATGTATCACTTTATTTGAGTATAACACATTACCATTTTCGACTTTCAAATCTCAATATCTATACTAAACACACACCTCTTGACACCACTTGTTCTTTTCCATTCAATAATATATAACTCTTATTGCCCTTTTCTATTGTGTCATTGACAACTCTCAATATTAACAATAATAATAATAAAAGTTTAAAAAATTGTTACAATAAATAATAAATAATAAATACAAATAATAATAATAATAAAATAGATAAGAAATGGTTCATGCATTGAAACCATATTTCATTGCTTTCATTTCTTAATTACGCCCAATGTTATACCCATCTTCCGCATGTATGTGCAGTTGGTAAAAATAAAAAAAATTATAACTATCTTCCACATGTATGCATTATTAATGATGTAGATTTGGTATTAAATTACGAAGAGATAATGATACAATATTGGGAAAATTTGGTGTTGGTATACCTATCAAATAATAGCGAAAGTGAAAATGACACAGGTCAATTATTTGTTGAAAATAAATTCATTTCTATTCATTTTTAAATGAAATGATTGGTTTTACGTTATTAAACAAAATTGTAAATGCCAGTAAAATAGACAATTTATTACGTCGAAGGCATTCCCTCTATGGGAAAGGCACTTGTGGACGTTTCTACGACTATGTTAAATTTGACAGTTTGACGACCGTCTTGACGTTTTTGCTTTTCCTCGATATTTTAGCATTTCTCTATTATTTTTAATAATTTTGTTTCTAATAATCAACAATTTTAGCTTTTGTTTTTAATTAACAACAATTTTAGCTTTTATTTTTAATAATTTTGTTTCTAATAATCAGCAATTTTAGCTTTTTTTTTTAATTAACAACAATTTTAGCTTTTTTTAATAATAATTTTGTTTCTAATAATTAACAATTTTAGCTTTTGTTTTTAATTAACAATAATTTTAGGTTTTTTTTTTTAATAATGTTGCTTCTAATAATTAACAATTTTAGCTTTTATTTTTAATTAATAATTATAGCTTTTATTTTGTATTTTAATTTTTGCTTTTATTTTGAAGTAAGTATCTCTCTTTCCATGTGGAGGGGAAATATGGACTTGATTTTAATGTGTGTTTTACTCTTATTTTCTAGTATCTTAAAATGGTCCGTTGTCTTTTATTACATGTTAAATTATGCATGATTTGTATACTTTTCTATATAAGTTGATTTGATGCTAACGTTTTTGTTGACTTTGGAACTGTAACGTCTATTTTCAAATAATAATAATAACTAGCAATCGCATGCAAGCAGCGTAATGTGAACACCGAAAGGGATATGGAGGTTGAATGAACAAAGAATGGGATCATAGGTGGAGAAAAGTATGGTGCAAAAGTTGAAGGGTAAGAAAAAAGTGAAGTCTTTATAAAGTAATATTAAATAAGACATGTAGAGGGAGAACATAAAAGGTAAACATACACTAATAGAGAGGAGGTCAGAAGATCGAGAGGATGGAATGGAAGACAAGGATACAAGTATTAAAGTGAGGGGAAGTGAAACGAAGAGGGGTTTACGAGGTTGGGAATATTTATAGAGGTTTTAGGTGTGACTCCCCAAGTTTTGAGTTAGAAGTGGAGGGGTCTTGGACATCTTAGGAAAGAGGTGAAAGGAAAATGTCACTATAATATGAAGATTGGAAAAGAAGGGAACTCTAGATAATTAAAAATAGAAATATCTACTATTTTTAATAAAAAAATTTCTAATAATTAACAATTTCAGATTTTATTTTTAATTAACAATAATTTTAGCTTTTATTTTTAATAATTTTGTTTCTAATAATTAACAATTTTAGCTTTTGTTTTTAATTAGGTTGAGCTGAAAATAGAAATCTTTACTATTTTTAATAGTTTTGTTTCTAATAATTAACAATTTTAGCTTTTGTTTTTAATTAACAACAATTTTAACTTTTATTTTTAATAATTTTGTTTCTAATAATTAACAATTTAAGCTTTTTTTTTTAATTAGGCTGAGCTGAAAATAGAAAAAGGGAGATCAATAATAAATTGCAAACGCTAGAAAAGAAAGTATACACACAAAAAAAAGGGAGATCAAAAGGAGATTTGGGAATTTAGAGTGACGCAGAGAATATACAGACACGAGAAGTCAGATTGATGTTTAAGAAACTTCTTATGGATTGGTAAGTTATGCTCTAGACGCCTTTACACAGTTCCTTTAAGAATTTGTGGATGATACTGTTAGGGTTTAATCTTTGTTGTTTAAAAATAATTTGTTTTTTGTATGCACTGGTTTGGCACCATACTTTATTTGTAGCGTATTCATTTAATTGATAGACATGAATCTGAGTTGTATTATCAACATTATGAGATCATGTAATTCACAGACATGAATCTGAGCTGTATTATCAACATTGTGAGATCATGTAATTGACAAACATGAATTTGAGATGTATTATCAACATTGCGAGAGCATGTTTCACCAAACACTAGTTGATAACTTGGTGTTTCATATGTAAAGCTGCTTTTGAATTTTGCATGAGATAGTTAGCCACATATCTGATCAATGATATTCTCTCTTGTGATCTGAATGATTGCCTATAAGCAAAGCTGTGTTTCCGTCCCAAATATCCCTAGTTTAAAATTAAATAAGTAAATGAAAATTTTGATAATCAACTCATAAACAAACAAATGGTTGATTTGCGGGCCTGATACAGTTGATGAAATTGGTTATACAACAAATATGGACGTGAATTAGTTTATCTCAATTATTTCTATTTTATAGGGAATAATTATCTTATCTTATTATTTCTATTTACTATGTGCTCTTGGGCGTTTAATAGTGCTCAATCTAAAAAATAACTTACTTTCTGGAAAAATTCCCAATTTTCTGAATAACTGCACAAAATTGCATCACTTGACATTATCTAATAATATGCTTGAGGGACCAATTCCATCTAAGATATTAACAACATTGACCAGATTAGAACATTTGCTTCTAAATTCCAACAAACTCAATGGTAGTATCCTGGAAGAGATTGGTCAATTATGGAAACTGAGAGAGCTCAAGTTGAAGAACAATATCCTTACAGGTGTCATTCCCAAGGTGCTAGGAAACTATTCTTTCATGGAGGAGTTAAATATATCTTCTAATTCCTTGTATGGCTATATTCCACAAGAATTGGGTTCACTTTTCCAACTACGAGAATTGTTGCATAATAGCAACATAGGAGGGTCCATTCTATATTCTCTCATGAACTTTACATAATTGAAAAAGTTGAACCTATATCACAACAAGTTTGTGGGGACAATTCTAGAGGTTGTAGGCCATAAGCTAGCCATATTACGACTGGTGGACCTATCCATCAATCAGCTAAATGGCAGCATCCCAAAATCCATAGGAAATATTTTGGCACTTAATTTTCTTCAAATAGAAGACAACCAATTAAGCAAAATGGTACCCTAGGAATTGGGAATGTTGGGCTGCCTACAACAACTAACGTTTGGCAATAACAATCAGAAGGGAGATGTTTTTTCCATTCTCTTGAATTGTACAAAGTTGCAAACCATTGGGTTGGAATTCAACTAGTTTTTGGGCTCTGTTTCGACAGAAATTGGCTTCAAGCTCACCAAGCTACAAGAACTTGCTGCAACACATAATCGATTCAGTGGGAGAATCCCACATTTCAAATACTGCACTTGTCCTCCCTAAAGTCCATTCTCAACACTAGTTCCCAACATCGTGCTGACTTCATTCTCAACTAATTTCTTGATGTCTTTGCCTCTACCTTTTAGTTTCTTTATAGCCACATCTTTATCTTTCAAATTACCCTGATACACTCTTCCAAAGCTTCCTTGTCCAATTTCATAACACTGGTTACAAATCTATGGGTTGACGCAAGCCTCGTGAATGGTGCCATAGGAACAATCACCGACATTTTCTATGACACATCAATGCAACCGACAACATTACCTTTATTTGTTTTTGTCAAATTTGATAGATACAAGGACCCATGTTGGGATCCCTCCAACCCATTACATATTCTCATACCCCCTATTTCAAGAGGGAATCGAAGACAATTGCCAATTAAACTGGCCTGGGGATTAACTATCCACAAGTGGTAGGGACTTACTTTGCATAGAGCAACCTTCAACATTGGAACCACTGAAAGGTAGGGTCTGACATTCACAACTTTCTCCAGAGTTCCATCACTTGCAAATCTACGTATTTTACCTTCTTTTTCATTCAAGAGATACTAAAAAATGGTGTACGTAACAACGTTTGGAGCAAGAAGAAAGCAGGAGTCAAGACTACTATCACTTAGCGTGTTGTAAAAGCTACCATATGCTTTGATAGCACCTCCACCACTACTATACTAAAAAATTCTTCTATCCAAAGTGGCACTGTTATTCAAGGGGTATCAAATGTAATCATGATTATTGAAACTAAAATTTCCCACTAAAGGCTACCATTCATGATATAAATACTGCAAATGTATACATGTCTCATTATGTGCACGCAAATCTACATTTATTCGATGTTTTGAAATATGATATGCAACTTTAATTGTACGAATCTATAACAGAATTAAATGTACACATACAACATTTCAATGTAATGTTGCAACTAAATTCCTACACTACAACTATCAATCACACACATTATCAACTGTACAATAAATGTTTTTCCAACAAAACACCAACCGAACAACTGATGCACAACTAATAAACATAAATTAAATACATACAACATCAACTATAAAATAAATTAACTATCGAAAATGGTATCAAATGTATTCATGTATGAATTTTTAACAAGTTTGAAATGTAGAAACAACCTTCAAATTAAGTGCCCCATCTATATTTCTACACTTACAAAATCAATCACACCCCTAATCAACATCAACTACAAAAGTAATAATTATGCCTCTAAAACAAATAACATATACTATTCAGCATTCACATCTCATGAAACACATGCGATTGCTAGTAAATAACCTTTTTATAATAGTACTATTTTTCGATACCTTTGTTCAAAGAGTTAATATTGTGGCAGTCTAAGTAGTGGTAGAGAGGGTTATTTTGGTTACTTCATAATTCATTTTTCAGGTGCCACAAACCATAGTTAATGCTATGATTCTGCAAATCGTGAAATTTAAGAAGACCTTCATTCTCGTAGAATATGAGGATTTTGTGTTTACATGCTTACTTTTCAATGACAAGAAATTTATAATGTTAAGACTCTTACCACTAAAACAAATCCCCGTGTATTAGTGGATGTGATGGATTATATAAATATTATTAAAAGTGTTGTTACAATAAATATGCACGTTACCATTTTCCTCTATATTTTGGGGAACATGTTGAGTTTCTATGTCTATTAACAATGCAATCTGTGATGGTGATTGGATGAAAACTAATGGATCCCCATGCATATTGAGCATCCTTCAAAATTTTATTCCAAATGAAGAAAACCATTATTTTGAGGCATGCAGAGCAATATTAGTTATTGCATAGCACCAACTAAGGCTCTGGTTCAAAGCGTACAACTACACTCTTATTATTAAAATATTTTTGTGTGTTAAGTATACGCTCCACATAATCTACTATTATAATGATATTTTCAGGATTTTATGGTAAATAAAATATAAACTAACATCTAAGGCATTTCCGTCTTCAATAAATTGGTTACTGAAATCTTATAATTTAGTGAAGAATTCTAGTTAATAAGAAATCGAATTAAGTTAAATACAATTCCATCCACTCTTTGAATTTTACTTTTGAATCCCCTAAATTAAACTCTAACTAAAATCCTAAGGGTTTGCATTTCTATTTTCTATTGGAAACTTTCCTAATAGTTTTATTCTTTACCAGGAAACCACCTTAATTAAATGCCTAGAAATTCCCAAAGTATATTGATGAGCCAATGGATAGTAAAAGAGAGGAATTGTTGAATCGTATATATAGATTTAGCTAACTACTTGAAGTAAATGGTGGTATAGATGATGTGTTTTATTGTGGTAATGTTGAATATTATTATTTCTCAACAACAAGAGTCCATTATATGGAAATCATTTTTTTTTCTTAGAGGATTTAAGAATTGGAGTAATATATTATCAGAACTTCATTGTATTTTTTATAGGATGCAGTGTGAAAATACATCATGCAATATGTTATGATGCAAGGGAAGCACAAAAACATTGATTCCTATTTTTTAATAAGAATACAATCTAGACACTATAGGTTGTTGATTATTCCATTCTTCTTACACATTTTGTTGGAAAAATTTGCATTGGATTTAGAACATGATAAAATTAAAACTATCATTCAACTATCCTTCATAAATTAATATAATTTTTACGAGATCATTTTTTTTTTGGAGCATGCATTCATTTCCTTCACTGGCCAATGTTATTACTCTTTTAATGAACCACCAAGTAGGGGTTTTACTCCTAGCTTGGTTGAATTAAATTTTTTACATATTTAATAATTTTTAGTACTTAATGTTATGTAGAAAGTTAATGGGAATATATTATTTTATTCTTAGACATACAAGTAACTTAGGACAAAGAATATGAATGATCCACTTAAAAAAGATTTTATAGGTGATCACTCACCAAAATATTACTTCATTAGATATAGTGGAAAAATAGATTAGATTAAATTTACCATTGTTCCTTTCACTTGAGTAGTTATAAGGATTTTCGATGTCAATACATCATTTCTTTTATTATGTTTTCATATAGGTCTATTTTGAATAATGTAGGGTTATTAGGGAAAAATATTTGGAAATTTAGATTGAATATGTATGTATTGAATCATGTCGATATTCATTTATAATATTTATCCCATTGGTTATGTTTTTGAAGGTGTGTAATGAACACCTTTTGAAACCTTTTCTTGAAGCTATTCTCCGTGGATGGACTGAAGTAAACTATATTTGGTGATAAAAATTAATTTTAATTTGTAGAGACATGATTATTTGATGGGTTGTTTGATCACATTTGCTTATTGATACATGTTTTGAATATTACTTTGATGCATCAAATTACATTTTTTTTTAGATAAGGTAGTAAGAGTTGGTTTTTAAGGGACCAAAAAAACCCTTTACACAAAAATGAGGTAGAAGGAACTAAATCCAACAAAAAGAAACCAAAAGCACAAAGTCAAATAGGATTGAACAATAGTCCTCACAAAAGATGCAAGACCAACACTAGCCTAACTACTTACAAAGATAACTCAAATTACATCTTTATCTAATGCAATGGTTTATCTATTTATTAGAATGAAAACTACCATCTCCCTGAAACCACTACACTATAATAAATATGCCTACCACCTTACAATGTGACCATAACAACAATTGGTAACAATATTAGTGCTCATATTGAGCACTGCAACTTGCAAGCCATTATATTAAAAGTCCAACTTATCTTTATCTCATACAACCTTATCATTCAGCTACTCCTAGATACAATACATATAAAATATGACTAACTCTATCTAACTGCTACCAGTTTACCACTCCCCTATTACATCTATTCCGTTGGTTATGTTTTTGAAAGTCTGTAATGAACAAATCTTGAAACAAGTTCTTGAAGCTATTGTCTTTGGATGGACTCAAGTAAAGTATATTTGGTGATCATTTTTATATCTAATTTGTAGATACATGATTATTTGATGCATTGTTTGATCACATTTCCTTATATGTACATATTTTTAATACAAATTTGATTTATCAAATTACAACTTTATCTAATGAAATGATTTATCTATTTATCAGAATCACAACTACCATCTACCTAAAACCACTGCACTATAATACATATGTATACCACATCACAATGTGACCATAACAACCACATGTAACAATATCATCGTTGATATTGAGCACTACAAATTGTAAGCCATTATTTTAAAAGTATAACTTATCTTTATCTCGTAAAACTTTACCATTCACCTACTCTTAAAACTAAAAAATATAAAATATTGATAACTCTATATAAACGCTAGCATTTTACCATCTTAAATATTGTAAATATAATTTGGGTTACTTATAAGAAACAAAAAATTATAAATATATTTTTGATTTAAATAAAAATATAAAAATTAAATATGAGAGGATGTAATGCAAGTGAATGTCATCCTAATGTGATAAATGGAATATAAAAATGTTTGACTTTGCATAAAAATAACTATGAACATTTTACAGACATTGTTGGCTCCAAACACCTTATGAACTATGGAAAATTTTTGATAGACGAATCATTGAAATAATGTTGTACAAATGATCCCTAGAAATTATGTTAAACAATTACGACTTTTTATATTATTCATTATCTATCTCATACATCATTATTATGTCTTTCTTTACACGTTCAAACATGTTCGTCATCAACATTTGAGAAAATTCCCATTAGGGGTAAAACCTATTCAGCTGTCACATATTCTCAAATTTTGAGGAGGTTTTGAAGTAGGTAAATATCGATATGTCACAAAGGTATAGTATCCCTTTTTTATCATTAATTTTAAATAGAAATCCAATTTTACAAAGGTTCAATAAGATGTTGATGCTTCATAATTTTTTCATTAATTTAATTTACTTATACCTTTTAAGATGGTTGCAATTAGGAAACATGTGATGATTAAAATAGTTACTTGCATCTAAATAATGTAGTTTATCATTCATGATTTACTAATGATCTATGGAAGGTCATATTTTGCAGTGTAGGTAACTGAAAATTCTTATTTTATATTTTTAATGGTGAATGAATGATGATAAATTTACATTTCCTCAGTTTTTATATAAGAATAGGATTTCAGGAATCACATGAGCATTTTTCTTGAATGACCTTCTTTTTATTTTCATATATGAATAACACCCAAGGGTTTCAATACTTATTGATAGATTTAAATTTTAAAATATTAATTCTCTCTTTCAATTCCTTAAGTGTAAATATTAACTTATTATGATTCTATACATAACATTGTGATTATTAGTTTTATTTTTATAAACATCTTCAATTTTGGTAATTTAAAGTATTGAAGAGACAAGACCATAAAATGAGTGAGACAAAATCTATTCTAGGTTTGTGTGTTACTACCATATGTATACTCATGTATTTATTGAGTAGTTGATATGTTAGTAATGTTTGGGTTTAATTTTTGTCAAGTTTTATGTTCCTCATAAGATGGGATAAAGAATTTATATTGCACGTCTAAAGGAAATCCCCTTACAGACATGTGTCAAAACGTATTTGACACTCTCGGTCTAATTTGTTTTTGTTTGTTACAGTTATGTTTTTCTAGAATGAAGATGTGAAGCCAATCAGATATGCCAATATCTCCTGAGAATCCTACAAGGATGTTATACATAAGGAACATTCAACGGAAGGAATAATTTTATAGAAATTAGTTATTTTTCCACATTATATACCATAGAAGGAAAAATATGATTTGCATCAAATAAAGGGTGAGTTATTTAAAATTTTTAAGGTCGACGAACTAACGACTATTTTTTCGTTTTTAAGTTTAAGAAAAAAAACTACATTCTTGAGGTGTAGTCAATTTTTCCAACCCTTAAACTCCTAGATGCGCTGACATATCACCCATACTAAACTAGGTTCTCACTTGAGGCATACACAGGCACCGAGCCCCTTCTTTATGTGAGGTTAGCAAGAATATTCACCCTTAATGGAGGAATAGTGCACAAACATATATATAGACATTCTATAACAGAAATAAAGAAGCTAGATCAAACACAGATGCACCATAGTATGAATAAAAACATTATAATAACATAGAGGAATCAAATCTAACCCATGAGCAACATGAAGAACACTAGGGTTTGAACCCTTAAACAATGATATTATAAACAATCCATTATATATATTTCTGCATAAATGTTTATAGTAGCCGAATTACATCAAAAAGGGTCATATCAGATTGATCACAACAAGAAATAACATTCTATAATGTCTTCCATGTGCGTTCATCCTTTGCTACAGGACTTAGTCATATCTCTGGGATCAACATTACCCCACACTAAACATATTTTTTGTCCTCGGAAACAAATTTATCTCCACACAAATAATAAAGAATGGAAGAATTAATTAAACCTGTATCCAACCTATGCCAAAGAAAAAAATAATTTAGCTATTGTTATACACAGATTAGGAAAGTCTTATTCAAATATACTTCAATTTCATTCCAAGAATCTACCTCATCTTGCAATCGTTTAGAAAAATCTCCTATCAGTACATTGACCTCATCAAATTTCATCTCTTCACCCTTAGCCTTTACTGTGTCAACAAAATTTTCCATCTTCTTGCTAAGGTCGGTCAACGCATCCATCTTATGTGTCATCTGGAGATACACCTCCTTGATTTTACTATTAATAGAGGCACTTAAATTTTTAATTTCCTCATACTTCTTCTCAACCTATTCCAGGATCTTGTAACATTCCGACTGATTCCCTCGGTTCTTGGCCTAGAAATCTTTCAATTATTCCACATGTGTAGTAACCAACACACTTTCCACCATAACTCCATCTTCATAGTTATAAACAACTTCGGCCATATGAGCCACTTTTTTCACTGAAGAAAGAAGCTCAGTGTAACATGTTATGGTTTCCCCAACATGTAATTGAAATATTGTTGTTTTTTCCACACCATAACTTCTTCTGCCAACTCTAGTGTAAGTGGTCTCTTCTCCATTTTAATGATGCATGTCAAATCCTCTAGGCAGTGAAAGGTTGATTCATACTTTTGTGCAGTGGGGATAACTGTGGGTGCACTAAAATAATGGAGTTTGAGATAACCTCTGATTTCTTGTAGGCTTCACGCACTTTTCCCTTCTTATCCCTCATCTCAATTTTCAACTGCGCAATAATCAAATCCTTTCCCTTTATCTCCTTACCTCTCTCAATAATTTATTTATTCTTCTCCTCTAACTCCTTCTTTAATGATCTAATTCTGTTATTCCTCCTGAATAACCTTGCTTCAACCTCCACAGACATCTTGTTGAGCACATTACATGCCTGCTCTTTTGTCATTTTCTGAGAATCCAAAACAGGATTTACCTCTTGGGAACTTGGTGTGTCTAGTAGTGCACCTACATTTATTTCAAATTCTAGTTCATCAACATGGGAATCAACATCCCATGATAACATATTCATTGTGTGTGTATGCATTATCCTTATCAAACAATGACCAATATAAGAGTTCATCTATAGGCACTGTGGTTTGGAAATGCATGCGTAGGGGCTTAGATGTATCATTATCACAAGTAGTAATAAGCCCTTGTAATGCTAACATGCCTTTGCCACCTGTGCATGATTGTTTTGGGGAAAAAATGACTAAAATTGTCTCCCCACCCATGCTTACGTGCTTCTCCCCCACCAATTCACTCATGTTGTTCTCTACCTCATGCTCCACCAAGTCCTTGATGATACCCACTACTTCTCTTTCAGCCGTGTCCCCTAACTGTTCTCTAGACAGGTTTGGGGTCTCAAGCATTGTGTTCCCTACTTCTTCTTCACATCCTTCTCCTTCTACTTCCTTGCGAGCATCCTCCGAATGCACACTCTCCCCCTCATCCAATTCATGAACATTGAAAATAGGAGGGTTACCTCCAGCTCGTTCCTCCTCTGCTTCTATATCCTCATTCTGCAATCTCTCCACATTCTCAAAGTTGGAACTTTGATTTACCTTTTTTTCTTACTTTCTTGAGACTGCTATTTCTTTGGGTAATTTTTCCTACGAGAATAAGTACTTATACTTGATATTCCTTGTGCCTATGAGGTATGACCTATACGCATGCTCGACAATTGGCATGCCGAAGGAGTTTACTCCCTATCTCACTTCTTCAATTATACTTTCTTCCACCTTGTTGTATCTGGTGAGATAGAAACATCATCCTCCACATATGTTCCTTTCTCAAACTTTGGCCGCAAATGAATGTATACCCTTGCTTCCTCTACCACCAAAATTGGTAAATTTATGGACATTACTATATTTATTTCGTGGGGGACATACTTTTCTACATACGTGCACTTCTTTTGATAAACATGTGTTTTTTACAGCGCTCAGTGCTCTTGGTTAACTTCACTTAGATCAAACCTTAATTTCTTATCCTCCTTAAATTTGTTAACTATAGCTTTAAAATATTGTGATGTGAAGCCTAATGGTAACCTACACCATCGGCTCTTGGTGTCATTTGTCAACGTAAATCTTGCAATGTAGTATTGTTAATACACCACAAATTTTGCTTCATCCTTCACCAAAGGTGGTAGTTGCTCTGGGATCCTCCACTCTTCTCAAAAGGCATCGCTCATCAGCTCGTACCACTTATCAAAACGTGCTTTATATGGTGGGTTCATTGTCTCACAAATATATGCTTTAAACGTCTTAGCCATGGAGGGGTTCTCATCAAGGTACTCCCAAATGTTGTTTTATTTGCCCATCGGGAACTCCAATTTCAAAAAAACAATGGTAAGAAAAATACTACCATACATTATATTATCCCCATCCCATGTCACACCAATGATGTCCTTAGAAATGTAGGCTAAGGGGTTATAAATGGTTCCTTATGAAATATTCCTACACACATTCAAATTTCTATTGTTAACTTGGGTCTCACGCTCTTATCCACTCAGCTTTGTAAGTAGGTGCACTACCATATTCATGACCAGGTTATTGATATTTGAAATATCAAAGGCGCATCTTCCCATTTTGTACTTATACTCTTTTTTCATATCTTTGATAACCTCTTTGTCACCCAAGTTATTATTAATTGATTCTCTAGCACAGTTGAGTCCAGTGAACTGTGAGATAAGTTGTGGAGTTATGTGCATCCTTCTTCTAGAAAAGTAGAAGAAATATTCGTACACACATGACATAAGCCACTGGTATAATCTCCCAGGCTTGCCGAAAAATGGAAACTCACATAATTGTAAAATCCCATCCTTCTCCAATGATCTCTTCATGGAGTTATCATACATTGGTTGGTTATCTTCTGTCGTTTCTCCTGCAGGGCGAGAAAGCTCCACTGTCATCTCTTTTTCTATCTTATTTGTCCTATGGTTATAATCACTTATAACCATTGTACGCACATGGGAGACCCACTCCTTTCCCATGAATACCCCATCCAAGTATTGCATCTCTAAATACCATTTTTTCGTTCAAACATTTTGTTGCCACGGGTTTTCTGCTACCCTTCCTTTTGGGTGAAATGGTTATTCCTCATCTTGGTACCATTATCCTTATCAGGTCCTTAATTTTTTTATACCTTGTGCTTTCTTCTCATAATGCTTCAAAATTGGACCCCTTGTTTTGTGTAACATTGTAATCTGTGCCCTATTTCTTCAAACCGTGCCCAAGTTTCTCAAACCCTAACTTGGAAACACTTTCTTCCATAAGACAATGTCAAAACCCACAAAGTTCCTTCCACACAAAAACTTTTGTGCACACCCTTGTACTCTATTCCAATCTAGTTTGTAAATCATTCACTTCCTAAAGTTCCTCATAATTAATCATTCACACATCTCGCAAATATTCCCTAGTTCGCAAGAGATTATTCACAAGTTCAAAATAATTTACCTCGACTCCTATTTATAGTTTTTCAATTTTTACAGCATTAATAACCACGTCTCTTACCACTATACCGCAATAATAAATTTAGATTTTCCTTCCTTTGTACGCATGTTTCTTCCACTGCATCCAACATGCATATCTCTTACATCCTTCTGGCATGCAAAACTATACTGACCACAGATCTCCTCATGTGTGCTCCTAGTGCCAAAGTACATCACCCTCTACCTCCCATATCATGTAGTTTTCCTTGCTGCTGCCTACCTCATGTTTCTCCTGCACGTTCAAACATGTATGTGGCTTTTCTAAAAATCCTTCTAGACACCATTTTATCTCCAACATCCATCATCACTACCACATCATGTGCTTTTTCTAATACCAAGAATTTTGATTTCTCTCTGTGGGCCACCAACAACATCACTTTGAACGTGTTCTTCTGATTGCACTCTCTACCCCACACTAAATATTATGCACTCCTCTGCACATGAACCCACCCCGATAGTAATTGGATATTGGTGCGTAAATGCGCGACACAACACACTAAACTAAAAGAAAAAATGTAACAATTATGTAGGGAAACATATATAAAGGAAAATGCATTAAATGAAATCCTAAGCTAAATTGAAAACATTAGCTTATTACAAATACTAAGAAGACTTATTTATAGTAGGGCATCAACCTAATCCCATTAAATTAACTGAGCAACCGTGTGCCATCCAAATAATATAACTAGAAAGTTCCTATTTCAATTCTATAGGTCACAACATATGGTCCCAACCAATGCACTTGGAATGAACTTAGATTTATATAGAAGAACCATCTTTCCAATTTCAAGTTTCTTGTTCTTAATAATTTGATCATGTTAGGCCTTCTGTCTTAATCTCTCTATCTTCTAGATCCATTGAGCTATAACACACCTCTCATCCAAATGAATTAGTCTGTCTATGCTCTCTTTAAGTGATTTCTAATCAGTGAATCCTCCTACGTACACAAAACGTAGGGATGGTAACCTGAATTGAACTGGTAACATTGTTTCCGCACCAAAAACGTACTGAAAGGGTGTTGCTTTGTTTAGTCTCTTGTAAGTTTTTCTATATGACCACAACATAAAATAAAATTTATCATCCCAATCTTTCCTTCCAACATCACATATCCTTTTCAACGTGTGGCTTGATATCTTGCTAAAAGTTTCAGTAGTTCCATTAGCTTGTGGGTGATAGGGGTAGTGCTATGATGGGATACCATAAACTCTTCCAATAGTATTCTAATAGTCTCACTCAAGAAATGGGTACCCCTATCACTTGTTAAACTCAATGGAAATCCATATTTTCTTATGATATTCTCCTAAAGGAACCTTACTTTAGTAGCTATAGGGTAATCCTTCGTAGGTTTGGCCTCCGCCCACCTTGTAAGATAGTCAGTACAAGTAAGTATATAGTGTGAAATTTTCCTATGCACTGATGGGGAAATAGAGCCCACGAAGTCAATTATATTTTCTCGAATGATTCTGAAATTACTATAGACCTCCAAGAAATTTCATCTCTGTGTCCAGGATTTCCAAGGTGTTGCCAAAGATCACAGTCCTAAGCGTATTTTGCGTAATCTTTATAAAGTGTTTCCCACAAAAAACTAGCCATTAAAATCTTATGCGCGATTTCTTGACCTACATAATGTCCACCAGAAATCCCCACACAATCTTCCTCCATAATACCAATGCGCTCATGCTCTAGTTCACACCGGCACAAAATCTCATCCGAATAAGGTTTTTATAGATCTCCACCTATCAACATATAAGGCATGACACAAATGTCTAGTTGTTTCTTCTCTATACTCTTCATTCCGTTAGGTGCCACACTTGTTCATAAAAGGATAACAATATCCTCTAAATTAGAGGGCACACACTATAATTTGAACAATTGTGCATCTAACATAGTTTCTTCAGTTCTTTACAAATCCTCACCTGAATCAGTTCTTGAAATATGGTCAGTTCTTGAATTGTACTTTCCTGATTTCACTATGACTGAAAAGTCAAATTCCTAAAATAACAAGATACAATGACATATGTGCCCTTGTAAAATAGGTGTGTTTACTAAATACTTAAGTATCATGTGATTAGTGTATAATATAAAGGAGTAACTAAAAAGTCCTACCAAAACTTGTGCAACGCATAAATAATAGATAACTCTTCACACTCTTTTTTTGTGTAATTATGCTCAACTAGAGTTAACTTTCTTCTTACAAAACAAAAAGGTAGATCAATAATTCCTTCTCCAAAATTTTCTAGAACTACTCCAATTTCCATACCCGACACATCTAAATTTACGTGAAAGGGCCTGTCCCAAGAGGGAAAGCACAAAATGGGCACAGTAGTAAACTTCTCTTTTAACATATCAAAGGCAATCTGTTTTCTTTGGTAACCCATATGCCCTAAGAATCCACACACTGTGCTTTGAATGGTAGGATCCTCTAAACCCAAAATAACAACAAATTTGGCAGGATCCACTAATAAGCCTTCCTTGCAAATAATATGACTTAGCAATGTGTGAAAAGGAGTATCAAAGACACATTTCTTAATATTAAGAGAGATAATTAACTTTTTGCACCTCTCAAACATCAACCTCAAATTTTCACAATGATCTTTCACCAATCCATAAATTGTCCAATCATCCAGGTAGACTTACAAAAAGTTATGAATAAAGTCCTCAAATGCTTGCACCACTATGCGTAAAAAAACAACAGGCACATTCTTAAGTTTAAAGGCCATAACTGTATAAGAAAAAATTCCCCATTCAATGGTGAAAGTAGTTTTATCTTAATCCTCTATTATAATCCTTACCTGGTGATACCATGAGAATTCATATGTGAAAGAGTAGATCTCGCGCCTAGCTACACCTTTCATGATCTCCTTAGTAAAAGTCATTGAGAAAGGATCTATCACACATGCAACATTTAAATATCTATAGTCCACAAAAATCCTTATCCTCCCATATTTCTTGATATTAATTACCATTGGGCTAACCCATTCATATTCTTTAATAACATCAATGATACCATATTCTAACATTTTATCAATCTATTCTTTAATCTTTACGCGCAAATTAGGATTCATCATATAGGGTATCTTCCTAATCGGGCACGCACTTTCCTTTAAATTAATTTGCATCTCTCCCAAGGAGGGATCAAATCCTTTCAATTCATGGCATCCATGCAAAAATTTTATTTGGAAGTTGCGTAACAACTCAATTATCTTTGAAACCTATTGATATGTCTAGTAATAACCAATGACTGCTTCTTTTGGTTTTGCTTCTGTACCAATGTTGACCTTATTTGTTTTTAAAGGATTATGGTAAGCATCGATGCATAATCACAACACCCTCGATTCTTTACGACTCAATCAATTGAAATTATCAGTGTGATTGCATAACATGGAGCTTTTCCAAAAGTGTTGGACTTAGTGAATGAGAGAGCTCTCTAGATGAAAGCCGGATCTTATTCCTCTATTCTGATGTACACATCAAAATTGTAGAGGATATATCGTAATGTCTAATCTAAGTTGCCAAGGAGACATGGTTAAGAAGATTAGAAGAAATTAAACCTAATCTACAAGAGGTGATACACCAAAAGGAATGTTGAACACCTAATTTACATGGAGATAAAAACCATAATCAGATTAAGAAAGATGAAAATACACAACAAATCATTCCATTGATGAGAATCCACTAACCATTAAACATGGAATTCAATAAGCATGCACATATAATAAAGAATGCAATGAGAGATCCGAAGAAATAAATGAACCCAAGAGAGGGTTGAAATTCATCCATAGAATTGTATGATCACTCTAAAGATTTCATATAGTGCATTACAATGGCCAAGTGACACGAACTTGCATTACAACTTGAATGGGAGGGTTTAAATCCACAAATACACTTAGACACAATAGAAGAAGGGAGAGTGTAAGGAACAATTATCCATTATCAGCATAATGCCCCTCCTTACAATATATATCAAGAATAATAAGTCAAATTTTGGTAGAGGGCACTGAGAGATTTCAAAAAATTCCTTTCTTGTGCAAATCTGAGCTCCAAGTCCAATGTTATGGCCATCTAAATATTGGGGTGCGATACTATATTAATGGTGAGTGGTTGGCTCTATTTCTTCAGAATCTGAAATTCCTTTCAACCCTTGAAACTCTAAAATTTTGAACCTTTGGAATCTGGAACTTGGGACCTTTCCATTTCAGAGATCAGGTTACTATTCATCTGTAAATCAGTGTCAAACCTCTGAAACTCCGAAACCCCTAAGTATGAAATTTGGAATTCATTTTTAGGACTTCAAGTTGTGATTTTCGTGTTTTTGGAATCCAAATTTATGAAACTCCAAAACCTTGAAGTCTGAAATTCAGAATTTGCATTTTAGACCTTGTGATTTTTGGAATTGTTGTTGCTTCAACCCTGAAATGAACCTCCAAAACTGGGACTTCCGAAAGTCTGAAATCGAGACCTCCAAAAGTAATTTTCACTGCATTGACCCCGAAGTCAAGATTGATCCTGAAACCCAAACCCTTTCAACTTCAGAATTTTGGGATTTTGAGATGTGGCTTGTGTTTTTCCCATTTGTTTGGCAAGGACCCCAAACCTCCGAAGTCTAAAATTTCTGACTTCGGTGTTCAGACTCTGAAATCTACGATCCATTGCATCATTGACCCTAAAAGGGTATTTCACACCAAAAATCCCCAGAGCCTTTCAGACTTCAGGTTTTTTGGACTTTTATCTTAATTTTTGATTTTCCCCCCTCCTGGCTTCTGAAAGTCTAAACACTCAAAGCTTGAAAATTTTTGTCTTAAGCCTCCATTCTTTTGATCGACTAGCTAAGCGAGTTACTTTTCTGCACTCAGCCCTAAATTCTTCTGAGATCAGATGAGTTCTGTTGATGCAAAATCATAGGACCCCTGAAATCTCTAACTTGATAGGTTGAGATTCTTAGTATGAATGCACAACATGGAGCATCTCTCAAAGTGTGGGAATTTGTGAGTAGAAAGTGCTCTCAGGATGAATGCCAAATCCTATTCCTCTATTAAGGTACACAAATTTAGATTGCATAGGTTCATTTTAAATCCTATTGTAACTTTCCAATGAGGTAGGATTAAGGGAATGCAAGAAATAAAATCTAATCTAATAGAGGTGATGCACCAAAGGAATGATCAACACTTGCATTGATCTTAAACACAAACCAGTAAATTATGATACAATATCCATGCACGGATGACCAAAAATTGCAATGAGGGATCAAGAAGAAGCAAATAAACATAAGGGAGGGTTGAAATCTTACAAAAACTTATTCTATTGCTCCAAGAATTGATACAGTACATTACAATAGCCAAGAGGAAGAAATTACATTACAATTTGGATGGAGGGGTTCGAGGCTCCATGAATTCACCTATAGAGTAGAGAAAAGGGGGGTGGCGGAAAGAAAAAATGTCCAACATTTTGAAATTACCCCTCCTATAAAATATATGGGGAGAATGAAAGAGAAAGGAGGGGAAATTTGAACCCTGTTCTAACCGCCCCTGAAGGGGCATTGAATTCTCCTACCATAATGATGACTCTTGCCACAACACCCATACTCCCATCACTGTTCCTTGCTGGGAAAGAAAGGAGGTCCATTATTCATCATGGTGGTAGGTGGGGGACTTGACGGCCTAAAAAATGACGAGCTGAAAAATCAATTGTGGCAGATGGGTAGCAGGCATTGAGAGCTCTAAAAAAGTCCCCTCCCGCTTGATTCTGAGCCTCTGATCGAAGGATATGGATGCCTGAGAGTGCTTCATGTTTGGAATTTGTTTGTTCATATCCACGTGGTGGGCTCGTACGTCTCAAGGTTTTTCCCCCTCCTCCACACTCTTGAAGTTGTGATGAACCGACACATGGCATCGTCCATGGGCCTGCTCTATTTCTTCTCTTCTTTGCCTAAGCCCCCTCGTTGGCGAAGACACTGCACCTGACCTAAGACACGTAGAGGGGCTGACGCTCATTTGGAAACCCTGCTTGGACTTTGTCCCTAAAGTTGTGGAGGGATGACACATGGAAGCTTCTGCAGGCTCTGCCCCCTTTCAACGACTGATTATGTCTTATCCCATTCATTTAGGGATGAGTTTTTGGGACTTTGGACGCGTGGAGAGCTCACTCTCATTTGGGGGACCGCCTTTGGATCTACCCCTTGAAAGAGCACCAAAGAGACATGTGGGGCCTTCCACTACCTCGCCTTATGCTTAGCTGATTTAGATCTCAAATTAATACTACCTACCTCCTACATTTGGGTGAGTAAGGAAGCCCACTGCATATAATGCCCAAATTTGTTTACAGGTTGGGCCCTTGTAGCCAGCTCCTGAAAGTGTGACAGTGGGACATGTGGCATCATCCGCAAGCAACTCCTCCATTTCCCTATGTTTGGCTTAGTCCCTTTTGTTTGGTGGGGCCATATGTGTGACTCAAGACACATGGGGGGATCGTGCATGTTTGGGTCTTGCTTTTTAGGTCATGCCCTTGAAGTTACGCCATTGGGACACGTAGCTCCTCTTGCAGCTCTGTTAATTTTCAATGTTGGATGAGACCATTTTTTTAATCCGACCACGTGGCGGGATGGTGCTCATTTCAGGACCTCATTTGGACCTAGCCTTTGGAGACACACTTTAGGGACGCTTGGAGGATTATTCTGTTCTTTAGCTGATTCAACGACTGGCCCCATCCCCATTTAGAATCCTAGCCACGTGGCGAGCTTGCGCACACTTAGGGACCACTTGTGGATCCAAATTTTGGAGATGAACCATTCAGGCACGTGGCATCATCTGTGGGATGCTTCTTTCTATGCTTCCTTTCAGACTCAGTATTAGGATCGAATGCGAGTCCACACAACTGAGCTGGCCCATATTTTTTCTTGTGTGAGGTCATGTTTAATCAATTTTTCTTGGGGGGAATAAAATTGGGATAACAGTTTGGCGACTCGCAAGAAAATATGCCTACTAGATGAAGAGACCAGTTACCTTGTTGCGTCCATTGGGCATGGATTCAAGAATGATAGCTTGGTATTGATATTTTTATCAAAACATCTCCCTGATTGCTTGCACTCGATGATCTCGAACCTGCCTTACTGCCTGCACTCTCAATTTCATAAGAAAACCTTGAAAATGAGGTTCTGAGAGTAGAAAATTGTCTTGTCTTGGGGATTTCACTTGTTCTTGAAATGGACTCCCTCAAGACCTGATTTTTGTTACTTTGTACTTGTTCTATTTTGAAATTAGAAACTGTTAAGGGTAACTATGGGTCTCTTTGTTGTAAATGTTGAAGGGCCTATCACATTCACCTAGAGGTGCATCAAACTGCACAATGATGGAAACCTGGAGCAATAAAACCTGTGTTAGAGAACTTAGGGAAATGAAACCTAATCTACTAACAAAACAATGTGCATAAGCAATTGGAGGAACTAGAAATCCTAGACTAATTTGTACAAGGGTGAGGAATCTCCTTTTAGTAATAATGTTTGAGATAGATCCCATTGACTGGAATCTGTAATTCTTCACCATCCAACTTACCCAGCTGGAAAGGATTGCTGACTTTGCATTTGGTGATCATGTAAGGGCCACTCGAAATGGCATCAAACTTAAAATTACTTCTTGGTTTTACTCGATCTGCATCCCACTTAAGAACTAAGTCCCCTTCTTGGAATGTCCTAGCTTTAGCCTTCTTATCAAATCTCTTGTTGATCAATGCTTTCTCCTTCTCCATAGTTTGCATTGCATGTTCTCTTACTTCTTCTAACTCCATCAGCTCCACATACCTGATTTCCATAGGCTCAAACTCAGCTAGTTCTATTTGTTTCATGAGCTCTAATGCTGGGAACTCGAGTGATAAAGGTAGAAATACTTCCTTCCCATATATAAGCTTGAATGGAGAGTTGCCTATAGACCTCTTGGGGGTGAATTTATCTACCCAAAGATCCAATTTGTTTTGTGTGCCAAGTTCTCTAATTCTCATCAAGATTCCTTCTGATGATTCTCAGCAAGTTCTTGTTTGTGGAATCTACTTGGCCATTACCTTGAGGGTAATAGTTTGAAGAGGTGTTGAGATATACACTATTCTTGACAGCCCATTTAGTAATTTTTGTGCCAAGGTATGCCAATGTATTATCTTATACTATAGTAGTAGGGGAACCAAACCTTGTGACTATCCCTTCATAGAAGTCCAAAATATTGGATTCATTTGTCTCTTTAAATGCTACTACTTCAGTCCACTTGGTGAAATAGTTGGTCGCTGTGAGTATCCACTTATGGCCTTGAATTGAATTTGGATTGATCACTCGAATGAAGTCCAATCCCCATTACATGAATGGATAACTTACTGAAATGGGACGAAGAGGAAGAGTTGCTAACCGTTCCTTCCATGTGAAGAGTGCACACTTCTTACACTTCTTGATCCATGAGTAGCAATCACTAAACACCGTAGGCCAATAATAGCCAGCTTTCATAATCCTGAGAGCTGTTAATCATGGAGAAATGTGGTCTCCATATTCTCCATCATGGAGCTCATGTAATACCTTCTCAACTTGGACTGTCCTAATACACATTAATAGGACACCATTGACATCCCTCTTGAACAAAACACTATTAACAAGCACATACGGGATGGCTTATAATCTAAAGTATCTTATTTTTTCTCTGCTCATTTCTAGAGGGCACGAAAATGTTTGGAGATAATGCACCAAGACTCGAGTCCAACATGGAATGGAATTATTGTTAGCTAGTTGCTCTAGCTTGTTCTACGTTAATAGGAAATTCTCTTCCTCATCCATTGACTTGGTTTGTTGTTTGGAAGCGAGCTGCTCGCATAGACCTTTGTCATGAACTAGCTTGTTCACTTTGATTTCAATATCACACTCCATTACACGAGTGATCCAACCTTCTCTTTTCTCATTTAGATCACTGCTTAGGAGAAAATCCTTGCACCAGCATGAGACACTAGCAATTGAATCTTATTGTTCGAGACCAAGTTCCTGAACTTCTTCAAAATCATAATGATAGCAAGGACATGTTTTTCAATAAAAAAATACCTTACTTCATACTCTTCTAGGATTTGGCTAAAGAACACTATGGGATGTTCTGAACCTTCCCTATTAGGCTAAACTAAGATAGTTGAGATTGTGTTTGACCCTCCAAAAGCATATAACATGAAGTCCTTTGCTTGATGGCCTCAAAACTCCCTTTTCCTTCTGCTATCCATTTAAATTCAAGACTCTTCTTCAACATCATTGTTAAAGGCTTCACATGAGTGGCAAAATCAGGCACAAATATGTGGAAAATTTTTATCTTTCCTAAGAATATTTGGAGGGATTTCTTGTGACGTGGCAGTGGAAGTGTTTGAACGCCTTCAACTTTTTCAGGGTCAATTGCTAACCCTTCTTTTGAGACAATGCGGCCCAATAAATTTCCCTCATGAGCCAAAAACACACACTTCTTTGGATTCAATGACACTCCAAATCTTTTGCACCTTTGAAATACCTACCTGAGGTGAAAGAGGTGGTCTGAGGCATTCTTTGAGAAGATAGTGATATCATCTAGATATACTATCACCATCTTGTTGATTAAGCAATTGAATGCCATATCCATAACTCCTTGAAATGTTTCTCTAGAATTTGACAATCCAAATGGCATCTTCTTGTAAGCATATGTTCCCCATTTCGTTGTGAAGGATGTCTTGTGCTGGTCTTCCTTTTTCACCATTATCTGGTTATAACCTGAGTATATTTCTAGCAATGAAAACTTTTTATAGCCAGCTACAACCTACAAGATCTGTTCCATTGATGGAAGTGGGTAATGATCCTTGACTTATGCTCTGTTTAGATCACGAAAGTCCACACACAATCTAATTTCTACATTTCTTTTCCTTACTAGCACCAAGTTTGCAACCCACCTTGAATGTTTGATATAAAAGATGATGCTAGCTTCAATCAACTTGTTTAACTCTTTCCTCATAAGAGGCTTAATGTAAGGGTTTACTGACCTCTGTTTTTATCTGATAGGTTTAGATCCAGGATCTACCTCGATAGTGTGCTGTGATAAACTTGGGTTGAAACCTCTCAAATATTTGTAAGTCCAAGCAAAGACATCTGGGAATTCTTGACAAAGTTGGACAAATTCATATTTTTCTTGTTGGGTACTTACCTTGCCAATTTGCATTGTCTTGCCTTCATCTATTGAAATAGGCTCTGAATCTTCACCCTTTACCTGAATGTTTGCATTCTCATTCCACAATTGACCATCTAGGTTGAATATTGAGTCCAAAGTTACAAGACCCTTTGGTAATTTGTTAGTTCTCAGCTGCACCACTTGGTCACCATACCACTGTTCGAACTTGTCTTGGTTTCTATTAGAGAACTCAACTTCTTATTATAAAAAATTTACACTTTCTTGATCATTTTCGAAGACTTTCCAACTTGTATTGTTGTCTCGAACATCCAGTCTCACAACCACTTTGGTATGGGGCTGATATTTCTCACTCTTGATACTCTTTACCACATCAAATGCAACCCTGATTATTGCCAATCTGTCCGCTACTTCATTCTTCTTCCTTGAGATGGAATTGATTCCAAATGCTTCGAAACCTTTGATGAGAACCCATACCCAATTCTTGTAGTTTTTTAATAGATCATTTTTGGTAGCATTTTTTCCTCTAATTTGATTCACAACTAGCTCACTATTGCCAAACACTTGTAATTTTTTAATGCTTCTCTTTCTTTCCCAATGCAATCCATGAATCAAGGCTTCATACATAGCTCCCTGGAAACAAAAGGCTGAGTAATATTTCATACCTTGAGGTGAAATGATCATGGCTCCTCCTCCTGATCCCTGTCTACTTCTTGAGCTATTGAATAATAACTGCCATACTTCATTATCGTCCTTGCGGTCTGACTCAGTAATGTTATGGAGAGTATGATTCTCTTCATGTAGACAATAGACTCCTAGATCATATTCTTCTATTTATTTGTAAGGGTCAAAAACATGCCTCTTGTTTTCCCATTCATCAAGAGTCAAGTCTGGACTGCACCCAACCTTGGTATCTGGCTCATAAGTTCTTGGGAGATCTTCCTGATCAATGACTGAACAATTTGCATTGATGGGGCTGGGTACATGAGGCTCAATATGGAAATTCGAAATTGGCTCAGATCCGACTCTAGCATTATCTCCATACCTTGTTCTAAAAAGTATGTGTGACCAATCAACAGACAAATAGTGAACAATTTCTGAAATCCTGAAACTAGAAATTTAAAAAACTCTGAAATTTTGAAAATCAAAATTTCAATAAACTAAAGATACCTATCAGTGCAAAATCATAGCACCCCCAAATGAGTTATGTATCTACTTTTCTAAGGCAGGTTCATTTGGTGTGATTTGCATAACATTGGATCATTCCCCAAGCTATGGGACTTGCAAATGGGAATGATCCTACAGAGAAGGTTGGTTCCTCTTCCTAATCTACTTACCATAAGCTATTCCAATGCAGGCAAGCTAATCTAATTCTAATCTAACTTCCAAGGAGACAAGGAGAGAAATAAAAAAAGGAAAAACATAGCCTACACTAAAACAATGATACACCAGAGAAGCAAAGTATTGATCATCTACCAAAACTACCATGGAGCAAAAGGAGGCGAGAAATGGAAAGGATGGATAAGTGCATCATAGACCAAAGATAAATTTCACACAAAAAATGTTCCAAAATCCCTAAAGACACAACTCCAAAACCTGAAAATGACATTCAAACATGCACAGATTCCCTGTAACAATTATAGGAAAGAAGAGACAACCAAAAAATGAGCAAAGGATGGGAAAATGCATCACAAAAAAAGTTTTTATTTCTTCATATTTACACAATAAGTTATTTCACGAGAAAGAGGCAAAAAATGGCATCTACAGAGTAAGGGAGGAGGTTAGAAATCCATTTTCGACTCTGGGGAAGAAAAGAAGAGGGAGACAGAGAAGAATAATGAACAACCACCAACTAACTTCTTGAAAATGTGCCTCTATTACAATATATAGAAAAATGCGAAAAGAGAGGGAAAAACACGAGAAAATTCAATTCTTTGATCCAACCACCAACAACATTCATAAATTTAGTTGAAAATTCAAGGATCCATCTACAAATTCCATTCCGAAATGCATTTTGTCTACTCAAGGGAGAAAATACCCATGTTTCATTAAATTTGGTGGTTGAAAACTGGTTCTGCATTTTTTCCATGCCAAATCACATTTTACAATTTTCTCCCACAAATCTTTACCAAAATAAAAAATTGAAGACTCTATGATGAAGAGAATCTCCATATCATTCCCTTGGTACCAAGTTTGTCAAAAATGGAGCTCTGAATCAAAAAGATATAGCCTTCCACATTTTTTCCTTACGTTTCCTGTAAATCTAGCTTCGGGCGAATTTTGAATGTTTTTCCCGCAAATTTGCTAATGACGTGGCATCCATTGGGGTTAGCAGAGGCAGGGGCTTCCTTTTTTCCATTTTACATTTTTTGACAAAAAGTAAAAACATCCAATTTACCTCTGAAGTCCCGCATCCCTGAATTAGCTTTTTGATGGGGCCATGGGTCGCATTTTGATTTTATGCCTTTTGAAAGAAAAGGAAATTTTTCACTTTTTCCTTCGATGCCCCACCATTCTGAGTTCCTTTGGAAAAAAAATCTCCCAAGCTACGCATTTCTTCCTTGGGAAAATTTTCCCTTTTAATTCCGCTGACCCATAACTCAAAAATACAAGGAGTTAGAAAGAGTTATTTACCTTTTTGGAAAGGGGAAGAAATTATCTATATGACGGAGCATTTTCTAGAAACCTTTGAATGCTTTAAATGTCTGAAATATGGACTGAAGCAAAAAATTTAGTAATTTAACCCAAAATAAGGGGAGCTTATTTTGGTTAACAACTTTGGCGACTCACAGGGGTCATCTGCCTACTAGATGAATGATCAGTGGCCTTTTTTGCATCCATTAGGCATGGAGTCAAGCCTGATAACCAATTATCTAATCTAACTCTGAAAATATGACCTCTGAATCACTTGGAAACCCGTTGAAACTTGAACTTGAACTTCAAAAAAAGCCAATTGAATGCACTGTGAAAGAGCAATACAATAACACCAAAAACTATGTACAAACTGAAAATCATACATGATCCAAATGGAACATGCAGAGTGTGCAAAAGCACTTATTCTGTTGAAAATAAACCTACCTAAACTACTCTAACCAAGAGGAAAGGGAGCTCAAACAAAGCCTGCAACTGGTAGGGAGAAATAACTTCCCTTCCTCAAAAATGGCAGCCATGCAACTGACTTGGCACTAAACATTGTTGGTTGGATGATTGAAAAACTAACTACAAGCTAATATTCCACCCAAATAACCAAAGTATCAACTAAAGACAAAACCAATACCTCTTTATTTTCTCTACATTTGGATTAAAGAGGTATGGAAACTGATCCTTGGTTCTTTGTATCTCATTCTCATGCCCTGAAATGGGCATGAATAGATTTGGCTTCTCCTTTGGCTCCAACAAAGCCAAATACCTTATTGGGAAAGGTCTGATCCATTTTATATGCCCATTGCTCTGATTTTCCACTCCAAAAATTGATTCTTCTTGTAAACCTCTTTGGGTGAATGGTGTGGAAGGAATGGTGGAACTCTTTTTTTATTTCTCTTCTTCCTCCTGTGAAGAGCATGGAAGGTTTGAGTCTCCCAAACTAGATTCCAAAAGGATGCTATAAAGTATAGAATATTGCAAATGAGTTCTCTCCTTCATGACAGCAGGTTCACATATTTGAAGGGTGAATGAAGGAGAAAACAATAAAAACTCAAATGGTTATTCTCCATCAAAACAATCCTCAAAATCAGACAAGTACTTTGCTTCATTGTTGTCTTGCTGCAAATGTTCAACCTCTTCCATGGTGTCTTTTTGGTTTGCAGCTTGTTCACCATGATTTATTTCATCATCCAACATGAAGTTTGAAAGATCAAACTCTTCTCCAACATTAGAGCTCGAGAAATATGAAGTGGAAGGAAGAACTGAAGGTTCTTCTATAGCTTGTTTTGTGTTCAAAGGCTTTGGATCTACATTTTTATCCTCCATAGCTGGAATGTACTCCTCTTATTTTGGATTTGGAGAAACTTCTCCTTCCTTTGCTGTTTAAAGACCATCTTTCTCTTGATTGAAATCTTCATCTAGCATGAAGTTTTCCATATCAAACTCCTCAAACTTCTGCTCTAGAGGACAAGTTGGGACTGCAATATTTCTTTTAGAGCTTTACTCCATAATGGATTCATCATCTAAAATAGGCCCTTTGAATGAAAGCAAGAAAACATCAATAATGTCTTCTTCTTTTGCTGCTACAAAATTTCATTTGGTCTCATCCACTTGCTCCTTTCCAATGGGACTTTGAGCTGATTTGTTTTCTCCTTGGCTAATTGGGAAGTTTGAATTGGATCAGCATTCTCTTCACTTAAAGTGCCAACATGGACACTACATTCTAAGGAAACTGACAGCTGATTTTCTATTGGGGTTAGCAAACCAGTTGTACAGAAAATATATAAGATCTAAGCATACATGCAAATAAAAATGGATATTTTACCAGAAGAATTATACAAAACAAGAGACATAAATCAACACCAAATTTAACGTGGTTCACCCAGTGTGGGCTACGTCCACCAAGAAATAAGAAAATCTATTATCCAAATCTTTGACAAGATATATAATGAAGATTTACAATCTTCTACACTTCTCAGATGTTCAGTACTTTCTTCCCTTCAAGCTTTTTGATTCTTAACAAACAATTCTCTCTCACATAACTATCTTGTAATTATGATCAATCCACTCTTCTAAACCCTAGCTTTATGCTTTAAATAGTTATTTAAGACTTTAGGGAACTTAGCCATGCAATTACATTCATTTAATCTATTCCAATGCTAAAAATAGAAACAAATCCCGAGAGTTAATTAAAAACTCGTCGCACAGGTAACTGATGCCAGTTCTGCCCAACCGTCACCGGTTCCAACTTACCCTGACCGATGTTGGTCGCACTCTAACCGATTCTAGTTACTGTCAACTTCTAACCAGTTCTATTTTCATGCTAAAACATGAGTAATTTAGCTCCATACTCAACAATCTCCCACTTGGAGATTAACTACTGTACACTATACCTGTATAGTTCCATTCTTAGATCATCCTTAGCTTTGTTTCTTCCTCCTCAAGCCTCAAACTCGAATACCAACAGAATTGGAGTGTAGCTCCAACTTCTCCTTTGATAATGGCTTCGTTAGCATATCCGTAGGGTTCTTTCTTGTATGAATCTTTTCTAGATTCAATTTTCCATCCTCCAATACCTGTCGTATGAAGTGATACCTCAACTGAATGTGTTTCATTCTGGAATGAAACGCTGAGTTCTTTTCCAAATGAATTACACTTTGACTGTCACTAAACAGTTTACAATTACTTTGCTCCTTTCCCAACTCTTCCATGAACCTACTCATCCATATCATCTCCTTGCTAGCCTCTGTAGCTGCAACATACTCTACCTCTGTAGTAGACAAAGCCACAACCTTCTACAATCTCAAAATCCAGCTAACTGCCATATCACCTACTATGAAAATATATCCAGTAGTGATCCTCCTATCATCCAGATCTCTAGCCATATCCGAATCAACATAGCCACGTAATGAAATATCCAAACCTCCATAGCATAACTACATGCTAGATGTCCCTTTTAAATACCTAAGTATCCATTGGACTACTTTCCAATGCTCTTTACCTAGATTAGCCATATATCTACTCACAACTCCCACTGCCTGTGCAATGTCTGGTCTTGTACAAACCATTCAACATACATAAGACTTCCTACTATTGAAGCATAGGGAACATTTTCCATGTACTCAACCTCCTCATGTGACGAAGGACACTGATATTTACTCAATTTGAAGTGTCCAGCCATAGGTGTGCTAACAATTTTTGCATTCTGCATGTTGAACCTTTCTAACACCTTGTAGCTATAATCCTCCTGAGATAAATACAATTTGTTGTTTTTCCTGTCTCTATGTATTTGCATGCCAATAATTATTTTTGCAGCTCCTAAATCTTTCATTGCAAATGTGTAAGCTAGCTTTCCCTTAACCTCACCAATGTCCTGCATACTAGATCCTACAATAAGCATATCATCCACATACAGTAACAAAATAATATAGCTCCCATTTTTAAGCTTCTTGAAATAAAAACAATGGTTGGATTCACATGTCAAGTAACCATGCTCATGCATAAAACTATCAAACCTCATGTATCATTTCCTTGGAGCTTGCTTGAGCCCATATAAGCTCTTTTTCAACCTGCACACTAATTTCTCCTTACCCTTGACTTCATACCCAAGCGGCTACTGCATATAAATCTCTTCATCTAAATCACCATGAAGGAAAGCCATCTTCACATCTAGTTGCTTTAAATGAAAATATTCTACTGCAACTAAACTCAATACAATACGAATAGAAGTCATCTTAACAATAGGAGAAAACATTTCACCAAAGTCAATACCTACCTTTTGTGTAAATCCCTTTACTACAAGCCTTGCCTTGTACCTTTTCTATCCACCCTCTTCTTCCTTAATTCTATAAACCCACTTGTTCTGCAATGTTCTCTTTCCTGTTGGCAATTTAACCAAATCCCAAGTCTGGTTCTATTCTAAAGAGTTCATCTCCTCATCCATGCCATGCTCACACTGAACGTGAGTTTTATCCTACATTGCTTCTTCAAATCTTTCTGGTTCACTACTATCAGTCAATAATAGATAAAATAGAGAAGGTGAAAATATTTATGGAAGTTTACTTACCCTTTATGACCTTCTCACAGGATTTTGGGGTACCGGAGGCTCAATCTGGACCTCCTGGACATTAGTATCAACTTCTAACAGTGACCGACGCCGGTCACCTCTAATCGATGTTGGTTCGGCTAACTGATGCCGGTTCTGATCCTCTGTAACCATCGGAAGTTCATCTGACTGATGTCGGTCAGGGCCTAACCGACCACGGTTACTGTGTATTTCAGAAGGTGTTTCTGTAAAACCCGAGAGTTCATTTTCATCAATAAAATTCTCAATTTTCTCATCCATGGGTACTAAAATTTGATCCCTGTACATTCTATTTTCATTCCATTCAACATCACAACTCCTAACAATTTTAGAATTCTCTAAATCCTAAAAATGAAAACCGAAATCACCAGATCCATAACCAATGAAAGTGCACCTCTTGGATTTTGCATCCAACTTTTTTATATTTTCTCTATCAACATGCACAAAAACTTCTGAACCAAAAACTTTAAGAAAATAAATATCTACCTCTTTTCCGGTCCATGATTCCTCTGGTATTCCTCCATCTAGTGAACTTGAAGGGCCACGGTTAATCAAATAAACCGCTGTATCAACTGCTTCTACCCAAAACTGCAAGGGCAATCCAGAATGTATCCTTATACTTCTAGCACGTTCCATGATTGTCCTGTTCATTCTCTCTGTAACACCATTCTCTTGTGGTTTTCTTGGAAGCGTTCTTTCTCTACGTATTCCATTCACTGAACAATAATCATTGAAAGCATTGCCACAATATTCACCACTATTGTCAGATCTAAGGCACTTTAACTTAGAATTTGATTCATTCTCAACAAGGGATTTCCATCTTTTAAAAGTTTCAAAAACATCATATTTATGTTTAATACAATAAACCCATACCTTTCTTGTAGCATCATCAATGAAAGTAACATAATACTAGGATCCACCATGAGAAGCTACCTGAGCTGGTCCCCACACATCTAAGTGTACAAGCTCCAATTTATGCTCCTTCTTAGTTCCCCCAACTTTGAGAAATCTCACTCTCTTTTTCTTTCCAAAGATACAATGCTCATAGAAATCAAGATCTAAATCTTTCAAATCTGATAACTTACCCTTAGCCTTTAAGATCTACATTCTTTTTTGACTCATATGACCCAACCGATTATGCCACATCCATGCATCTGAATCTGAAGTAGATAATTTAGAAAAGGAATTAGTAATACAGGTAGATAAATATAACGTTCCTACCTTCTTACCTCTTGCCACAACAAAATCACCCTTGGTGACTTTCTAAGAGTCTCTTGTAAAAGTAACCATGCAGCCAGATTCACCTACTTGCCCTACAAAAATAAGATTCCTCCTGAGGCTTGGCACATGCCTCACATCTTTAAATACCAATGTATTTCCATTTTGTAATTTTAGATGAACTTCCCCTTTACCAGTAATACTGCAAGGTTCATCATCACCCAAATAGACATGCCCAAAATTTCCCTGGACATAATTTCTGAAATAACCCTTATTAGGGGTTGCATGGAAAGAAGCTCCTGAATCTAAAACCCATGATTCAATTCTACTATCTAAAGAAAGAATAATAACATCTTGGATTACCTTTGATGCAACAAGATTCACCTCTTTACCTTTGTCTGGTTTTTGGTTCTCTTTATTCTTTGACCAACAATCTTTCTTTGCATGTCCTTTCTTTCAACATTTCTAAAAAGTAATTCCCTTACTTCTGGATTTAGATCTACTATCCCTTGACTTTGATTTCCCATTACTCTTACTCTTGGATCTCTCCTTCTGCCTACCCCTACTTTCTACATTCAAAGCATTTCCAGATGATGTTTCGTCTATAATTTTCCTGTGAATTTCTTCATTCAAGATTATACTAACCACGTCATCAAACTTCAAAATATTATTAGCAGATGTTGTATTACTAACAACCATTACCAAGTTGTCCCAACTATTAGTCAAAGAACATAAGAATAAAATAACTTTTACTTCATCATCAAACGGTATTGAAACTGATTTTAACTGATTTATAATAGATCGGAAATCATTCAAATGACTAGAGGCAGATTCACCTTCATGCATCTCAGAACTAAAAATTTTATTCATCAAATAAAATTTATTTGAAGCACTAGGTTTTTCATATAAATTGGCAAGAGATTTCATTAAGTCTATCATAGAAGCCGCTTCTGTAATATTAGAAGCCAAGGATGCTACTAGGCTCAATCTTCTAGATCCTAAAGCCTTTTTGTCAAGAATCTTCCATTCTTCATCAGTTATCTTTGTAGGTCTAGACTTCTCATCCAATGGGAAGTACAAATCTCTCTGATACAGATAATCGACAATCTACATCTTCCATAATTGATAATTTTGGCTGTCAAACGTCTCTACCTTGTATTTATTATCTTCTATCATTGTTGTACCTCCCACTCAATCAGAAAACCATCTGTGAGTAAATTTTTCAACACACAAAACCCTCAAACAAAGATCTGATACCAGTTTTTGGGGTTAGCACACCGGTTGTACAGATAATATATCAGATCTAAGCATACATGCAAATAAAAATGAATATTCTACCAGAAGAAATATACAAAACAAGAGACATAAATCAACACCAGATTTAACGTGGTTCACCCAGTGTGGGATACGTCCACCAAAAAACAAGCCAATCTATTATCCAAAGCTTTGACAAGATATACAATGAAGATTTACAATCTTCTACACTTCTCAGATGTTTAGTACTTTATTCCCTTCAAGATTTTTTATTTTTAACAAATAATTCTCTCTCACATAACTATCTTGTAATTAATTAAGAAAAATAGAGCCTACACTAAAAAAGTGATACACTAGAGAAGGAAAGTTTTGATCATCTATGAAATCTACCATGGAGAAAATGGAGGTGAGCAATGGAAAGGATGGACAAGTGCATCACAGACTAGAGATAGATTTCACACAGAAAATGTTCCAAAATATCTAAAAACACAACTCCAAAACCTACAAATGACATTCAAACATGCATAGATGCCCTACAAAAATGAGAGGTAAGAAGAAACAACCAAAAAATGAGAAAAGGATGGCAAAATGCATCACAAAAACAAGTTTTTATTTCTCCAGATTTACACAATATGTTATTTCATGGGTAAGAGGCAAAAAATTCCATCTACAGAGCAAGGGAGGAGGTTACAACTCCATTTTCGACCCTGGAGAAAAAAATAAGAAGGAGGCAGAGAATAAGAATGAACAACCACTAATTAACTTCTTGAAAATGTGCCTCTGTTACAATATATAGAAAAATGGGAAAAGTGAGGGAAAAACATGAGAAAATATGATTCTCTTCTCTAACATCGAAAAATTTCATAAATTTAGTTGGAACGTCAAGGCTCCATCTGTAAATTCCAACCCCAAATGCATTTTGTCCGCTCAGGGGAGAAATGACCCATATTTCATTAAATTTGGTGGTTGAAAACTGGTTCTGTGTTTTTTCCATGCCAAATTGCGTTTTGCAATTTTCTCCCACAAATCTCTACCAAAATAAATAATTGAAGACTCCATGATGAAGAGAATCTCTAGATCATTCCATTGGTACCAAGATTGTTAAAAATGGATCTCTGAAACAAAAATATACGACCTTCTACGTTTTTTCCTTACGTTTCCTACAAATTTGGCTTTGGGTGAATTTTGAACTTTTTCCCCACAAATGCATTGATGACATGGCATCCATTGGGGTCGACGGAGGTAGGGGCTTTGTTTATTCCATTTTACATTTTTTGACAAAAATTCAAAAAAACCAATTTACCTCCGAAGTCCCGCATGCCCATATTAGCTTTTTGATGGGGCCGCGGGTCGCATTTTGATTTAATGCCTTTTGGAAGAAAAGGTAATTTTTCACTTTTTCCTCTAATGCCCTGCTGGTCTGAGTTCCTTTGAAAAGTAACTCTCCTAAGCTCCACAAGTCCACCTTGGGAAAAATTTCCCTTCTAACTCCGCTGAGCCATAACTCAAAAATATAAGGAGTTAGAGAGAGTTATTTACCTTTCTGGAAAGGGGAAGAAATTATCTATCTAATGGATCATTTTCTAGAAACCTTTGAATGATTTAAATGTCTAAAATATGGAATGAAGCACAAGAGGTAGTAAGTTAATCAAAAAATAAGGGGAGTTTATTTTGGTTAACAATTCCCTTTTGAAGATTATCCCCCGATCAATCACATGGTGAAATTTGGACTTATTTTGAGCAAGTTAATCCCTTGAAAATTGATTTCAGAGTTTAGCTTGAGAGGTAAAAAAGTCCAAAATTGAAGAACCTGCAATTTTCTAAGTCTAAATTTCTTTAAAATGCCTTCAAAGATCATGGAATGACTTCTTGTCCCACTAGGTGTGGCAAAACTATTGATGTGTATTCACAGTTCCTTGATTGTTTGCAACTAGATAGATTCAAACTGTTAGTTTGATTGAATAACATGGAGATTTTCCCAAAGTTAGGAATTTCACAAATGGGAAATGTCTCTAGATGAAGGCCAGTTTCTATTCCTCTATTTTGATGCACACATCAAAATTTTAAAGGATCTATCCTACAATATACTTTAACTTCCCAAGGATAGGGGGTTAAGAAGATTACAAGAAATTTAACCTAATCTACAAGAGGTGATACACTAAAAGGAATGTTGTACACCTGATTTACATGGAGATGGAAACCACAATCAAATTAACAAGGATGAAAATGCAGCATAGATCAATCCACTGATGAGAATCCACTAACCATTAAACAAAAACCATTAAATATGTAATACATTAAACCATGCACAGATAACCTTAATTACAATGAGATATTAAAATAAATAAATAAACATAAGAGAGGGTTGAAATTCATCCACAGACTTGTATTATTACTCCAAAGATTTTATACAGTGCATTATAATTATTAAAAGGTACAAACTTGTATTATAGCTTGAATGTGAGGTTTGAATTCCACAAATCCACTTTCATACAAGAGAAGAAGGGAGGGTGTAATGAAAAATTATCCCATTCCCATTCTTACAATATATATCACGTATGGTGAGTCAAATTTTTGTAGAGGAAACTGAGAGATTTCCAAAGAGTCCTTTCTTTTGTAAATCTGAGCTCCCAATCAAAAGTTATGGCCATTTGAAGAATGGGGTCTCATAATATATTAATGGAGAGTGATTGGCTCTATTTCTTCAAAATCTGAAATGCCTTGCAACCCCCGAAACTTTGAAACATAGGACCTTTTGAATTTTGAACTTTGAACCTTTCCATTTTGGAGATTAGGTTAATATTCATCCCCAAATCGACATTAAACCTTTAACACTCTAAAACCCTAAAGTTAGAAATTCATACATCGGATTTCAAACTTCAAGTTGTTATTTTTGTGTTTTGGGTTTCCAAATTTCTAAAACTCTGAAACCCGGAAATCCAAAATTCAAACTTTGGGTTTTAGACCTTGCACCTTTTACAATTATTATTGCTTCCACCCCAAAATAAACCTCCAAAACTAGGACCTCCAAAAGTCCAAAATTGTGACCTCTGAAAGTCTAAAAATTCATGTTGCGTTGACCCCAAAACCAAACCCTTTTAGACTTCAGCATTTCAGGCTTTCAGGATTTAGCTCTTGTTTTTCTGTTTTGTTTGGAAAAGATCCCGAACCTTCGAACCCCTGAACCTCCAAAGTCTGAAATTTTGGACTTCATAGTTCAAACACCGAAATCTACGATCCATTGCGTCGTTAACCTTGAAAAACCCCCAAGCCTTCTGGACTTCATGTTTTTGACACTTTTCTCTTGCCTTTTCAATTTTCTCCCACCTGGTTGTTGAAACTCTAAATGCCCAAAGTCTGAAAACTTCGGGCTTGAGCCTTCATTCTTTCGATCGACTTGTTAAGTGAGTTACTTGTCTGCACTCATCCAAAAATTCTTCTGAGCTCATCCAAGTTGATCTAAATGCTTTATTTCATGAGATTTAATATGATTTGACATTCCCTTGGCATTGTTGGCCCTTATTCATTCTTTTGTTGACCTTGCATTTCTATTGTCGAGCCCACCTTCAACCTAGTTTTTAGAATTGAAATGTGAGCTCTCATTTCCGAATGGTCCCTTGAATTTCTCAGTGTGTAAGGTTGTGTTTGTTAAATTTTCCCTTGGGGAAAATTCGGATAATGATAAGTGCATGCCTTCTCATATCCACTATCCAAGACTTTGTGTGTACCTTTTCTATGATCAACATCTACACTTTCTACATCCTCATCATATGTCAGGTATGCCATCTTTCCTTTCTCCTTTTCTAGGTAGGTGCACTCAAACTGAAATTAATTTGTTTCCTCTTCTTCCTCGAAGCACGCCTCAAACTCAGGATCCCCTAGTAAATCGTAGATGAGGTCCTCATATTTGGCACTATCTCCTAGTGAAATTTTCTTAAATACCTATAAAGCTTCATTCACTAATGGTTTATAAGATAGATACTCGAAGGTTTGAATAATACCTATCGTCAACTCTTTCCAATTTCCTGTCTAATGACATAATTTTGAATGAACATACCACATGCACATACAACCCTGTAAGGTGGAATAGAACTTATGCACGTAGAGGGAAGGAGGTAAAGCTTCCCAAAATTTCATCTAAGATTTATTACACTCCTGAACATGGTATAAGGTAGATTCAATCCCATGAAAGTCGCATATATTTTAAGGTGCATTGCTCTAGAGAAATCTAATAGAGAACGTACCTTTTACCTCACACCACTTTATAAGATTATCTCAATAAGTCATCCACCAGCGCGTTGTTGTCCCATGTAAGGTATGAACTAGTATATTCCTTCGCTCTACTTCACGAGTCCGCTGGACTTCCATAGCGTGCAAAAATAAATCAAGGTTACCTTCTCCCGTGTAACTTGGTAACTTTCTTCCCCCAGGTTTCTAACCAAACACACCTTGATAATGTGATTCATAGTGCCCCCTAATTGTTTCCTAATTCACTCATTAGTCCCATGTTCCCAATCATCACATATGATGCTAGTCGTATCACTCATGGACTGAGCATCATCCCACTGCAAAACTCCTTCTCTTGATAGTTGAATAAATTTTTGGTCCTTAATGGTGCGCACATAAATCTTATTCAAATCCTCTTCTCCCAAAGGCTCTACATAAGGCATAGACCTACCATCTGTCATTGGAATAATTATGTGCTCCTTCTTTTTGTCAAAGTTTATGTATCCCTTGTCAAAGATCAAATCAACATTATTCACATAATTCCAAGGGCGTCCAAGTAAGGATGGAAATCTATCTACCATGGTGAGTGCTAAGACTTGAAAATATCCAATGAAATTGGCCCCTTGAATGGTTATGGAATCATCATTCAAGACTTTGATGGGCATAGCCTTAGTCCTATTCACCATGTAGAAAACATTGGAAGATAGTTACAATGGTGGCCTCCTCATCTGATTCCACACATCCAAAGTAAGAAAATTAACTTCTGCACCTATGTCAATTAATATGTTTCTTATAATCCATCCATCAAGTACAACATTCAACGTGATTTCCTTGTCATAATCAAGACTATGAGGGGGAAAATTAGCATGCAAGATCTGCCTCTTATGCTCACATCTAGCACATGGTGCCTTTCCTCTCAACCATTCTCCTAACAGGGGAATGATATTTTCCTGGCGCAACATCTTACACACTTCTATGATATCATCAATGTCCTTATGAGGGATCATGGAATTATTCTCCTATTCCAACTTTCGTGACTGTTGTTTCAAGCACTGGATCTCTCCTTGTAAACTTCTAATCACTTTCAAAGTCTTGCGGTAAACTTTGTTCTGACAAGTTGGATCAGGGTACTTTCCATGCAATACCTCTTCCCTTGAGATGAGAGGCCTCTGCTTTGGTATTTATTTGGCATGCACACCCTCAGCATGTGAAGTTACTAACACATGTTCCAAATTTGGATTAGATGCCACCTTAGGCACATAAAAAGGCTCAACGCACTTCACAGTAATCATCCCCATGCCCTTTTCCTTCTTATGATTCTAACTCATTTGATCATACAAGTCAAAGAATTCTTCATACTCATGTTTCTTTTTCACACCACGAGCATTTATGTAAATTTGGGAATTTTCACTCGTAGTTTTCCATAGATCCACAATTGAAACAAGTTCCACTAGGAAATTCACTCCTTCCCTCGCCATGACCACCACAACCTCTAAATCCATTGTGAAAGATTCTTCCTCTTCCTTCTTGTTTAGAAATGTTTGCAACATTGTTCTGGTGCACACCAGTATTAATTACATCATGAATTTGATCTATCAACTGGAAATCCTTTATATCAGGAGTAGTAGAGGTATAAATATTACAACAACAGGACATATTCCTAAGAAGCGCGCATTATAACAATAGGAATCAATTTGGATCATGATCCCAGTGACAGATTTCACAATTGAAGGACATGGCATACACTGAATTTTGATGGAAAATATCCTTGGTGTGTTCCTCTACTTCACAATCTCTATACCAAGCTTCATTGTGAGTCTCATGTGTTGAATTTGTAGACAACTTATTGATTGTATTTTCCATGGAAGCAATAAGTGCCTTAAAAAAGGACTTACCCAGTAGTAACACTTCCCACAGCCTTAGCAAGTAAAAAAAACTCTAAGGCCTTGCACGGATCTATGAAATTATTTTGTGAAATTTCTCATTTAAAGGTGTTATCAAGCATCCAATGAACCACTCACATTCCTAAGAGGGGTGGAGATCATATGAAAACTTTGACAAATGAATCTTGAAGTGTGTGACATACTCTCGCACACTTGCTGTGATACACTGTTGAATCTTCTTAAGCGTGCTAATGCTCTTTTGCTCAAATTAAATAATATGAAATTCCACCAAGAAATCATCGTGAAACACATTATAATCCACTATTTTTTGATGTGGGTCATATGTTCGGTACCAGCTATGTTCACACCCCTACAATGAAGTTGCAATTTGTCTTTCCTTCAACTCTGGGGTAGTGATCCCCTTTGCACGCCATATCAATTCACACTTATGACCATGTTGTGTAGCATCCCCAATACCTTTGTAATCTATAAAATGAAGAGACATCTCATAAAATACTTACTAATGAGGTTGCGGTACTTGTTCACTAGATCTAAAACCTTGTTCTCCTCCACCACTTGATCCACTAGTTCCACTAACTTTCGTTCCATCAGGTCCTCCAAATCCACATGATCATCCTCATATAGTAGGTACAGGTCCTTAAGTTGTGTTACCTTGAGCTTTTAAACCATTGTGCTAAACTAAGCTCCAATAGTTTACAAATTTGAACCAATCCCAGATGTGATCCTTGTGCTATGTGTGCCCACACCTTGTCCAAATGACGTGCCTGACCGAATTCCACCAAACACATGATGTTATTCTCTCACTAACACCAACTAGACTACAAATATCTATCTCAGATGTTGGAAAAATAAGCATAATGGATAGGGCACCACGTAGGTTTATATTTGTGCCTACAATCCTCCTTTCTTCATCTAACGAGTTCTCACTAGAAGCCAAGGGGGTTCTTCTCACAAACTTTCCAAGATGGGGTAGTACAGAATGTTTAGGTTCTACCTCCTCCACGTGAATGTCAAAATATTTCCACAACATCTACCTCCATACATATATCACTCTTGTAATCACATGTTTCCTCACCAATTCCTTCTCTCACATTTCATTATACTTGATTCGTCTCTCCTCTCTTTTGAATTCTTCCATACAATCTACCATCTCTCACCACACCATTTTTTACACCCCGCACCTAGTGAGAGTTTAGCTAGCCATAGGAAACAATTCTAAAATTAGGGTGATGATCAAGATATTAATAGCTAATGGTATAACACGCAAAAAATATCCTCTCAATTCTCATAAGAACACAAACTGAACAAGTTATCGGAAAGAATACATAGAAACCATGTATTCCAATGTGTAATTATCCAACACACCACTTGACCAATGATCAAAAACATGAGTCAGGATTAGATCAACATCATGAAGCTGTTGATACTCCTCTTGAGTCCAAACACGAGCTCTATATCACCAACTCCTCCTCGATGAATATGTTGACAACCATTCATACAAATCTACTTGAAATAAAAAAAAATGTCTCATAGAACTCATGGTAGAAATTATCCTCTACCCATGTATGTGCATAAAACTCAGGTCTAGTGTTAAATCTCTACGCAAACTCATCCATCGTGTTCTTAGGCCAAGTTTCTATGTTGTCCAAAGTGAAGTGCTCTATCATCACACACCATTCTTCAAACAACTTCAAAAGAGATTCTGAAAATGAAACCAAGATGTAGTCACTTTTTCCAGCCTTTAAACTCCTAGACGCATCAGAATATCACCCATCCTTAACTGGGCACTCACCTGAGGTGCACGCAAGCACTAAACCCATCTTTTATGTGAGGTTTGAAAGAATGCTCATCATTAATGAAGGAATAGTGCATAAACATACATAGAAACATTCTATAATAGAAATAAAGAAGATAGATCCAACAAATATGCACCATAGTATGAATGAAAAAATTATAGTAACATAGAGGAATCAGATATGACCGATGCACAATATGAGAACACTTGGGCTCGAACCCATAAACATAGATATTAAAAAAATGTGTTATATACATTGATTCATAAATGTTTACAGTAGTCGAATTACATCAAAAAGGGTCATATTAGACCGATCACAACAAGAAATAGCATTCTAACCCTACAAAATGACTCTACTCAAAATATTTCTAGTCATGCTTCCTCTCTTTCCTCACATCCTCTTCTTAATCTCTTGCACCATTCATTCCTTTATAGATCAAAATTCATTCTTACTTAGAGTGGGATATATCCTTCATCAACTTCCCATAATTCTATACAAAAAGTGCATGTAAAATGTCATCATAACCTGCTATACTCGAGTATCTCTTCCATGCAAATGTGAGCTAATCCCTAAGTAATTATTCTTTACAACTCTTAACCCATCATGATAACTGTAATTATACCTTATAATATTATTTTCTTGAGTCGCAAGCCTCAATGATCTAACCTTATCCATAATCCATCCTAAGGAAATCCTTGTGTGTTTCTCATGCACACCATCCTTTACCCAAAATATGATTAGGTCGCAAAACACTTTTCTACTCCTGCGCATAAACCTCTATGTACTCCATGTCTAACTCTAGCTCTTCATCCCAACTATCTAATTGTTCAAGATATCCATGACAAACTTAGCTACCTATGTGCATGACTCCTCATGTGCCTTCTTCTTGTAATGTATTTTGCATGCGCTCATCCTCTGCTCCAGGGACTTAGTCATTTCTATGGGCACAAAATGGGGATTCATCTTAATCTATGAAATTGTGGAAGATGCAGTCTAATTCTAACTTATAAATAAAATGATAAATAATGAAATCGACATTCCAAATCCAAGTCCTAAAATATTATTTTTTAAAAATTGTAAAAGAAAATAAGTTGGGTTAAGAAATTTGGGTGCTCGAAATGAAGAGATGAGAGTTAGAGATTTTGTGATTAAAAATTTAGCATTTTATATTGCTTTGTACTTATTGTTCAACTGTGTTAACATATATTCCTATGTGTATATATTATTTCTATCGAGGTTTGTTTTTATATACAGTTTCATGCTCCATTCTATTGAATATTTGTTATTAGGTTAAATTTTATTGTAAAAATTTCATTGTGATAGGTCTTAAAAGAACCATTTTTTTAGTCCGATGGGCCTATTATAACTCAATGCAATCAATAATGTGAGAAATATGTTAGAATTTGAGGATTCTAATATATATGGATTTAATCAACTTACATATTACATAATGTTACAATAAATATTTAAATAAAGATTACATCATAACATAAGTAAATAAATAAATACTTACAAGAAATAAATAGTATAGGTGACACTATATTTATAGTAGAAAATCCTAATAGGGTCAAAACCACTTTGAAAATAACCTTTTACTTCAGAGAACTTATTTTACATCCAGTAAGATCACCTCCTCCTTTGAAACCCTATTTACCAAGGGTAAAACCAAATCACTTGATTTGCACACCTTTGATATATTTCCTGAATCTATCAAATGAGGACCTAAAGTCCTTTTTATATAAGGTGATTGGTTATGTCTCCCGACCCAACTTTTCAACCTAAAATGGTAGACACATACACCTAGGTTTATAATATTTAATATTAGAAATATAATCAATTCCTACATAAACCTTGAATTAATTCCTACTATATAGGAAATATTTGATCTAGTTATAGTTAGATAAATAAAACTATCAACTAACAATATATATAAAATAGGATCAACCTTTTTCACATGCAAATTTAGGATCAATATTTATTCCAACTTCCATCGAAGTAGAAAATAGTTTACAAACAATCATAAGAAATTTTTTCAATACAATGGTTTCATTTTGTGTTTTGAAAAATAACAATAGAGTGAAATACATTCATACAAAGAACATGATGTGAGAGACCTAACTCATTCATTTCAAAGTAATGCTTTAATTTCTCTTTAATCCTATGAATTGAATCAGAATTGTCACTAGTCATATGAAAATCATCAACATTTATACATATAATGATAATATGTGATCCTTATTACTTAATGAAAATATCATTGTTAGAAGAACAATTAAAAAAACCTAATATTTTAAAGAAGGAAACAATTTTCGCATACCAAGCTCTAACAACTTGTTTTAAACCATATAATAATTTCTCAACTTACAAACAATTTTCTTTACCTATTTCTTCAAATTCTTTAGGTTGAAACATGCAAAGTTATTTTAAATCACAATTCAAAAAAGTATTTTTCTTATCCATTTGGTGGATTTCCCACCCAAATTGAGTAGAAATTGTAAAAAGGCCCTAATAGTACTCATTTTAGCTACAAGAAATGTCTCAACATAATCAATACCAAATTTCTGAGTGAAACTTATAGTAATAATTCTAGCTTTATATTTTTTAATACTACCATCACCATTATATTTTACTTTTTATATCCACCTAGACCCTATAATACTTCATGACTTAGGTTCATATAAGGTAATTAATGCATGGTACATATGATGTCTTCTGGTAATTTTCCTAAGGTTAATAGGATTTGAGTTTTCTAACATAGATTGAGCCCAATTTAATTTCTTATCTATGAAGATAAGAGTTTCAGAAACATCTATAGCATCAAAACATCATCATGGCCATTTACTAAATCAGAATCAAAACCATCATTTAGAAGCATTTAATGAAGTAACTTCAAGAGAAGAAGACAACACATGTAAACCTTTCACTAGACTATATCTATACATTTCATATAAGCTTCGATAATTAACATGTCCTAATCTTTCATTCCATATTTTTGAATTATTCAAAATCTGAGATATAAAACAAGATGTAGAAGAGAAATCATCAAAAATATATAGATCATTTCTTTGAATTCCTTTAGCTATTATACTCTCATTACTATCCTTGATATACCAAGTATCCTTCATGCATGGATTCTAGTTGTGTCCATACCTCTTTCAGATGTTCGATATTACCAATGTGTATAAGGTACTCATCGTTCACATTACATAGAAAGAGTATCTTACATTCATTGCAAGAATGCATTTATGTTATCTACAGTTGGTTTACGACCAGTGGGAGCAACCTCAGATCCAAAAACAATCATCCAGATTTTCCTTGCCATAAATTCTATTTTGACCCAAATGTTGTAGTTGGTTTCATTCAGGATCTGAGTTTTGTCAAGATAGAAATAATTAGACGTCATTGTTTTCCTAAACCTATAAAATACACCCCATTGTAATATACAATGTACCACAGAGTTAGATACATATTTATCGATTAAAACAACACTTTTAATACAATTAGATCTAAATTTTATAGATCTAAAGAAACTATTTGATCATAACTAATTCTGTCATTACAATGAATACTAATTAACCTCCCATGATCAAAATAATAACCCACATTATAAAGGGATCTGCATTATACCCCAGATTTATATAAAAAATATTTCCAACTATATAAAAGTGAAGAAGAGATCCCTAAGAATGCATAACAAATTCAAATTTATGAAAAAAATTAATGTAGACAAAAATTTGGCCAACTTAAATTTGACGTCTAAATGACTGTCATAATGACTTATTTTTTGGTCTATCATGATGGTCATTTGACCGTCAACTTTAATGAAGCCAAAAATTGTTGTGTATTTCTAAAATGTGAAATTCCAGCTTTTTTTTTTCTGTATAATATTAAGGAGGTTATATTTAACACATTATAATAACCTATTATAATTTATAATGTAAAAATATATACACTTTTTTATTTAAAAAAATGTATATAATTTATAGAATAAAAATAAAAAACAACATATAATTCATAAAAATTATAAACTATATTATATTGTTATTATATTAAAATTTCACATAACCCTGTATTAAAGGGGTTTACCAGGACATAGACCAGGTTAAAAGAATTTTACCAGGCGCAAGTAGATTTATGAGAGTATAGATTAACCTACATATTTTATAGAGGGGATAAATAATTTTACTCGACTAATGAAATAAATCTAAATCCCTATTTTCATAAACCGTGTCTCCTCCCTTCATTTACTCTTAATTTTACCCCACACACATTTAAAAGTATGAAAATATTGCAAAATATTTTATATAATTCCTGCAAGCTAAAAACTTTAAAACTTTTATGTGGTTATAACTACCAATATTTTAATAAATATTTACCACACTTCACGTGAGCCACCAATAAACTAGCCCACTTTTTTAATTCTCCATTTATACTTGAGAGTTCCACATTTATACATGAGATATTATCTCATTTTATTCTCCACTCCCACTCTTATATAAAAGAAAACCTTTAAATAGGTTTATTTATATAGTTTTTATAAACTATAAGATCTAAATGAATGGGGATGCCCCCTTATATGGATAATATAAATGGTTAGGGACACATGTTAGGTTTTGTTTAATAAGTATTAAGATTTAAAAAGTAATCCCTTCGTGGCCAAGAAATAAACACGGCCCCCCTTATTAAAAAAAAGTAAGCACTTTATTTTTTTTTCAAACATATATAAACCAAATCTAATAAAATTTATATTTTAAGTGGTTTAAAATAAACATATATATAAAATATGATTCAAACTTAGGTTTGTTCTTTTCTTTTTTTAAACTATATATACCTAGATTTATAAGTTAAGTTTAAATATGATTTAAATTTAGGCTTAGAATATGGTTTGTTGACTCTTCCCTCAATCCCATGTAATTTTAATATGGTTTAAGAATTTTAATATATAGTTTTTTTCAAAACTATATAAATTTTAATATGATGTTTATATAAATTATTATATAAACCTTATTCTATATTATATATATTTTTATTTAAAAATAATAATATAGTTTTCAAATTATATAGGATATAGTTATAGATTAACTATAAATTATTAGTTTTTCAAATCGAATCCTTTTAGAGGGGACCAAACAACATGGATATGAATTTACCTTCCGAAATATTTAACGTGAAAACATTTGAAATTATAGAAAACATGAAAATTATTTCATATAGTAATAAATCCTTTCTTTTTCTGTATGTGACTTTCACGAGGTAAATATTTGAAGCCTCTTTAGCCTATACACACATCAAAACTCCAAATAAACAAATTTCAAAGATTTTAATACTTACATGAAAATAAGAATCAATCACATGTGACATCTCCTTGATTCCCCCCAAAAAAAAATTATTTATAATGGAAAACCCCAAAAAATTTACCGGAGTAAAAACACAACCATGTAATGCCAAAATAACCTTTTACTTCGAGAACTTATTTTACATCTAGTAAGATCACCTCCTCCTTTGAAACCCTATTTACCAAAGGTAAAACCAAATCACTTGATTTGCACACCTTTGATATATTTCACGAATATATCAAATGAGGACCTAAAGTCTTTTTTATATAAGGTGATTAGGTATGTCTCCCAACCCACCTTTTCAACCTAAAATGGTTGACACATACACCTAAGTTTATAATATTTAATATTAGAAATATAATCATTTCATGATATTAAATATTTAACCTAAAGTATATACCTAGGTTAGCATATTTAATAATATAAATATAAATATTTCATGTTATTAAATATTAACCTATATATTAGTGATTGACCCATATACATTAAGGGTTGGCCAGACCACTTAATCATTATGTTCCAACAATATGTAGTATCTTTAAATTCTAAACAAGGTCACCATAATATTAGAAAAGATAGCATATTTTGAGTATTCATAGTGAAATGTGGAATCTATCATATATTAGGAGGAATATATCCATGTTCTTTATGCAAATATTTACATGGTTGTTTTAATGATTAAATAGAGATGAAATGGACTAGTTACCCTTGTCATACAAAGGTGCAACAGGGAAATTAGAATTTTTCAAGCACGACAACTAGTACCCATGTGTTGAAATGATTCATGTTTTATCATTCCTATGCACCCTGGGTCAAATCCGTCAGTCTGGTCACCCCCTATTTTGGTCATGGCCTATTTGATGTAGAAATTAGGTCCCCCTAGTGATCTAGGAAATCCATTCTAAAATAGCAATAGGTTTGATTTTAGGAATTCATTTCATAAATCTACCTAAGCAGTTGTGGGAAGGGCTATCAGTGGCAAGTTCCTATAGCTGGAGCATTCATGGAGCAAAGCAGAATGAGCCTTAGTGGAATTATGGAGGTCAAAAAATACCCTTCCTCAAAGGTCTTGGTTTCATGGAGATGGTTCATTAGAATATTTTGGAAATTTCGGAGAAGTTGGGGCAGTATTCACTAGAATTAGGGTTTACAGGCCTAATCAGTTTATCAGGCCAAAACAGTCATTGAACTTCAGGTGATTCCGAGAGCTCCCCCTTTAGAAGTAAAAAGAAACATTTTTGGAAATAGGATTCCAAGAACTACATGATGGTATGAAATATCTATATTAAAACACTCAACTTGGAAAGAATTATACGAGCTTGATTTGAAGAAGTTCATAGTTGCAATTAGAATTTTCAAGAGACTTCAAGTTTCATTAATTTGGAGTTTTGATCAACCTGAGGATTTAATAGAATTAAAACATATTATCCTACTTATCTTCTTCCCTATCCCTAAAATTTCTCTCCCTTAAATGGGTCATGTTCTAGATTGTTCGTTGGGGCCAAATTGCAATTTTGGGTGATATGCCTTCCCTAAGTCACTTAAAAGTGACTTCTTAGAAACATAATGTAAATTAAGTCCCTTCGATTGGTCCCTAAAAGGGAATTAAATATTTTGTAGGAATATGAATAGTCTAAAGTTAGAAATAAGGCATATGGAGGGTCATGAGGAAGACAATAAGATACCTCTCACTCTTATAAATTATAGACACCAATCCCATTTCAAAGGGTTATTGTTAAAATGATCTTGTAAACTTAAGAGCATATTGTACTTTGAAAGAACAAAGGAGATAGCCATTTTATTCCATTTCCCCCCTTCTCAAGTTCCTTCATTTCTCCACTATGTAAAACCTTTTCAGTAGGGTGAGAAAATGGTACAAGAAGAAGGATTTTCATTTCTTTGAAAATTTGTGTTCATTTCATTTGGTTTTAATGATGCTTAAAAGTTGTTGCTTCTCATAAATGCATAGTGATTACTTCATGACTAGTGTGTGTTTACATCTGTTCTCCTACCTTTGGGCAACATTTGTATCTCCTGGTTTCATGTGACTGTTTCTCATATCCCCTATTACTCTTCCCTTTTGAGAGTTCTCTCTACAGGTTTATCTAGCAAGTTTGTCCTACAGGGTCTAATTGGGTAGTGTCCCTATTAAAAAAACCTTTATCCTAAATTACCAAGAAATACACCTTTTCATGCATCATGCATATAATTATTATGTATTAAATAATGTAGGGATAATTAACCAAGATATGTTGGCAATCAAATGGAATAAGTATGTGATTGCTCGACAAATGTTCTCGAATATACTTGTATGCATATACTGGAATTGGTTATGTTTTTTAATGTGTGTAATGAATGCCTTTTGAAAAAAGATTTTGAAGCTATTATATGTGGATGGATTTAAGTCGACTATACTTGGTGATAATTTTTAATTTTAATTTGTATAATTTAATTTTAGATATATGATTATTCTTTTTGATACATTAGTGATCCCATTTACAAACTACTTGGGGACATATTTGTATATAACTGACTTTGATTCAAATTTTATTCTAGATAAAAAAAATTCAGGCTTTTTGCATTATTTAACGAGTGGATTTTTCAAAATGTCTTAGTGAAACTACAAGGACTATTGTTTTAAAATGGAATTACTAGTGGTTTTAACTATGAGAGGTCCTTGAAGTACAATCCATGATGCCACCTCAATTTAATGGGGGTTTATACATCTACTATACTATTTTTTAGTTCTTTCTAATGACATTACCTATTGGGATTTTATACTTTGTCTTTATCCTAGATGATACTAACCCATTTGGGGTTGCATTCTATTTATGAATGATTGTTACACACTATGCTTCACTTTCCTCCCGCATAAGTCACAATGAAGCATTTTAGAGTTACATTTTTTTTAGCTTTTTTGGGATATTTTCATTTGACACATATGTTTTCTTAATTTTTAATGTGTGTATAATTTGTTTGTTTAATTTAAGTAAAGGGATCAATGCAAGATTTTTTGAATAACACTAAATTCTAACTCAGTTAAATTCAATATATCAATTCAGGTAAAGTTCATAACTAAAATAGTGCATGATCAAATATTGTTTCATGGACATGATTTGGTATACAATAGTGAAAAAATGGCTTACAATAGAGCTCATCCTATAACCAAAGTATTAACTTTTACAACACGATTATGATCTATATAGAATTTGTAACATCCACATTAAGTATTCCAAATCCCTATGATATGGGAATTTTCCATTTATACTTTCTCATACAGATTAGTCACATGCTTTATCCCATCTCAAATGTATGATCACCATTAACTTTAATGTGGTTTTAGGTACACCAACTATTAGAAAATCAACTTGAAACTTGATTAGAAGTTAAATTTTCATTACCTTCTAGAATTCCCAAATAATTGTAAAAATTATTTGAGTCCTAAGGTATTTTTGAGACAATTTTTATCAGACCTATAATTGCTATTTTTGATCCATTAGAGTTTTGGATTATCTCACATCATTGTGGAATTAGTATATTTTTGATTCTATATTTGCATTATGAAACCTTTTATCTTTTCTACTCACTTGTACCTAAATAATGCAATTTGCCATTCATGTTTAAATTATCTTCTGGTTAGGTCTATGTTCTATATTCCTAGGAAAATGTAAAATCCCATGTTGGCCCTTATAAAAAAATTGTGAATGCATTTATTCAATGTTACAATTTCCACACCTTTGTTTATTAAAATTAGGCTTAACCTTATGAGAAAGACCTTATGTTGATTTTCATTTGAGTGTGGCTAACATCACCTTACAATCCTCTCACATTCATCTCCATGTCTAGTAAAATTTAAAGTTGTTAATAATCTATTTAGATGGCTTTTCTTGTTTGAATAACTATTATATGGTTTCAATCCATTATCTAGTAGACTGTTAAGACCACTTTGATGATAGAATTTCCTAGATCTAATGTTATCATCTATGAGTAAATAACTTCATTTTAGAGCTATGGTAACATATCATCATCAGAAGATCCATGAAAATACTCAATTGAATGGAATGCAAAAGGAAATATATGTGAATTTAACCATTTCTAAACTACAAGCATTCCTACTATTTTTCTATTGATTGCTTTCCAATAATTGAACCCATAAGTCGTAAAGCTATTGAAGTTATGTGTTGTTGCTACTTTGTTGAAGGGGAAAGGACATGGTACTTAATAAATGGCTAGAAGGCCATATTAGATATTCCTTTACTAACTAGCTTGAGGAAATGGATGGAAATGGGGATGCAAGCTATTCCAAAAATGGATTAAGTCTCATATATTTGATATGATAAATGTTATTCACAACATGGTGTAAATTTGAGACAAAAGTGCTTAGCCTTTCTTATGGCTTTCTATTTGAAGAAATTTTGCATCTTGGTACATGTGGGACAATTGATAGAGTTAGTTTAGTTTAGTTAACAAAATCTAGGTGAGTTAACATGTGAGTTAATCTTTAGTTGGCACCATATGGGGTTGAGGGTGCTTTAATTAATCAATTAGGATTAATTAATATGCTAGAATACACTTTTAGGCTAATTAGAGGTATTTGAACATGAATTTCATAAGATTAGAAGCATTTGAAAGTGAGATTTATCCAATAAGAGGGTTTATTGATTAAATGAATGTTAAAAATCCATAATTAGATAATTAATAGATAATTATTGATTTGAAGAGGATAATAACTAATGAAGTGTCTGTTAGGTTAGTTATTATTTACCTAATATATTAATTATGCATCATATAATTAATTATTTAATTAATGTTATCAATTAAATAATGTTTTTATATGGTTTTTAAACCATATTTGTCTTTTATTTCTATAGGAATAATTGTTATAAATGTTATAACAATTTATGTGCTTCCCAGATGTATTTTGGAAGTTGTTATATTCTTGGTTGATTGAGTTTAATACAATTATCAGGATTCCACCCCTATTGCTCAATTTACATTTGGTACCAGAGAGAGAATCTAGACCTGTGAAAGAGTGAAAAGAGAGAGCAGAAGAGATAGAGGAGATTGGAGAAGTGTTTGCAACAATTGAGAGCATGTGATGCCTCTTTCAAACTCCTAGCCCCATCGCTGCCTCCCCACATCCTCCTTTTCATTCCAGGTGTTTGGAACGTAATTTTTTTTACACTGATGCAACCAGCACCAGGAAAAATTTGTTGTAGGTATAGAAAATTTAAATATATATATATATATATATATATATTCCCCATTCAGGGGTTTTACCTCTAAATGGTTAGGTACAAATAATATTATCTATTTGTTATCAAATTTGGAGGCCTATAAAATACTTTGCAGAGTTATATTGGAGGCATGTGTGCTAACTGAACCATCCAAGCTCTGCACTGAGCTAGTGACATCTCCCACCAACCAAGCCCTTCTTTGTATTGCGTTCACCAAATAATGTTACATTTGTTGAAGGCTGAGCTGGGCTTTCTCATTAGAGAGTTGCATTGAATAACCATTTCAATGGAAGTGTGGTAGACCACGAGCTGGGTAGTGTTCCTCCTACAATGGCCAAGCCAAAGATTAGACTGAGCCATCCCCCAATGTATCCTCTGCGACTTGCAACAAACCTACAAAAAAAACAAAGAAGCGGACAAGGCATCAATAGTGAAAATATGACCTACACATCTCCAATGACCCCTACATAAGAAGCAACACAATGATCAAGTATCAAGAAAAAACCGTGAGAAATTATAGAAGCATAAACAAAAAAAAGAGCACAAAAAATACACAAGTAAATCAAAGTGGATCAGTCAACAAATAAAGAAAAACAAAGAAGTGAATGCAAAATAAAAAGGCATATCAGTCAAATCAATGCAAACGACTTTCAAAATGCAAAGATAGAAGTTGTGGATCTGTTTTCTATGCGAAGAGAAACCCTAAACTACCTTCTACTCATTCGCACCCATGTGGAACCTCTGCCACATCTTGTTTAATGAGGTAAGTATTTTTTGCATCTACTTCAAATACAAATTTCTCATCTTCATACACTAAGCACTCATTGAGCCTAAGTGGTTAAGAGGAAGGACTTAGAAATGGGAGGTGCATGGTTCGAATCGCACCAAAAATACAAGTTTCTCAATTTTGAAATTTGGAGGAAAATTTAGTGAAACCACCAAAATTGGAAAAGAATTTAGTGGAAAACCTTCACTAAACTTGTTAGTTATAACTAAGCAGGTCGCTAAATATTTAGCAAGAAAATCCCTAAATTTAGGGTAAATTTTTATTTTCTCCATCAAGCTTGTTTTTAGATTTCAGGTAACATTTGCTAACGAAAGACCAACCAAAAAATTCATCTTGGGCTTCTTTTTAACAATTTCTAGCATCAAGGGTCCTTTTGGGCACTTGAGGCCACCAGGACCCGCAAAACAAAAAAAATATTTGCCTGCTATTCAGTTTTTTATAAATTTTTGAATGTAATTGCATTCTGCAATATATTGTACTAGTTTATAGGTTTCCATAGTCAAATGCACATATTGTAATTGCTCATAAAATGGTAGAAAATTTGTACTCATAAATAGTATAAAATTGATTCTCCAACACTCATGAGATCCTAGATCTCATTCGCAGTGTTTGGTATATATGGTGCCTCTAGGAAGCACTAATGGGTAAATTTTTCATGACTACTAACTACTACACTTAACGCCTAATACAGCTACAACAATGTTGTCTAGGCATTGACCCTTTAAATTGACGAGGAGTAATAAGGTCACACTACACACACTATGAGATATCCCATCTGTCTATGAATGATTACATGAAATAAAATCAGAATGAGAAATTATCCAAGTATATAGCAAAGTTACGCATGTGTATGAGGATATTTATTTGAACCGGTGGAAATAATCATGCAGACCCCTTTCAGTATTGTCTTGGTGCCACGTATTGAATTCTTTCACATATGTTAATTCCTCTTTCATGTTCCGCTAGGTATATAGAAAGGGCGAGATTCTTCCATGTACCACTGAGTATATCGGAAGGGCACGTATATAGAAAGGTTCCATATATCGAACTGATGGTATATAGACTGGGAGACCTTATACCTTGTGTGATAAGAGCCAAACCCTGTTAGTGATTTCTAAAAAATGGGTACCAATGCCGCCAAATATTTTCTTTCGGGTTCACAACTACTCAAAGGAAACAACTATGCTACATAGAAGACAAAAATTGAGACACAACTTGAGTTTAAAGAGATGTGGCCTATTGTGAATGGTTCTCTGACCAGATCTACTATTGATACAACACAACAACGATAGTTTGATAAAGTAGATCAGAAAGCCAAACTTATCATCTTGTTTGGAGTGTTCAACGATGTGTAATCCCACATTCGAGATTCCAAAACAACCAAAGAAGCATGGGATAAGTTGAGCACAATATATGAGGCCAAAAACAATAATGTTATACAAAATTTTAATAGTCGGTTACACACATTCAAGTTTAAGAAGAATGAAAAAATAGAAGCTTTCTTAAGAAGAGTTGCAGAATTGAGGGCTTCACTTCTAACCCTAAGAGAAGCAGTCAAATATGATGATCTCATTCCCATTATTTTGAGAGCACTCCCTTCTTCTTACCGTATTTTTGTAACAACACTAAACTTTTCAGATATGATAGTTAGTTTTGAAAAATTGGTAAACCTGCTGCAACAAGAGGAAACAATGCACAATAAGGATGATGAAGAAGAACATGCACTTTCTTCACCAAAAAAATGGAAAGGAAAAGGTAAAGGAAATCCTAATTCCTATCAAAATTCACAAAATCAAAATCAGTATCAAGGGAACAGACAACCGAAGAAACAATGTCCAATCTATAAAAGAGGACATGACCTAAAATATTATTGGTACAATACTTACAAGAAAGGTTCATCAAGAAACTCTGGACCTCCACAAAAATCTCACAAGGGACATTCTAACTAAAATCAAGGGAAAAAAAGGGGAACTAGAAAAGAAGACCCCATCAGTACGGAGATATTGCTGAGCAACAAGAAGATTCAGACAATGAAGACTACTTGTTCACTGCTCGATCAAGTGAACCATCCATGTCATCTAGTGATGTTTGGTATGTTTATTCAGGGGCCACTTGACACATGACCAGCCAAAAAGACTGGTTTATTTCAATGAGGCACACACCATCGAAAAATCATGTTTCGTTGGGAGATGATTCTTCATATACATTTCAGGGGATTGGGAAATTATTTTTACCCCTTGGTTCACGCAACTTTAGACTATCATATGTCTTATATGTCCCTGGGTTGATAAATAATTTTCTTTCAGTCAATAAAATTCTTGATCACAACCTAATAATTGACTTTAATAGTCATTCCGGCAAGAAAACATGTTTAATTTGAGATAAATCATTAGGCTCGAAAATAGTTGCAAAATCCTCCAATGTGGGACACATGTTCCAACTTGATTTTGTTCACAAAGAAGATCAAACAATTATGGCTAAGAACTCCACCTCAGCACAGTTGTGGCATCGGAGACTGGTCATGTAATTTTCATGTATCTTGAGACACTTCACCAGTGCAATATGGTACATGGGTTTCCATCTCTTCAGAAGAATATAGACAAGTGTCATCACTGCCTCATAGGAAAACAACACAGAGCGTCATTCTAGAAGAGTACATATCAAGCTCATGTTAAGCTTGATCTAGTTCATACCGATATTTGTGGTCCAATGCAACCAAGTCATTCTGGATTTCAGTACTTCATGCTATGTGTTGATGACTATTCATGAAAAATGTGGATTTTTTGTCTTCACAAGAAATTTAAAGCTTTTTAAACTTTCAAGAAGTTCAAAGTAGTAGTTGAGAATGAAACTAGTCATCACATAACAAATCTTCACTCAGATCATGGGGGGGAATTCACTATTAATGAGTTTAAATATTACCTATAAACTCACGGGATTCATCAAAAAATGCCTCCTCCACACACACTGCAACAAAATGGTGTTGTTGAGAGAAGAAATCGTACTATCATGGAAATGGTGTAATGCATGATTGATGATTTTGGACTTGCAAATACATTCTGGGTAGAAACAATAAAAACAACATTGTATTTTTTGAACAGAGTGCCCACAATTGTTCTTTAAGGAGTAACACCACACGAAGCATGATCAAAGTAGAAACCATCTATTGGACACCTTAGAGTATTTGGTTGCAAAGCAAGTGTGCACATACCCAAGAAGAACATAAAGAAATTGGACATGAAGTCACATAAACTCATCTTCATTGGGTACAGTGAAGATACTCTTGGGTACAAATTGATGGATCCAAAGACCAGAAAAGTCTACACCAGTAGAGATGTTGAGTTTTTTAATAAGAAGGAAGTAGAGTCTCCTCTTCTGGACTCACCTGATGTAGATTATTCACCAGTTGTAAAAATTGAAAATGATGTTCCCACATATGAGGAAAGTGATGATGGGGATGATGGTGTTGATTAGATAGAACCATGACCCATAGAAATAGTTCAGTGTATGCCCAAGTAGTGTACTAGTACTTTATGAGATGCAAGAATGGATGCTCCACCAGATACATCCACCCCTGGACCATAGACTCGAAGTAAATAAATATAAGATGTTAACTTTGCTTTAATGAGTAGAGTAATTGAATCTGATGAGCCCTCTACAGTCCAAGAAGCCCTATATTCAAAATCTTAGAAATATGCCATGGATTATGAATATCAATCAGTGATGAAAAATAACACTTGGAAACTTGTTGATCTTCCACAAGGGAAGAAACCCATTGGAAGAAAATAGATATTCAAAACGAAGTATAAAGTAGATGGGACAGTGGACAAGTATAAATCAAGACTAGTAGCAAAGGAGTATGTACAAAAAGAAGGCATTGACTACGAGGAGACATTTTATCCCATATCTAAGATGAAAATGATCAAGATGATCTTTGTTATAAGTGCACAATTTGTTTGGAAATTCCATCAGATGGACATAAAAAGTGCCTTCCTAAATGAATATTTACAAGAAGAAGTCTACATGACTCAACCTTAGGGATATGTAGTACCTGGTCAAGAAGCAAAGGTATAAAGACCTAGGAAATCTTTGTATGGCCTTAAACAGGCACCCCAGGCATGGTACATCAAGATTTATGCGCATCTCGTATAACATGGATGTGCTATAAATTTGTACGATCCCAATCTTTACCTCAAAAAGAAAGGGAGGGGGAGATTGTAATTGTTGTTATCTATGTCGATGATCTAGTCATCACATGTAGTTCAGTGAGAATGATCGATGCAACAAAGAAAGATCTTAATCGATTGTTCGACATGATTGATCTCGGGCTGATGCATTATTGTCTTGGATTAGAAGTATGGTAGAAAGAGAATCACATATTTGTTTCTTAGATGAAATATACCAAGAAAAAGCTTGATAAATTTAGGATGATGGATTACACACCAATTGCTACACCTATGGAGAACAAATTGCAGTTATCTCATTCACATCCATCTCCTGAGGTAAGTACCACTCTCTATCGGCAGTTGATTAGGAATCTCATTTACCTGACCTACAATAGATGAGATATCAGCTTTACACTGATCTATCTATCCAGGTTCATGCCAAAACCGAAATTTTCTCATTGGAAAGCAGCAAGGTGCAACTTGAGATATCTCAGAGGATCAATGGATCTTGGTCTAGAATACAAGAATAATGAAAAATTCTTCTTGACTGGATATTCGGATTCAAATCGTGCAGGCAATATTGATGATAGAAAATCCACTTCAGGATTTGTATTTTTTATGGGATATGGACCAATATCATGGGGAAGCAATAAACAACACTTCGTTTGTCGCTCTTCAATAGGATCTAATTATCGTTCTATAGGAGAAGCTGTCTGTGAAGCGATTTGGCTACGTTGCATGCTAGAAGGACTTGGAATACCACAGGATAAACTAACCACCATGTATGTTGACAATGAATGTGTTCTCAAACTTGTTCGCAATTCTATTTTTCACAAGATAAAAAATCACATTGAAGTACAAGTTCATTTCATAGGTGAACATGTGTTGAAGCACAACATCCAGCTTCAATTTTGTCCAACAGCTAAACAACGGGAAGATATCTTCATAAATTCACTTGCACGTGAGAAGTTTGAGTCGTTAAGAGAGTTCCTCTTCTCATCTCTTGAGACAATGCACAATTAAGGGGGGAATGTTAGATTAATTATTATTTACCTAATATATTAATTATGCATCATATAATTAATGTTATTGATTAAATAATGTTGTTATATTGCTTTTAAACCATATTTTTCTTTTATTTGCATAGGCATAATTTTTATAATTGTATAACATTTTATGTGCTTCCCGGATGTATTTTAGAAGCTATTGTATTCTTGGTTGATTGATTTTAATACAATTATCAGGCTTCCGCCCTTGTTGCTCAATTTACAGTGTCGTTAATTGGCATACGGGGTGTGATAGAAGATCGTTAATTAAAAAAGTGTTGTTAGTTTACCAAAATTGTGGGAAAGGTTAGTTAATTAGTAGAAATAAACAATTATAATGGAAATGGTGAGATAAAGGATAATTGGTACCACTTTAGCGTTAAAACTATGGAATCAAATTCTAGGTGTCTACATTTGCCCCTCTTTGGGGTGGCATAAGTGACGAAACTGCAAAGAAAGTAGAAAATCATAAAGTAGGAATTTTTGAAGAAACATTAGTATAATGGAGGATGTCCCCCTTGAGTTTTGATGGCGTGATACAAGAATTAAATCAACGATAAAAAATTAGAAGGAAATGTATAGAAGAAATCTTGAATAGTAATGAGAATTGATAGATGAAAGTGCAAATAAATTTTTCAATCTATTTCATTCATTCAATAATTTTTTTCCATCAATTTTCTTAAATGATCAAAATCATCAGCACTCATTAAAATATACGCATGAAAAAAAGTGTAAAATAACATTAAAAGTTATAATACGAACAATTGATCACTATTAAAAATCCTTAATTGCATGTAACATACATAATGCAATTCAATACAAGAAAGTTAAAAGATGTTTAACTCCATGAAACATACATAATGCAATACAATATGAGAAAGTAAACAAGCTAGCCTGAGAAGGAAATAAGTGTTAGGTTGTGGAGCTGAATTGCTTCAAAGATTGCATGTTTTACATGTTACTGGTTTTGACAGTAAATGACATCAGTTAGGGATAACCGGCATCGGTCAGGGCTAACCGGCATCAGTCAATCTAGGTCAGGAAAAGTAATCTGTTCTAGATCAGGGTTCACTGGCATCAGTCAGGGCTAACTGGCATCGGTCAGTCTAGGTCGAGAAAATTAACCAGCGCCGGATTAGGGTTAACCGACGTCGGTTACGTGTGAGAGAAATTTTTAATTAACTCTCGGGAATTAAATCTATTTTTAGCATTAAAGTAGATTTATTGGATGCAATTGCATGGCTAAGTGCCCTAAGTTTATAAAAGACTATATAAACATAAAAGATAGGGTTTAGAAAGTGAATTAAGAGAAGGATTGAATTAGATCCTTAATTCTCCTAGATTGAGAGGATGAAGACAATGAAGAAGAAGAAGAGAAAGAAAGAACATGTTACATGAAGACAGAGTCTCCATGGAAAGGAGCTAGACAGAAGGAAATAATAGGTACATCTGAATGGTGAGAAGAGGGTAACATCTTCTACTATATTTTCTTTGTATAGTTATTGTCTCATTATAATGGATTGCATAATATGGAAAGCACATAGAGTTTATTCTTGTAGATCCACATATTAGTGAGATATTTTATTGTAGATACATGAGATCATGATGTATTATTGATTCATTTAGATCTAGTCTTATGTTGTTAGATCCACAAGTTGTTGTGAGATCTTGAATTATAGATCTATGTAGATCTATAGATTGTAGAGGAGTTCGTCTTCATGTTTGCATAGGTTATGCAGTGATGGAGAGATAGACTTACTTCTTCGTGCATAGTCATAGTTTCACATACAGTAGACCCATGTTAGAGGTCTTGATTGCAGATCCATAGAGAACTTTGTAGCAGTTCAAAGATGCAGTAGTTCTTGGTTATGTGAGATCTATTGGTGGTGTTTGGAGGCACAGTTGTAGTGCACTCATGGAGATCCATTTAGAGATCTGGAGGAGAGGATATACTCTTGGAGAGATATGTTATAATCTTGTATTGAAGATTTGGTTTGTACTCTTGTTGTATTATAAATATGAGATCTCTATCTTTGGTGGACGTAGCCCACATTGGGTGAACCATGGTACATGTTGTGTTATGCATGTGTACTTTTTTTTTATTTGGATTATTCTAGTTTATACTTCCACTACTGTAGATTTTGGGGAATTGTTTAGATCTTGTGTGCATGATTTTGTTTGTTATTAAATCATAGCACTATTCCGTAGTCCCAAATTTCCAACAACTGGTATCAGAGCTTGGTTATTTCAGAGAAAGGTTTTACTTCAGTATATTGTTAGTGTTTTACTGACAGGTGTATGAGAGCAGGGTTTGTTTTTCTTGATGTGAAGATCACAGGAAGAGATTTAATCTCAAGTGGGATCTAGAAGAGTAAGGTTGTTAGAAATTATAGTGACCGGTGTTGGTTAAGTGGCAACCGATGCCGGTAGGGTGACCGTGGTCGATTACATCATAACTGTGGTCAGTTACAAGGTGACCATGGTCGGTTAGTGGGAAGCCTAGTTTTAAATAGAAAATCACAAATTTTATGAATTGAAAAGATGCATGGAATGTATCTTGTTTTCTGAGTTGTCCTTGGTTGTTAGAGGCACAAGCATGTTGGTCATATTGCAGATCCAGTTATTAAGGTATGGTTTTATCTTGGTATTGCAGTGCTTATATAATTAAGTTGCACATACATGTTTGGGATTGCAGATCTAGATCTGAGAATGAGAGAAAAGGGGTAGTTATGCATCCTTTGATGCAGATAGATCCATGGGCTTCATTAGAGAAGCTGAATACAATAGCACATAATGAAGACTAGGTTTCCATCATAGAAACATTTTCTTCAGTTGAAGATGTGGTTGAGTATCTTGGTGTTGGTAAGGTGATGTGTTTAATCTTGGTGCTGTTTTATTGCATGTATTACTACTATTAAGTTTTTATGCAATGTTGGGTGCTTCTTGAAATGACTGGCACAACACAACTATCAGCTTTGGTTGGAGTAGGCACCTGGTTTGGTGAGCTATGACAATTTTTGGTGTTGTATTAGTTCTAGCAGCATCGATGTTGGTCAGGGAACTGACATCAATCACAGAGGGTAACCGGTACTGGTTAGAAAACCATAGTCAGTCTCTATGAAAATGAGTTTGCACATGGTTTCTTATAGTACAAGAGGGCATGGATGGTTCAGTGTCCTATTTTGGAGGATCAAGTTTCCTACACATAGTGTATATGGTAGAGATGATGTAGATCACTTCAATGTTTGGATCAGAAAGAGGATGGAGCTAGCTTGGTTAGTCTAGTGATACTTTACATAAGGTATCTCTATATGGTTGATGTTTTATTTGTTTCTTTTAGAGTAGATGATATTATGTTTGGATAGTGTGCATAGATTTACACCATGTTTTTGGTGTTGTTTGACTTTTATTTCCCATTTGTGTGGAATCTTGATGACAAGGATATCTAGTCTCAGGATGAGATCCTCAATGAAAATTCATGGTTAGACACAGTCGAAAGTAAAAAAAGATGTCGAGTACACAGGATGAATAGAAGTTGATTCACCTACTTCACAAGAATTCCAAACTTCTGTGATGTAGAATTATTCTTTGATAAGAAGGGAACCATTTTATATTTTCTTCCATCTGGTTTTATTTCTCACTGACATATTAGCTTTTGAGCTTGGTGTTAGAGGCAGTGTAGGAAATTTAATGTTTAGTGGGAGGAAGTCATGGTTATTGGCATTGTAGGATTGGATACATGATGCACATGTAGAGTGAGACGAGAATGCTACTATTCAAAGTGGCAGAGGCACTAGTCTATTTTGGAGGGAAATCATGGATTTGCAGGTATATTGATTATATTGCTTTGTGATGTCACTTTTGGATTATTTTATGGTGCATGGATATTCCTTAGGGATGGCAGTTGATGGTATATTCAGTGGATTTTAGATGATAGAGAAATTTTCAATCTTTGAAGGGTGAAAAGGAGAAAATTTGACTGTTACAGAGACCAGTGTCAGTTAATGTTAACTGTGGTCAGTCATCTGGTAACTATGGTCAGTTAGATAGTGACTTGTGTCGGTTAGGAAACCGTGGTCAGTTTGGTCACAGGTTTGACAACAATGTTTATTGACCATTTTTAGATGGTGCCCTTGTTTTGCTTTCATCTTGGTTTATTGTGCAGAGTATGTTGATGAAATGTTTGCTGGTATTTGCACTATGGTATTAGTAGCATGGTTTAGCATGGTTATTTTTTATTGACATTAATGAGCACATGATTCATATATTACTTTGGAGTTAGTTAGTGAGAGACTTGGCTCTTCTGAGAGAGCCTGATGATATGAATGGATGTATAGGTGAGTTTATACATGTGGATAGATTCAGTTTTGTGAGTCTATGATAATGCAGATGTTTTGATTTGCACATGGATGCCTATGAGCACTGTTTAGATGCCATGAGCATGAGTAGAAGATGTTTGTATTTCCTCTTGACTACTATGTTACTCATTCATAGGTATGTTATCTATAGACGAATGTATTGGACATGCTATTTTTATATGCAGGGTTGGATTTGTAGATTGCAGTGTGTTGAATTTCTTTGAGTTATGCAGGTGTTTATGGATTGATCACCCAATATTGCACGTATAACTCATTCAGGGTTGTTTTTACCCAGGATCTTGTTTTGATTTCGCATATTCGAGTTTGACTTGTCTTTGGACAGTTGCATTGGTGGTTGCATGAAGACATGGATAGATGGATGGAGAACATGGTTGGTTTTTACAGGTATGACTATGGTTGCGAGTTGAAGCTTAGTGCTTCAGTTTGAGTGGGAGCTCGTGCGGGTAGTGTGTTAGTCATGATGGCTTGGCTGCATGAGAGGCTTGGTCTTATGATTTAGTGGGAGCTTGATGTATGGATAGCTCGGTTATCACGAATTAGTAGTAGCTTTGTGCATGTCTTTGGTAAGTCTTGTTTTTATCTTCTTAATTTGAGAAGATGGTTTGATCTTCCTAGTTTTATTTTTGAGAGAATTATTGAAGGAAGGAATATATGGTATTCACGGTGTTAGAGGATGGTGATGTACAATTACAGGTAAGGGTATAAAGGTTCAACAATTTATCTCAAAGTGGAAGATTGTTAGGTTGATGAGTGCATTGTTTGGCTCATTGATATCATTTCTTCAAGCCAAAAATACTCTTTTTGATATGAATTATTAATACATGGGGATGTTTTGTGTAGTTATATCTTAGTAGGTTTGATGCATTTTCCTTGCTATAGTTTATGAAAACCGATTATCACATGAACCTCCTATTAACTGCCTTTGTGAGATCAAATGTGATGATGTGTGCAAGAAATGATGGAAGTTTCTGGTGGTTATGGAGCCCGAGTTTGAAGCACATGCAGCAGAAGACTGTTTGTACCAAGCTAACCTATTAGTTTCGGGCTTGTTCATAACTTCCCATAGAAATTTATGTGTTTTAATTAGTATTTGGTGGACAATCTTTAATTCCGCCTGATATGGGTGAGTCTTATAACTAATAGTATCTATATGAAGACTTCATCTTCAGAACTTAGTGGTACTACTTTTTGATATACTGAAGGAGATTATCTACATCTATTTCTTGATACTTTTACTGTCTTTGTTATGAAGATTATTTTGAGTTAATGAAAGCCACAACATTTTTGAGAATCATAGGTTTTTAATCCCTCTCTCCCGAGGAAGATCAAGGGCCCACTTGACCAAGGAGATAAGAGGTTATTTTGAGTTCATTTCTACATACAGTTCTTTGATTAGATTTACTACAATTGTTGTTTGAGAATCTTACATGAGTGCTTTGATTAACTATATATGCTTTCTTCATTACTGCTTTCATTTGGAATAGATGTATCTATTATGAAAATCTGGTTAACAAATAATCTTTCTTTCTGCTAAGTTTCATTTATACAGTTGTAATTTCATTTTTTAAGACTAGTGTGTGCATATTTCATTTTGCAGCAGGAGATTAGTTGTTAAATTTCCTTTCATCACAAATAGTTGAATTTTGTAGAACTGTATTTAAAATTCCATAGATTTGAATTGCATTTCCGTAGAATAGTCACTAAACTAAGCAAGCCCCCAACGGACCCAATAGATAACTGGTTCCCCTAGACTCCATTGCATACTGCCTAGGACACAACCCTGGTTTAGAATGACACTGATAGAAATTATGTCAGTTAAATGATTGGAATAATACAACGACCCATCATTTTTGGCGCCACTACCGGGGACATAGCCATAAGCTCCATTATTTTTATTCCATATGTTATGTGTATTAATGGAGTTCATATAGGAAGCTAGTAGTTGTCTTGGACCTCGTTTTAAAACAACCAACCTTGATGCATAGGTCATGAAATAACCAACGGAGATTTATAGCACATAATATTCAGCAACTCTCTCTAGACACTTCACAAGGAAGAAACACTGAGAGTGATACAGATTCCAACTCAATGCCTAGAACCTCTTCTAACCATTCTGTATCCTTTTCACACCACTCAGATAATGGGGGGCCTTGGGAATGTTGAAGACCAACCTTTAGGGTGAATATTTACATATCCCATTGTCCTCGATGCGGATGAGGATGCACCCATGAAAAACATCTCACCATCCATCCTCCCCATCTTTCGAGGAATGACCAAAGAAGACCCTGATCAGTTTTTGTTTGAATTTAAAATCTTGTGCCAGACATATGATTACCAAATTGACAATCAAAAAATCAAACAGTTTCCTTCAACTCTCAAAGATTCCTGCTATGAGATGGTTTATGGGGTTACCATCTAACTCTATTAATCCCTGGGAAGCCATGGAAATAGCCTTCCTGGATAAGTACCAAGACTATTGTAGGGGAAGGGATAGGAAGGAAGAGTTCTTCCAAATACGGAAAAAGGAAGATGAGAATCTAGAGGATTATCTGGATAGATTCCTCTTTCTCCACAAACACAGTGGGTATGAGTTACATGCAAATATCACTAAAACAATATTTCTTAAAAGACTGGATGAGGAAACCAAGGATTCCCTCCATCTCATTGGGGGAGGAGACATGCATAAACTCACCATGGACCAAATCACTGAGAAATGTAGAAGATACTCTAGAACGCATGGATGAATACAAAGAAAACAAACATCCAAGTCTTCCTTGGGTACCTCTGAACTTCTGGAAGATATGACCAACATGAAAATGGAAATCCTACTACAATTAACATCCACCATAGATGGACTCAAGGAAAAATCCACCCCTGCCAAAGAACCATTGGACATGTATTACCCTAAGTTTCGGAAGAGACACCCCTTGAGAGAATTTCCTTTGGATGTCACAGACATGTGCTTAATCTGCGAAGTTACTAACCATGACACTAAGCATTGCACATTTTTACCATGGTTAAATGGAGGTTTAAAAGCCATCTCTCAAACAAGTACTGAGTTAAACTTTGTCGAAAGACCAAACAATCAGGGTGGCTTCCCATATAGACAACCTCAGAATCCCTAGAGGATGTCATGGCCGAATCAAGCCTCTCAGTCTTCTTGGGGACAACCTGAGTGGGAAAACTCAAACTAGATGACTTATCCATATCCACCACCCTAGAACAAATCCCTACACTCATCCGGGTTGGGCACCACCACCTGCAGCCAATCCTTGACACAACTAGAAGTGGGGTCCTCAACAAAATTTTAGCCAAAATCAGTCCTAGGCACCACCGCAAAACAATAATCAACAACACAGGTTCCAACAACCACAACAAGCTTTAATGCCTCCACCTCAAGCCTACCAACATCAAGGCCAAGAAACACAAACACAACTTCTGGCTCAGCTAGTATCCAATCCTAAAAATCAACAGACAGCTTCAATTGATGACACAGACCCAAGTAACACCATGCAGGTTAATACTATTGGTAATTTACATCTGCGATCTGGCAAAATATTGAACCCTCCTATTGTTATCACAGAACTACCTACTGATGCCGATAAAGAAGAAAACCTTGAGGGTAATACTGTTTCATCACCAATACCAGATACACTAGATGATCAAATACCCAAACAGAATACAACCCCTTTTCCTGAGCGATAGGACACTCGAACTACAGATGAAACAAAACTAGTTTAGGAATTGAAAAAAGTGCATATTGAGGTCCCATTGCTGCGAGAAATAAGGGACATCCCTGAACTAAACCAAAACATTAGAAACGAGTGTATAAAGACACCAGGAAGGAAAAAGAAATACCCAAAGACTATCAGAGTCGAAGGGAATTTGGCTGATTTAGTTGTTGGCACCCTTATCTCACCAAAATATGGGGATCCTGGGAGTCCTATCATTACTATTTGTATAAAAAACCAGTCAATATCTAACGTTTTGGTGGATCTTGGTGCTACTGTTAATGTCATCACAACATAAATGTTTAATCTTCTGTCCTTAACAGGACTTCAATTAACCAACACTGTTCTACAGTTAGCAGATCAATCTATTGTTGTACCTGATGGTGTGGTTGAAGATATAATGGTCATTGTTGAATCATGGGAATACCCAGTTGATTTCATGGTTTTTCAGCCTAAATCTTGGAAGTTGGGATATCCAGTCATCTTGGGAAGGCCCTGGTTGGCTACGGTTGCTGCATACATTGACTGTAGATCAGGCAACATGACAATTCTAAATGGTTAGAAATCCAAACACATTTCATTATACCCTCCTGCCCAGCCTTATACGAACAATTGTGACCAGGTATGGGTGGATTCTTTGGATGCTAACTCTTTGAGTTCTTCTTTTTTGGCCACTATTGTAGTACACAATCATATGGCGGAAGCTGTGGAGTCATATACACTAATTTATTCTAAGGAATCTGTAACTACAGAAATTAGCACTATTGCTACGGAATCTAGAACTCTAGCATTAGACATATCTTCTGCTATTTCTCTAGTAGAAATTACCTCTACTGAGTTTGGTAGGAAACTCTATGCTTATAATTCTGAATATTTAGTTCCTGATTTCTATTTTCCTTTAAATAAGATTTTGTCTTTTGACAATATACCCATCCTGCACATGCTTCAGCCCCACGTTTTCAAGTTGAATTCTTTTATCACTAGCATAGAGCTTTCTTTGGTGAATGATACTAACCAGGTGCTTGTCAGTATGGGAAGAGAGTTGACCATAGGTAATGATTTGGAGGTCAATCAAGAAGCTAGGGTGCTTGAGGTTCTGAAGAAACATTCCCATGCTTTTTCTTGGGATTACACTGATATGAAAGGAATTCATCCTAGCATTTGTACACATCATATTTACACTAATGATGTCAAACCTATAAGGTAGCCACAATGAAGAATCAATCCAGCATTGAGAGACATAGTCAAAAGTGAGATTAAAAAAATCCTAAAGGTAGGTTTCATCTATCCTATATCTGATAGTTAGTGGGTCTCCCCATTAGTTATTGTTCCCAAGAAGAATGGTAAGTGGAAAATATGTGTTGATTACAGGGAACTTAATAATGCCACCAAGAAGGATTATTTTCCCCTACCTTTCATTGACCAAGTCTTGGACAATTTGGCTAGTAAGAAATATTTTTCTTTCTTGGATGGGTTTAGTGGGTATAAAATTAGTATTACCTCTGCTGATCAAGATAAGACTACTTTTACATGCCCTTGGGGTACATTCACTTACCAAGTCTCACCTTTTAGGGTTTGTAATGCCCTTGCTACATTTTTGTGGGCAATCTTGGCCATTTTTACAGATCTTGCTAACGACTATGTTGAATTTTACATGGATGATTTTACTATCCATGGATCCACTTTTGAAGAATCTTTGAACAACCTTGGAAATTACTCAATCAATGTGAACAAAACCAACTATCTCTGAGTCATGAAAAATGTCTAATGCTGGTTAGTCAAAGAATTGTCTTAGGTCACCATGTTTCAACCCAAGGTATATAGGTGGACCCCAAAAAGATATCAGTCATCACCCAATTACCTACACCAACTAATCAAATTGACATTAAAAGTTTCCTTGGTCATGGAGGTTATTACCGCTGATTCATGAAAGATTTTAGCAAAATTGCCACACCTATGTTCTCACTGCTAACCAAAGATTATGTTTTTGAATGGTCTCCTCAGTGTCAATAGACATTTGATTCTATCAAAGAAAAGCTGACGATGGCCCCTGTCCTACATGACCCTGACTGGGGACAACCTTTCCATATCCACACTGATGCTTCTAATACAGCCATGGGCACTGTCGTTGGACAAAAAGACTTAGAAGATCATATGTATGTAATTTATTTTATCAGCAAAAATCTGATTCCTACGGAAAGGAATTACACTTCTACGGAAAAAGAATTCTTGGCTGTTGTCTATACTTTGAATAAATTTTGTCATTACATCACTGGATATAAAAATTTTGTTTACACTGACCACTCTGCCATTCGATATCTGATGAATAAACTAGTGGTTGGTGGAAGGCTTATTCACTGGTTACTCTTGTTGCTAGAATTCAATCTCACCATTATAGATAAGCCTGGGAAATTTAACGTTGTTGCTGATTTTATTTCTAGATTAAATGTTTCAGGTGATGATGAAGCAGTCCAGGACCAATTTCCTGACAAACACTTGTTTACTATCTCAACTAAGACTCCTTGGTTCGTTGATCTCACGAATTATTTAATAACAGGGAAGTTTCTTGCCTACTTTACTCATAAGGAAAGAAATTGATTGGTTTAAAATAGTGCAACATATAAATGGTGTAGCGGATTCTTATTTAAATGTTGTCCTGACATGGTTCTTCATAGGTGTGTTCGAGAGGATGAGGTATATGACATACTGCGAGCTTGTCATGATGAGCCAGGAGGTGGACATTATTCAGTGAAATGAACAATTCACCAGATCCTTGGAGTAGGGTATTATTGGCCTTTCCTCCATAGGACTGTTAGAAAATATGTGTGGCAGTGTGATGCATGCCAACGAATGGGAAAACCTACACTTTCTACGGAAATGCCTCTGAATCCTTAGTTGGTTTTAGGACCATTTGAGAAATGGGGGATTGAATTTGTTGGACCATTTGATCCTCCATCTTGTGGGAAGGAGTATCTCTTGGTATGCACATACGACGTCACCAAATGGGCTAAAGTTAAAGCATTGGCATCTGCCAATGAGGATGTTGTTGCTGATTTTTTGTATAATAGGATATTGCTGTGATTTGGAGCACCAAGGGCCTTTGTATCTGATCAAGGTCCTCAATTTGTTTCAAATATGATTGAAGATTTCTTGGAAATCTATAGAATTAGGCACCGAAAATCGTCACCATATCACCCCCAATCCAATGGGCAAGTGGAGGTAACCAATCAAGAACTTGAGAATATTCTAACTAAGGTGGTCAATGCCGATAGAAAGAATTGGGTACCAAAGCTTCCTGAGGCTGTCTGGGCCTATAACACAACCTAGAAAACAACTATTGGTTTTTCTCCCTATGAGCTAGTCTTTGGGAAGAAACCAATGTTACCTGTTGAGTTTGAATTGCACACCTGGTGAACAATGTTGGAAGTTGGGATCGATTTGGATGAAGCACAATATGAATGAGTGTTGCAGCTGAATGAATTAGATGAAATATGGATGGAGGAACAACACCGGATAGAAATTCTATAACATTAGCGGAAAACCTGGCATGATGCTCACATAAAAAAAATGACATTTCATGAGGGACAATGGGTTTTACTCTTTGATTCCCGCTATCAGCAGTTTAAAGGAAAGTTTTGTACACATTGGTTGGGTCCCTATCATGTAAATCAAGTGTTTGATAATGGCTCTGTTTAGTTGATACCTATTAATGTAGACAAGAAGACTCTTCTGGTGAATGGACATAGGCTCCAGATTTACCACCAACCGCTGGATAAGAAAACTTTCACCGATGACAATCTGCTACGCACAGACATACATGTTGAGGAATATCTTTGCCTCTTGAGCATGGAGTAAATAATATCTTGAAAATTTAATAAAGGGAGATGATCCTTCACTCGATCTTCTTCCCTTAGTTAGAAGTTTTTCTTGTTGTTATTTCCAATAAATGCATGAATTTTCATTATTTCTATAGCCGCTAATTACACTTCATCTCGAATTGTAGGGCGTAGGAACCTACGGATATCGGTGGACTAAACATGGCATGGGTAAGTGCATTATAACTTGCTAATGATATTTCCATGAAAAACATTTCCCCATGTATGCATTTTTCATCATTACGCCATCATGAAATGATTGCTATATTCATTTTGGATCTCTTTCCAAATCCGGTTCTATGGATGATGGCATAAAAGGAGTAATGGCTCATAATCATCACATGCCTTGAATGTGTCACATTATTCAAAGCCAGGATGGGTGGCTCTCGCTCCTCATTAGTGGGATATGTGTCGCCGCAAAAATCTTCAACTCACGCGGGTGGCCGGTCTCATTCACTATTTTTCCGCCACCACCTTCACTCAATTTTGCACCACCCAAGGAATATGGTGAAATTTGAAATTTAATACTTCTACAACTACTTCTTACTTTTGTTGTATGTACATCAAGCATGATTGGTTTTATCAGTCATTAAACAGGGAGTGGGACATATGCTTTGTTCTAGTTTTTTCTGCTACCTGGTATTACTCACCTTTGGCTTTGGCATGGGGCCACAAAACACATCAGAACCTGATTCACCGGATGAATTACTCCAAAATGCCGCGCTTTCATAGGTATTTCATGATTTTGGATGGATGGATTTCATTCACCAATTTGAAAGATTTTATGAAGGCATTGTGGAAGAATTTTGGAACAATTTTGAGTCCACTTGTTCACAAGTTGGCGGAAGATGGGTTAAGATTACCAGTCAGGTCATTTCTGACCTATCTAGCCTACCATAATTTGGTTTTAAGGTTATGATGAATTATCCTCTACAAATCCTGATTTCTCTATTTCATGATGAAGGGGAGGCATTTTATGAAGTCATCTTGACTCCATTAGGTGTCCAGAGGGTGTTAAGCGGACAAATCTACTTGGAATCTGGAGCGAGATTGCGAAGTGGGTCAACCGGTATTTCATATGTGATGGTCAGGCCTCTATTCTAGGTGGTGATGCACTTAAAATGCTAATCCACCTTAAGAAGGGACGTGTCAACCAGGACCTTTGGGTAAATCTTCCTGAATACCTCATGGACTCCATTATTAAAGTTTTCCAGAAGTACCGGTCCGGTGGAGGAAAGTCTGTAATTAAACACCCAGGGTTGATTCTTTTTTTGTGTTCACACCAGGTCTTCTTTAGACCAAATAGTAGGCTCAAGGGACTTGCTGGTGGTGAAGTGTCTAGACCAAAGTAATTGAAATCTGGTCTCTCATCTATGCCCCGGTCTACCCTTGCACCGGGCCCTTGTCATTCACATAACTAAGCAGAGGCAACCGATGTTCATAAGCATGCGGATACAGTTGGTACTCCTGAGGGTCCATCCCCTTCCACTTCTGGCTCAAAAGGAAAGTGCGCCATGGCTCCATCTTCTTCCATGCACCTGCAGTCTCAGCGGCTCAGTTCATTTATGCAGTCTAGCGGTTCCTAATCAGAGACTTTTCCTGATGATACCACCCCCATTCGGGAAGAACAACATGAGGAGGATCACCTGGCCATTCTAGCACCTTCTATTCCTACATCTATGGAAATTCACCCTATGGTTCCTGAAGTTCTTGGCACCCAAGCTGCATATTCTCACAACTATTTGGAGGAAATCACTCTACTGAAATCTCAATTGTAAGGTATGGAAGAAATAAACCTTTTACTACAAACTGAATTTACAAAACAAACAGTAGAGAAGGTTCAGGAAATTTCTGCCCTACAGCTTGAAGTAAGTAGTTAAAATCGTTAGTGTGATAAGAGTCTTAACATCTTGGATATACTCCATCAGTTATCCCTTCATGAAAGGGAATTGAGGAAGGAAAATAAAAAATTAAAAAAGGAAATGGAATATATACAAGAGGAAAAGAAAAAAGTAACATCTATTTTAGACTCTGTCTGTCCTTTGGCCCTCAAGCTTCTGTCCTGTAGGAAACCCTCTCCAGTCTATAGCATGTTTGTCCAAGAACAATTTTATTCCTGGCAGTTATTTCAATTGTGTTGTCAAGCTCCTCATGAAATTCCGAATGGCACTAGTTTCTTATCAATTTACCAGTGCAGTACTCTTGAGATTCAAAATTTTCTTTGTGAATTCTACCTCCATAACATGATAGTTACCAATGTGCTCGGTTTCTTAATCAACTTATTTGTAGGTGATTTCCAAATCAAGGCCTTCCAGTCTGCATTGTGCAATCAGATCATCTGGGGTCAGCAAACAGACATTTTCAATCACACCGTTCAGTCCATTAGATTCTACATCTGCCCAACTCATCACACTGATGTAGCCCTATGGAAAAACTTTTTCTCACTTTACTATCAGGCAGGAGTTGGGGTAAACACTTCCTAGGTTTTACTTCAATATGTCATTGATTTCAAAAATTACAATCAAGAGAACTTTGTGATAGCCTGGCAGGCATGTGATAGAAGATAGGATACTCTGAGTCTACCCTTGAAATGCAGGGAGGTTCTCTCTCCCCAAAATTTGAGCTGGAGCATCCACAGGGGTGATGCCCTCATCACCATTATCAAATAGACTACCTAGCAAACCAACCAGTAATATAATGATGAATGGGTAGGTCTCTAAGTACTTCCACCACTCCTTTTGAGCCCTCTCACTACCTGGCAAAACAATGTGGCCCAATCAAAAGATAGTTTCATAGCATGGGTCGAAATTACCTCCAACACTAAGGGCTGCAACAACACCACAAAACAATATGCTGATCAATTTGAAGAATATGACATGGCTGAATAGCTTAGTAGGCAGGTAGGATGAAGATAAGTTTCATAGGGACATGCAATAGGTAAAGTCAGAGGGAAAATGATGAGTGAATTGTTTGGCTCATTAATATCATTTATTCAAGCTGAAAATACTCTTTTTGATATGACTTATTAATACATGCGGATGTTTTGTGTAGTTATATCTTAGTAGGTTTGATGCATTTTCCTTGATATATTTTATGAAAACTGATTATCACATGAACCTCCTACTAACTATCTTTGTGAGATCAAACGTGATGATGTGTGCAGGAAATGATGAATATTGTTGGTAGTTATGGAGCCCAAGTTCAAAGCATGTGGAAGGAGACTGCTTCCACCAAGTTGACCTATTAGTTTGGGCTTGTTCCTAACTGCCCGTAGAAATTTATGTGTTTTAATTAGTATTTGGTGGAAAGTCTTTAATTCCACCTGATATGGTGAGTCTTGTAACTAACAATATCTATATGAAGACTTCGTCTTCAGAACTTGTTAGTACTACTTTTTGATATACTGAAGGAGATTATTTGCATTCAGTTCTTGATATTTTTACTATCTATGTTATGAAGATTATTCCGAGCTAATGAAAGCCATGACGTTTTGAGAATTAAAGGTTGTTAATCCCTCTATCCCAAGGAAGAGCAAGGGCCCACTTGACCAAGGAGATAAGAGGTTATTTTGAGTTTATTAATGCATACAGTTCTTTAATTGGATTTACTACAATTGTTGTTTGAGAATCTTACATGCGTGCTTTGATTAACTATATCTATTTTCTTCATTACTGCTTTCATTTGGATGCATCTTTTATGCAAATCTGGTTAACAAGTAATCTAGCTTTCCGCTAAGTTTCATTTATACAGTTGTAATTTCATTTGTTAAGAGTAGTGTGTGCGTATTTCATTTTCAAGCAGAAGATTAGTTGTTAAATTTAATTTCATCGCAAATAGTTGAATTTCGTAGAATTGTATTTAAAATTCCATAGATTTGTATTGCATTTCCGTAGAATATTCACTAAACTAAGCAACCTCCCAATAGACCCAATGGATAACTTGATCCCCTAGACTCCATTGCATACTGCCTAGGACACATCCCTGGTTTAGAATGACACTAATAGAGATTATGTTAGTTAAATGATTGGAAGAATACAATGACCAATCAGGTGATGTACAGGTATAGGTACAGGTACAAAGGTTCAACAATTTAACTCCAAGTGGGATAATGTTAGGTTGTGGAGCTGAATTTCATCAAAGATTGCATGTTTTACATGTTACTGGTTCTGACAGTAACCGGTGTTGATTAGGGATAACTGACGTCGGTCAGGTCTAACCAGCGCAGGTTAGTCTAGGTCAGAAAAAGTAATCCACGCTAGATTAGGGTTAACCAGTGTCGGTCAGGGCTAACTTGGGTCTGTCAGTCCAGGTCAGGAAAAGTAACCCAAACCTGATCAGGGTTAACCAACATCAGTTACCTATGCGAGAAATTTTTAATTAACTCTCGGGAATTAAATCTATTTCTAGCATTAAAGTAGATTTGTTAGATGTAATTACATGGCTAAGTGCTATAAGTTTATAAATGACTATATAAGCATAAAAGCTAGGGTTTAGAAAATGAATTAAGAGAAGGATTGAATTAGATCCTTAAATTTCCTAGATTGAGAGGATGAAGACAAAGATGAAGAAGAAGAGAAAGAAAGAACAAGTTGCATGAAGACAGAGTCTGCATGGGAAGGAGCTGGAATGAAGGAAATAGTAGGTACATCTCAATGGTGAGAAGAGGGTAACATCTTCTACTATATTTTCTTTGTATAGTTATTGTCTCATTATAATGGCTTGTATAATATGGAAAGAAGATAGAGTTTCTTCTTGTAGATCCACATGTTAGTGAGATCTTGTATTGTAGATACATCATATCATGATGTATTATTAATTCATGTAGATCTAGTCTTATGTTGTTAGATCCACAAGTTGTTGTGAGATCTTGAATTATAGATCCATGTAGATCTAGATATTGTAGAGGAGTTCGTCTTCAAGTTTACATAGGTTATGCAGTGATGGAGAGACATAATTACTTCTTGGTGCATAGTCATAGTTGCACATATAGTAGACCCATGTGAGAGGTCTTGATTACAGATCCACAGAGAACTTGGTAGCAGTTCAAAGATGTAGTAGTTCCTGGTTATGTTAGATCTACTAGTGGTGTTTGGAGGCACAATTGTAGCGCACTCATGGAGATCCATTTAGAGATCTAGAGGAGAGGAGATACTCTTGGAGAGATACGTTATAATCTTGTATTGAAGAGTTGGTTTGTACTCCTGTTGTATTATAAATATGAGATCTCTATCTTTGGTGGAGGTAGCCCACATTGGGTGAACCCTGGTACATGTTGTGTTATGCATGTGTACTTTGTTTTGATTTGGATTATTCTAGTTTATAATTCCACTGCTGCAGATTTTGGGGAATTGTTTAGATCTTGTGTGCATGATTTTGTTTGTTATTAAATCGTACCACTATTCCGTAGTCCCGAATTTCCAACAATTGGTATCAGAGCTTGCTTATTTCAGAGCAAGGTTTTGCTTCAGTATATTGTTAGATTTTTACTGACAGGTGTATGAGAGCAGGGTTTATTTTTGTTGATGTGAAGATCACAGGAAGAGATTTAATCTCAAGTGGGATTTGGAAGAGTAAGGTTGCTAGAAATTTCAGTGACTGGTGTTGGTTAAGTGGAAACCGGTGCTGGTAGGGTGACTGTGGTCGATTACAACGTAACTATGGTCGGTTACAAGGTGACCATGGTCAGTTACTGGGAAGCCTAGTTTTAAATAGAAAATCATAGATTTTAAGAATTGAAAAGATGCATGGAATGTATCTTGTTTTCTGAGTTGTCCTTGGTTGTTAGAGGCACAAGCATGTTGGTCAGATTGCAGATCTAGTTATTGAGGTATTGTTTTATTTTGGTATTGCAGCGCTTATATAATTTAGGTTGCACATGAATGTTGGGATTGCAGATCTAGATCTAAGAATGAGAGAAAAGGGGTAGTTATGTATCCTTTGTTGCAGTTAGATGCATGGGCTTCATTACAGAAGCTGAATATAGTAGCACAAAATGAAGATGATGTTTCCATCATAGAAACATGTTCTTCAGTTGAATATGCGGTTGAGTATCTTGGTGCAGTTTTATTGCATGTATTACTACTATTAAGTTTTTGTGCAACATTGGGTGCTTCTTGAAATGACTGACTCAACACAACTATCAGATTTGGTCGGAGTAGGCACCTGGTTTGGTGACCTATGCTAATTTGTGGCATTGTGTTAGTTCCAGCAGCACCGATGTTGGTCAGGGAACTGACATCGGTCACAAAGGGTAACCGATATTGGTTAGCAAACCATAGTCATTCTCTATGAAAACAAGTTTGCACATGGTTTCTTATAGTACAAAAGGGCATGGATGGTTCAGTGTCCTATTTTGGAGGATCAAGTTTCCTACACATAGTGTATATGGCAGAGATGGTGTAGATCACTTCAATGCTTAGATCAGAAAGAGGATGGAGTTGGCTTGGTTAGTCTAGTGAGACTTTAAGCTAGGTATCTCTATATGGTTGATGTTTTATTTGTTTCTTTTGGAGCAGCTGATATTATGTTTGGATAGTGTGCACAGATTTACACCATGTTTTTGGTGTTGTTTGATTTTTATTTCCCATTTGTGTGGAATCTTGAGGACAAGGATATCTAGTCTAAGGATGAGATCCTCAATGAAAAGTCATGGTTAGACACAGTTGCAAGTAAAAAAAGATGTTGAGTACATAGGATGAAAGGAAGTCGATTCACCTACTTCACAAGAAGTCCAAACTTCTATGATGTAGTATTATTCTTTGATAAGAAGGGAATCATTTTATATTTTCTTTCATCTGGTTTTATTTATCAATGACATATTAGCTTCTGAGCTTGGTGTTAGAGGTAGTGGAGGGAATTTCATGTTGAGTTAGAGCAAGTCATGGTTATTAACATTGCAGGATTGGATACATGTTGCACATGTAGAGTAAGAGGAGAATGATACTATTCAAAGTGGCAGAGGCACTAGTTGGTTTTTGAGGGAAATCACGGATTTGTAGGTATATTGATTGTATTCCTTTCTTATGTCACTTCTAGATTATTTTATGGTGCTTGGATATTAGGGATGGCAGTTGATCGTAGATTCAACATATTTTAGATGATAGAGAAATTTTGAATCTTTGAAGGGTGAAAAGGAGAAAATTTGAATCTTATAGAGACCAGTGTTGGTTAGTGTTAACCATGGTTTGTCATCTTGTAACCGTGGTCAGTCAGGAAGTGACTGGTGTTAGCTAGGAAACCGTGGTCGGTTTGGTCACAGGTTTGACAACAGTGTTTATTTACCATTTTTAGATGGTGCCCTTGTTTTGCTTTCATCTTGTTTTATTGTGTAGAGTATGTTGATGACATGTTTGCTGGTATTTGCACTTGGTATTAGTTGCATGGTTTAGTATGGTTGTTTTTTATTGACATTGACAAGCACAAGATTCATATATTGCTTTGGAATTAGTCAGTGAGGGACTTGGCGCTTCTGGAGATCCCGATGATATGGATGGATGTATAGGTGAGTTTATACATATGGATAGATGCAGTTTTATGAGTCTATGATGATGCATATGTTTGGTTTGCACATGGATGCCTATGGGCACAGTTTAGATGCCTTGAGCATGAGTAGGGGATGTTTGTATTTCCTCTTGATTACTATGTTACTCCTTGATAGGTATGTTATCTACAGTTGAATGTCTTGGACATGCTAGTTGTTTATGCAGGGTTGGGTTTGCAGATTGCAGTGTTTGGATTTCTTTGAGTTATGTAGGTGTTTTTGGATTGATCACCCACTGTTGCATGTAGAACTCATTTAGGAATGTTTTTACCTAGAATCTTGTTTTTCTTTCACATATTCTAGTTTGAATTGTATTTGGACAGTTGCATTGGTGGGTGCATGGAGACATGGATAGATGGATGGAGAACATTGTTGGTTTTACAGGTATGGCTATAGTTACAATTGAAGCTCAGTACTTCAATTTCAGTGGGAGCTCTTGTAGGTGTGTTAGTCATAATGGATTGGATGCATGAGAGGCTTTGTGTTATGATTCAGTTGGAACTTGATGTATGGATAGCTTAGTTATCACTAATCAGTAGTAGATTTGTGCAAGTCTTTGGTAAGTCATGTTTTTATCTTCTTAATTTGAGAAGATGGTTTGATCTTCCTGGTTTTATTTTTGAGAGAATTTTTGAAGGAAAGAATAGATGGCCTTCACATTGTTAGAGGATGGTGATGTATAGGTATAGGTACATGTACAAAGGTTTTGCAATTTATCTCCAAGTGGGAGATTGTTAGGTTGTGGAGCTGAATTTCTTAAAGATTGCATGTTTTACATGTTATTGGTTCTGATAGTTACCAGCATCAGTTAGGGATAACTGGTGTCGGTCAGGGATAACCAGTGTCAGTCAGACCAGGTCAGGAAATATAATCTCCACTGGATCAGGGTGAACCGGTGTCGGTCAGGGATAACTAGCATCAGTTAGTCCATGTCAGGAAAAGTAACCCATGCCAGATCAGGGTTAACCGATGTTGGTTGTTTGTGTGAGAAAGTTTTAATTAACTCTCAAGAATTAAATCTATTTTTAGCATTAAAGTACATTTATTGGATGTAATTACATGGCTAAGTGCCCTAAGTTTATAAACAACTATATAAGCATAAAAGCTAGGGTTTAGAAAGTGAATTAAGAGAATGATTGAATTAGATCCTTAATTCTCCTAGATTGAGAGGATGGAGATAAAGAAAAAGAAGAAGAGAAAGAAAAAATAGGTTACATGAAGATAGAGTCTCCATGGAAAGGAGCTGGATAGAAGGAAATAGCAGGTACATCTGAATGGTGAGAAGAGGGTAACATCTTCTACTATATTTTCTTTGTATAGTTATTGTCTCATTGTAATCGCTTGCATAGTATGCAAAGCACATAGAGTTTATTCTTGTAGATCCACATGGTAGTGAGATCTTGTATTGTAGATACATGATATCATGATGTATTATTGATTCATGTAGATCTAGTCTTATGTTGTTAGATCCACAAGTTATTGTGAGATGTTGAATTATAGATCCATGTAGATCTAGATATTATAGAGGAGGTCGCCTTCATGTTTGCACAGGTTATGCAGTGATGGAGAGATAAACTTACTTCTTGGTGCACAGTCATAGTTGCACATATGGTAGACCCATGTGAGAGGTCTTGATTACAGATCCACAGAGAACTAGGTAGCAGTTCAGAGATGCAGTAGTTCCTAGTTCTGTGAGATTTTCTAGTGGTGTTTGGAGGCATAGTTGTAGTGCACTCATGGAGATCCATTTAGAGATTTGGATGAGAGGAGATAGTCTTGGAGAGATACGTTATAATTGTATTGAAGAGCTGGTTTGAAATCTTGTTGTATTATAAATATGAGATCTCTATCTTTGGTAGATGTAGGCCACATTGGGTAAACCATGGTACATGTTGTGTTATGCATGTGTACTTTGTTTTAATTTGGATTATTCTAGTTTATACTTCCACTGCTGTAGATTTTGGTGAAATTTTTAGATCCTCTGTACATGATTTTGTTTGTTATTAAATCATAGCACTATTTCGCAGTCCATAATTCCCAACAATAAGTACAGATACAAAAAATCAAAAAAATGATTTTCAAGATAGTTGTACTACTATTTTTGACATCATGTTTCAGTTCCCGAATGTTCGTGTTTAACAACAAGGGCTTAAAATTGTTCACTAAGCAAGGATACATGCAATGAGTATAATGGAGGACACAAGCATTCCCATTATAAAACATTCATGCACTATGACACAGTACCAATCACTCGTTTGGCTAGGAAGTAAAAAAATAACAAGCATACCAGATTGTGTTAGTGGAGGTAGATCAGAATGATCCATGAGTCGTTGCGCAAAAACAAATGAAAACTAAAGAAATATGCTTCTATAAGAAAAATTTATATGTTTGAGGAAAATGCATTTGAAACAAGCTTCAACTACGTGCATGCCTTTTACAAAGTTTTTTAAAATTTTGATTTTAACAATTTTTTGGATTTTTGTATAAGATTTCCAATTTGTTTGGGTGTTGTGATTTTTTGATTTTTTTAATTTTCTAAGAGAATAAAATGATTTAGAAGATTTAAAATATTATGGGTTATCGCCAAATAATTTTGGAAATTGAAAATATGCCCTAGGTAGCAGAAAGCTCATTGGAAATCCAAAACATGCCCCAACGTAGCGAAAACAAGAAAAAAATGATTATTATTTAAAAAATAATCATCGCGGTGAGTGCTAGAAGTAATTGGAATAATCATAGTGGTCACACCGTCTCCATCGATCATCACGAAGATTGAAAGTAACTGTGGGGAGGGGGGTTAAAACAACTTATATACCAAGCTATAAGGGGTAAATCATTGTGGCTCATTATTTGATACCAAACTCAATCAATTTGATTATTAATTTTTTATCTTACGTGTGGGAGAGATGGCTTGAGTTAAGATCTAGACAAGACATCCAGATATTGTTTACGAGTACATGCATCCTTTTGTGGATGGAACCTAGGTATGTAAATCAATAAAAAATATTTTAAAGTTCATTTATTGCATTTATTAGTGGTAGAAGTTAGCGCAAAAATGCATGTGTGGCCTTTAGGGGGCACTAACAATGTCAGGGGTGTGCATGCATGGAGGGTCCAGCCATACACTAGGGGGATGCGTAGGTGCTGGGGTAAGACCTTAGGCAACCACATGGTTAGGAATGTGCTAAATTTTGCATGCATATGTCAAATGTGGCACACATGTGCTAAAAGGGGTGCATCTCTACAAAAATAGGTGTGCATGTGCTGAAAAGGGTGCACATGTGCTGAAAGGGGTGTTCTAATGCTAAATATAAAGTGTTGGCTTGAAAAAGGTAGTATTTAGCCAACCTTAGAAGAAGTTAGGGAAATTCTTGAAGAACACATGGGTAAAATAGAAGAAAACTGGATGAATTACTTAGAAGAAATGAATTTAATGCATGTGTTTCTTTGTCCTGTAGGTTGATGTTCCTATCTTGGAGACACGTGAACAATATGTGAGGTTGCGATCATTATTGGATACTTTCACTCATCATGAGAAAATATACTTAGAGATGACCCTAGATTTTACCCGACTATCCCATATGGTGCACATGACACAGATCACCTTGGATAATAGTCTTCTGAAAACCTTGGTTGAGAGATGGCATAGTGAGAGTAAGTGTTTTTACTTCATCACTAGTGAGTTGACTATAACATTGGAGGACATGTGGCAGAATCTGAGAGTTCTGATCCAAGGTCGACTTATAGAGTACAATGTGGATACCACCCACATTACATAGCGTCTTGTAAGGATGTTTAACCTCTTGTATAAACCCTTGAAGGGTATGGTAGTCTTGGTATGCAATTTTTCCTGAAATGGTCAGATATCTCATGAAGTTTTTTATATGATGTCTCTTGTCTGTGGCATTCTATTTCCTGACAAGACTGGTACTTCTTTTCCATTAGGCCTGATTGGTGTGATTGACATATTGATCAGTGAGGAAAGGTACTCCTAGGGACAATGTCTACTTGCACACTTATATTGGGATCTTAGTCTTAGCACTTACCGCGGTAATAAGACTATGGGTCGAACCACTCTTTTACAGATATGAGTATGAGATCATATTTCCATTGGTCACTGTGCAGGATTTATTCAAGTCTGGGCCATAGATGAGCCTTATTTGATGGGATGGGTGTCAACTGGTGACAACATTTGGGGCAAAATAGGATATATAGATTAATATCATCATGATTTTGATGAGATATAGTTACATATGGTTACATGGCACCCATATAAGGCTTATTAGTTGCTTGAGGATGATGTGAAGCTTATTGTCATAGTGGTTAAGCACTTCTTGATCGGTAGTCAATATTAAATCACATAGTGGTATATGGTAGATCATGTGCAGTGACATTTTGGCTAAGTTTAGGGTATCTCTGGTGATGAGATGTGGTATGGTCATCATTCTAGGGAAACAATTGACATTGGGACACTTATTAGACTAACATGAGCTTTGGCTAGCTTCAAACAAATGTTACCATAGCCTTGGGTTATTTTACAACACATTTTTTTTAATCTAGGAGAGACATTGGACTATCATACATGGTATATTTTATTTCTCCTAAGGAGATTGACTATTCCACATGCTGTTATTGATGGAAGAGTTGCAACAACGATAGATGGATTAAAGGGTAGAGATTGTACAGTGAGAGCTCGGTAGTTAGTGTAGTAGGTTGTCCAAGACCAGGGACAAGGGAAGGGATAGGGATGTGGGTCCAGGAACATGACAGATGCCTTTACAACAACAGATCCTAGTTCAACAAATTTCTATATAGGTAACCTTACAACAAGTTGTCACACAGGGCCCAGTACGACCGATAGCTCCTCAGGTAAAAACACCACAGGTTCATATTCATATAGCATAGATGTCATTATAGCCACCACACAAATCAAGCCCGCCACACATTGTAACTCAAGATGGGTGGGATTGAGGAGGTGGAGATGGAGGTGGACATAGAGGTAGAGATAGATGGGGGAATCTACCATAGAGTCCCGTAGGGGGAGGATTGTTTAGAGAGACCACCAAGAGGTCATATGAGCTTGCTTCCTTGTAGTAAAAGATATAGTAGGTTATAACACAACAACTTCAGGTCATTGCTAAGATAAATTAGACTATTAATGAGAGAGACTAGCTTGCTATGGAGATATTACAATGGGACACTTAGAGGAATCAGTTACAAGATTAGTTAGCTAGCACCAGAGTGGAGCGTGATATGCTTTAGTAGACAGGGGGTGCAATTTGGGTCTCTGAGATGATTTGGGAGTTTTTTGTGGACACTAGGGAGGACACTTACTAAAAAATCTTATATCATGCATATGTTGTTGTGGAGAAGAGAGCCCAAGAGTATATTTAGATATCTATCAATTGGTTGTGATCTAGGTCACATTGGCCATCACGATCATCGAGATTAGTACAAGGTCCTTTAGTACATTAGGAAACTTTGTCTCATCATATGCCACCTCCATAGGGTTCACAATAGATACAACCATTAGGTGGTATACCTAATAGTCCTCATATGGGAGAGAGTCACATCTAACTTCTTTTATTGATGCATATGTATTATTTTTTGTTATGCCTCAATATAAAAGAACATTTTTATAGACATGTATATTATCTATTTTTTTAATTATTTATCATGATGAAGGAACATGTTTGACCATTTCCCATGATGGCAGATTATATGTGAAATGTATCCAGACACATGATATATGGACATTGACATTTTGACATATATATCTGTTTATGATGATGGAATTTATAATTATGTTTGATTTTATCACATGTGTTTTTCATTATGAGATAGTCATTTGATGATATCACATTTCATGTTGGTTAGATACTTTGATTAGTCCATGTTTTTATTTTTTATATTAGTGAGGGGGGACAGAAGGCAGACCATATTACCCCACTAATGAATAATATGATGTTAGCTTAGCATACATGTTTTATTTTTCAGTTTCATGATGATGTATCTTAGTATTTTATTGAGTTATCATGTATAAATGTGATGATACATAATAGTGATGATGAGATGATAACAAAAATATAGAAGAAAATTACAATCAAAAGTTAGTAAAATTTAATCTAATCACAACAACTATAGACAAGTATGCAAGATAAAATGAACTCAATGCAATGTACAAAAGATTAATGTAATACTCAATGTAAGTAAAAAAATGAATCCAACTTACAACACACAACATGAAAAATACATGCAATTAAAACTATGTACAAACCAATAAGTAAAGTAAGAAAATTATTACTTTTTTTACAAGAAAGTTTTGAAATGTTTTAGACTATTTTTGGTAGTATGTAAAGATAATGTTTTATTGTTTTTTACTTTTCTACGAAATGTATGTGAATGTTTTTATTGTTATGACCAATATATATGAATGTTAAGGGATTTTCAAAAAGTTCTATGCATGTTTTTATTTTTTCTAAAATTTCTCTGCATCTATATGTAAGGAAACCAAGAAACATGGATGCCCCCAACATTGGATGAGATGTACAAGGGCATAATACCATGCATATGTTCAAGAATTCAAGGTCTAAATTTTCCCCTATTATGTTGTGAAGCATGTTTTCATTTGTGAAAGTGTTGAATATTGTACACTAAAAGTACTATACACTATCCACAATTTTCTTCCCACTTTTAAAAAATTGGCCTCGAAAAATGTGCCCAATATTTTGGTAAACATGCTCTTCTCATATGGGCGGGATTTTTGATCGATAGGTTTATGGGATAATTTTATCCCGTGGTTTTGGTACCCAAGGTGTTGTAAAAATGCTTAAGCAATGGCCTATTTATATGTTTTGTTACATATGGTAGGGTTAATGTAACATTACAGATGTGTTAGAATTCAAGTGTTAATTCTGTAGAGTTTATTAAGCATAGCTCCAAATAGATCTGGGTACTGTATTGAGAGAGAGGTGGCTTATAATAAAATATGAGAAAGTGATTCTTAGTGGATGTAGACAAAATTGGGCGAACCACGTTAAATATTATCTCTTTTTGTTGCGTTCTTTTTCATTCTACACTTTTATTTTAGATCTGTAATATTTTGTACATATTTTTTTCTACTATTGTGGTTCTGTGTGGGATTTTTCTGAGTATTTTATCCCTTATTTTATAACAATGGGTATTAGAGCCAAGTTTGGTTTGCTAAAGTGTTGAATCAAAGGAAAAGTTTTAGCTTGAGTGGGAGCTATTAAAAATGATGGAAGATCAAGTGTGGATAAATTCAATGTGCATAGTTTTAGTCTTTGGAAGATACAGATGGAATATTACCTTTATCATAAGGATATTTATATTCCATTGTCTCAGAAAGGGAACAAAACTTTGAGCATGATGGATGTGGAATGGGATTTGCTGGATAGGATAGCGTTGGTGAAAATCTAGTTATATATTTCATGGGTATTATTTAATGTTTCAAAGGAAAAGACTATAAAAAACTTATGGATATATTAGGGAAGTTAAACGAAAAACCCTCTACCTCTAAAAAGATAGTTTTAATGAAAAATTTGTTTAATATGAATTTGTTTGAGAATAGTTCAATAGTAGATCATTTGAATGATTTCAATATGGTTTTCAATATGCTAGCTTTGGTTACAAAAGAGTTTGATGAAGAAGTTAGGGGTTTATTAATTCTTTGTTCTTTACTGGAGAGTTGGAATACCTTGTAATTGTGGTGAGAAAATTGGTTCCATCTAATTTGAAGTTGAAGTTTGAGGATGTTGTAGGGGGTATTCTAAGAAAGGAAATGCAAAGAAAAAGATCTAGGGAATATTCTTCTTCAGTAAATGGTTTGACAATGGAAACTAGAGGGAGACAAAAGAATATATGAAGTCATGGAAAATCAAAAGATAGGGGAAGGTCAAAATCCAAAAGCAAGATGGTATGCTGGCACTGTGGAAAGTCTAAGCATACAAAGAAGGATTGTTGGGATTTTTGGGATAAGAAGAAACAAAAAGAAGAAAACAAGGATGAAAATTTAGAAATGGGTAGTGTATGCTAGGATTATTTGATTCTTTCTTTGCATAATATTACTAAATCTTGGGTTTTAGATTTGGGAGCTTATTTGCATGCTACCCCACATAGGCATTATTTTATTGATTATGTTGAACGATATTTCAGGCATGACTTTTTTGGTGATGATGAGCCATATAACATAGTTGGAATATGTTATTTTCAGGTTAAGATAGAGATTGGGAATACATCACTATTGAAGGATGTTAGATGTGTTCCTACATTAAGACCAAATTTGATATCGGCGGGGTCGTTAGGAAGCTATGGTTGTACTATGATATTTACAATAGACTCTTGCAAAGTTACCAAGGGTGCTATTATGGTGGAAAGAGGTAAGAAGGTTGAAACCTTCTATTTAACCACTGATAGCACTTATATTTGTAATCTTTTAGCTTCAAATGCAAATATAATTTTGTTGCACTATAGGCTTGGTCATATGAGCCATAAGATCATGGAGATCATAAAGAAGAATTTTCTCGAATATATAGAAATAGGATTTGAGTTCTATGAGAACTGTGTATATGGGAAAAAGAAGTGTGTAAGGTTTCTCAAGGTTGGACCCATGAAGAAAGAGAGTAATTTAGATTTGGTATATTCTGATGTGTGGGGGACGGATCAAGTATCATCTCTTGGGGGTTTAAAATATTATGTCACTTTTATTAATGATGGAACAACCAAATTTTTGGTATATTGTATTAGAAATAAATTTGATATATTTGACACTTTTGTTAAATGGAAAGACTTGGCAGAGAATGAAACATGTCTTAAGTTAAAATTTATTAGGTTAGATAATGGAAGGGAGTATTGTAACAATGAGTTTGATGATTATTGTTCTAAGAATGGAAAACTGCAAGTTGAAGATGGCTTCAGGAACTCCAAAGCAAAATGGGGTGTCAGAAAGGATGAGAAATACAATAATGTAATGTGCTAAGAGAATGAGGTTATATGCATGAGTGCGTTGTTTTTTTGGGTAGTAGTGGTGAGCAAAAATGTGTACTTGATAAATAGAGGACCCTTAAGTGCCTTTGATGGAGGCATACATAAAGAGGCTTGTTATGGTAATAATTTTGATTACTCATTTCTTAGAGTTTTTGTATGTGAGGTGTTCGTTCATATTGACAAGGATGATATGACCAAGATAGAGGCTAAATAAGGAAAAATTAATTTTATTATTTATGGTGGTGATGACTATGGATATAAATGCTAGAGTATTTAGGAAAAGAAAATCATTCGATATAGGGATGCGGTCTTTAATGATAAATTTATGTATAAGAATTAGTTGTAGGAAAAAAGGTAAGTATCAAAGAAAGAATATACAATGGTACTAGATATTGTGGATGGAAAAGTGACAAATGAATTAGTTCAAGAACCTAATAAACAGGAACCCCAAACTTCTATATTGATTTGGTCTTCTAGGGTAAGGATAAACCCTAAGTATTTTTCTCCTTCTCTTTATTATTTATTACTCACTGATAGAGGAGAGCCAGAGATATTTTATGAAGCAATGCCAGTAAATGCAAGGAAGAAGTGGGAGCAAGCCATGAATCAGGAACATTAGTCTCTTACAGAAAACTAGACTTGGGATTTGGTGAAGCTACCTGAAGGAAAAATAGTATTGTAGAACAAGTGTGTATACAAAGTTAAAGAGGAAGAAGGATGAAAGAAAAGATACAAGCCCTGGTTGGTGGCCAATTGGTTTGCACAAAAAAAGGTATAGATTTTTATGATATTTTTTCTCCTGTAATAAAAATGGGTTCTAATCATACTGTTCCTTGAATAGGCATAGAATAAGACTTACACTTAGATCAGCTATATGTAAATACTACATTTCTTCATGGTGATTTGGAGGAGCATCTATATATGCAACAACCAGAGGGCTATGAGGTCAAAGGTAATGAAAAAATGGTGTATAAAAATAAGAAGAGCTTGTATGGCTTGAAAAAAGCTCCATGTCAATGGTAGAATAATTATTATAGCTTCATGATGGAGTAAGGTTATATTAGATGTCATTCTAACCATTGCATATATAGAAAGAAATTTCAAGATGGAAGTTATATTATCCTATATTTACATCTGGATGACATGTTAGTTACAAGAAATAACATGCAAGAAATAATAGTTCTCAAGAAGTAACTAAGTGAATCCTTTTATTTGAAGGATTTGTGGGAGTCCAAAAAAATCCTTGGTATGAGGATATCCAGGGATATGAAGGAATGAAAGATGAATTTATCTCAAGAAGAGTACATTAAGAGGGTATTAGATTGGTTTAATATGTAGGATGTTAAACAAGTTGGGACTCCTTTAGCAGGCCATTTCAAGTTATCAAAGGAGTTGTGTCCAAAGAAAGAGTAGCAGAGAAACTAGATGTCCAAGGTACCTTACTCATCAACCATTGGTAGTTTGATGTATGTCATGTTGTGTACTAAGCCTATTGTTGCACACGTAGTTGGATCAACGAGTAAATTTATTATTTATCCAGGTAAATATCACTGACAAGTGGTAAAGTAAATCCTTCAGTACTTGAGAGTGACCATCGGGAAAATTTTGTGCTATAGTGGATTGGAAACCACTTTGTGTGGTTATGTAGATTCAGACATGAAAGGAGATGTAAATAGTAAGAGAAGCATAACATGGTATATTTACATTGTAGGTGGGACAACACTGAGTTGGATTTCATGACTACATAAGTTGGTGGCTTTTTCAACCACAGAGGATGAGTATGTTTCTACCATAGAGGTAAGAAAAGAGATGATTTAGTTACAAAAATTACTTGTAGAGTTGGGGCATAAGAAGGAGGAAGGTAAGTTGTATAGCGATATTTAGACTATTATACACCTAGCTAAGAACTCTAATTTCCACTCTAGGACAAAGCATATATAGTTAAGGTACCATTTCCTTCGGAAAAATTTGGAGGAAGAGAAGTTGAAGCTAGAGAAGATTGATACAATTCAAAATCCTATAGATCTGATGACTACGGTGGTCACAAGGGACAAACTCAATTTTTGTTCATCTTTGGATTATCTTCACCAATGATAGTGAAGCATTGAAAAATTTACTCAGAGGAAAACTAGTCTCCAAGTGGGATATTTTTATGTTGTGAAGCCTTTTTTCATGTGTGGAAGTGTTAAAGACTATACACTAAAATTACTATACACTATCCACAATTTTCTCACCGGGGTTTGGAAAACGCATTCTTCTCATATGGGAGGGATTTTTGAACCTTTGGTTTATGGGATGGTTTTGGGACATGGTTTGAATACCCACAGTATTGTAAAACTTCCTAAGCATATTCCTTTTTATGTGCTTTTTTTCATATGGTAGGGTTGATGTAACATTGCAGATGTGTGTGAGTTCAAGTGTGAATTCTATAGAGTTTGTTGTGCATAGCTCCAAATAGAACAGGGTATTATATTGAGAGAGATTTGGCTTGTAATTAAATCTAAGAAAGTGATTCTTAGTGGACGTATCTGAAATTAGGTGAACCACATTAAATATTGTCTCTTTGTGTTGTGTTCTTTTTTATTATGAACTTTTATTTCAGATTTGTAATATTTTTTGCATATTAGTTTCTTCTATTGTGATTATGTGTGGGATTGTTCCACATACTTTATCCCTTATTTCCTTAGATACCCTAGTGTGAGATGGGAATATATAAATTCAAACCATTTACACACAAAATTTGGATCCGATTAACAAAAATAAGGCCTAAGTGACCTAGATGGGGGTATTAAGGTATTAATGCTAATCTAATTAGATTGAATAAATCAATGTATAAATGAACTAAAATAGTATGGAATAATTGTAATTAATTATTGAAATTGAAATAAAGCCATAAATATACAATTAACAAGGAATACGTGAATTAGTTGATTGGAGAAGATTGTTGCAGTTTGTCACAGATTTGAAGAGAAAATCTTAAAGTGCATACAAACACTCAAGGACCTTGCGAAGGGCATATATGGCAGATATGAGATGTCAGAGGCACCTAGGGGTGTACTGGGGTGTCATGGGGTACCTTTGTCTGCAATGTGGGCACTCTAAACACTGTAAATACTCCAAAAAATTTTTTGGAAGTGTAACAACATGGTGTGAAACCTTGTCTGTTTGTCAAGTTCGATCTGCCAGAGGAAATGGAAAATGACTTGCAATGTAAAGAGAAGTATAAAACCAAAGAAAAATAAAAGTTTCAAATGAACAGGTCGTATTGACCTCAACTGCCAAACTAGGGGTCTTATCACTGAGCTTTGCACTACATCTAAGACCCAGATGTAATTCTGGTATGTGTGCATGTCGTTCCCCAGGTGCTCTTGTGCGAGTCACATTTTATGAAGTAGCGAGGAATAGTAAATATACAAAATGTAATTGAAATATGTACACGGAATAGAATATAATCCCTCCCCCTATGCAATGTGTGTGATGTAGATCTCATAGCCTTGATGCATGACACTAATATATGTAATTAATGTAATGGATGTGGTTTTAGATCAAGTGATAGTAATATGTGAAGCTAGAACCCCCATTATGGTGTTATAAGATTTATATTTATAAGGCTCTCAAGTTTTAATTTTGTAATTAATCCTAAAAAGGCCTATTGATGAAAAGATAAAGATAACCAATGGCTACAAAATCCCCAAAAAGAAAAGATAAATACCAAGGTGCCTAAGGGCTGGCTGGGGCACCTTGATTTTGCGCTAGAATGAGGGGGAAAATGCGAAATGGAAAGATAAGTTTTGGAAAATACATGGTAACTTTAAAATAAAATATTAAATAAAGATGACCATAAGGTGAGATTAACTAGCACTTTACCCAATTGATAACCTTTTCAATAGTAGTATAAGATTGGGCCAAATTATGTGTAAAGTGTATAATTTTGTGTCTACATTTTCCCCCACTTTATATCGGTGAGTGGAAAGCTTGGTAACATAAAGTAGATAGATATGCATACATGATATCCATGTAGAGTATAGAGGAAGACATTCTGATGGACTAGATTCGAGTGCGGAATGACAATAAGAAAAAGATGGAGGAGTGTGGATTCTAAAGATGAAAAATGTGCATAAAAAGTGATGAGAGTGAACCTAGGGTAGAACGCGTCTGTAACTACTTTTATGTGTAGTGTACCTACATGGTTAGCAAAGGAAAATTCATGTAGTGGTGTATTATCCTTGTGGTTGTCATTTTATTCTTCATCATCATTGTTGTTTCCCCTAATTTGGCTTCTTGTTTATCATACTATGGACCTACAAGGAGAAAACCATCAAGTAGTTAAATATGTATGTATGTAAAAATTTTGTGTAAAATATGCAAATGTAAAGTACACAAATGCAAAATACACCAGAAAAATTGTAAATGGAACATGTACGCCTGATCCATATTGAAAAAAAGGGTGTAAAAGGATATCTTGTACTGTCACGAGTTTTTTCGGTAATCTCACGCCCACTAGATGAAGAAGTGTAGGGAGGAATTACTCTGTGTCTTCCAACTCTAACTACTTCTACTGAAATTTTTTGAAGATATCTCTGTACTACGCTGGTATTTTGGGTGATTCGATACCAATGGAAAGAGAATTGTAGAGAGGCACAAGCATTATAACCCCTATGTCTGTAACTGCTATGCGGAATTTTGGAAGGACACCATGTCCTATTATAGCCACTGTGTATGGAGTTCTTAGACTGGTCTAAATTCACTCACTGTGTCTAAACCAGTGTAAATATGATGTGTTATTATAAAAAACCACAATTATGCCCCCCTCTTTATGGGCGCATGCAAAGATCATATAAGGAGAATGCAGTCCCAAAAAGGATCAACCACACTTTGAATTATGCCTAACTTAGCCTTGCAAAGGGGAAAGGGAAAAAACTTGTTAGATACCAAGACATTCACAAAAGAGGATGGATAGCCAATACAAGTGTTAGTCAAAAAAACATGCATATAATAAGAAGGTGTAAAATACACAGACAATGTAGTATCTACTAAACAAAGTAGTATAAACATGCAAGAAAATAAATAGACCACAAAAGTGGGTTTCAAACATGGGACATCACTCAAAATGTCGCAAGACACACAAGGCCATCATGGACACAAACAATAGACAAGTATGCATACAATAAAATAGAAAAGTCCGCATAAAATTTAAAATAACGCAGATAAGTAGAAACAAACAAGTAGTCATGGAAACATGTAATCTGATAAAACAAGTGCTACACATGGAACCTCTGTTAGGATTTTAGAGTGATAATAAATATGTCTAAGTGTTTAGGAACAAGTATTATAAGATGCTAATTAAAAAATTAAACGATATTACCTAGATAAGTTGAGTGTCGATGCCCCCAACAACTGGTATAAGAAGGGTAGAAGGCAAGCATCCATGCTGCATGTAAAGTCCTATATTTGTGATAGTACTAAACAAAGGCATGAGCATAGATGTGTGTATGATAATGAAATATAAGAAAGCTATCTAACATGTGTAGTAAAGTGATCAAGCAAAACATTATTAAGCAAGGGTAAATGCCCCAACAACAATGCAATATGTTGTGGATGGCTGGGATGGAATACAATATGGAATGATAGGGGCGTCATGCCCCCCGATTGTATGCAAGTGTTTGCAATGAGGTTCATTTTTCCCCCCTCAAAAGTCAAGAATGAACCATAAATGAGAGTGTGTCATCGGGAAATGGTCGAGTAGTGTTGGTTATATCTAGCGTGCTGTGATGAGTGTGTATATGTGATGGTGATGAAATGTGACATGGGAAGATGTGCATGAAACCTACAATGTAAGCGTATATAAAAAATTTATTTAATAGATGAGTGATGATTTATCCATATCACTATAGAATGAATTCTAGTAAGTGATGAATTATGTGATGTTATAGCTAATGTGCGTGAACCATATAGCAAAAACATATATCATGACTTGATGAATAGGTGAGTGATTATTTATCCCTAAGAATATATCACTACATGATGGAAGAAGAAGGTGATGATTTATCCTATAGTGTATGCCACTATGATATGGGTGATAATGGAGTATGAAGTGTATATTAGTTTGCGGTGGATAAAAAAAGGTCATGATTTAGCACTAAGCGTATACCACTATGTGATGAATAATAATGAGATGGTAATTTATCCAAAAGTGTATACCACTAAGTGATGATTAGGATAGATGATAATGTAATAGAATGTAGTAGAATAGGATTATATAATATCTGATGATCAGATATAAGAGGATAATAATAAATTGATGAAGAAATTGGTGATTTAACCTAAGGTGTATACCACTATGGTATGTGATGATGAGTGTGGGTAACAATATAGCCTAAAGCATTGGTCATTAGTCTGATAAACATGGTATGATGACATGTCATATGTAGGTAAGGTCCGTTTGATTGATAAACCCTCACCAGTCAAGTATAGACCAATGAATTAGAGTGTGTCATAGGGTGTTGAGGGAAGCACATAGAACAATGTAGTGTAGGTGATAAAATGGTCGATAGGATGTGTAAATCCATGGTAGAATGTAGAAAGCATGATGATAGGTGTATATATAAGTATAATATGTAGTGATAAAATTTAAATCTAACCCCATGTATTATGTGACCTAGCGTAGATGTAGAATGCATGAAAGAGATGCAAGACTAGACACAAATGATATAATGAATAATATAGCGTGTATGATATCGATGATGTATAAATTAGTATTAGATGAGGTATTTGTAGGACAATTTAGGATGTGTGGTGTGTGGGGTTTAGTTTAATGGTAATCCCTCAATAGTCAAGTGTGATTTGAAGCATAAGTGTGCATAATCGGGTAATGAGGGTGGGAAAATGCATGAAGTTAGATGTTGAGATAAGATGTGTAGTAAATGTAGATGCTATAATTAGGGGTAAGATGTTATACCCCACAACTATGTATCGATGAGGGACTTAACCAATGATATTGAAGTACAAATGATGAGGTCATAAATTAGCCATAAATTACCATTATTTTGTCCTTCCAAGTTACCTTTGAAAGTGGATTTAAATGTAATCTAAGAACTTATAGTTTGATTAAGATTGAATATAGGATATATATCTTGTTCATTCTTTATAAATATTTTGTTATCTATTTTTTTGACTAATCCTATTGATTATTTGGGAAAATATGTAAAGTCTTATTTATGCAGGACATAAAGGAAAGATAATGCTAGTATTGGGAAAATTGGAATTGATCATGGATGCTATATCTAAAATCAAATCTGATTTCATATTCAGATTCGTCTTGAAACATTATGCAAGTTTAAAAAAATTATCATCTCAATCTGAGATTGTATACAAAAATTATAGTTATTTTAAGTTAGTTCTGAAACTCACAAGTTTTGTTTCGGAACTCGCAGGTTTAGTTCCGAAACTTGCATATTTAGTTTCAGAAATTATAAGTTTAGTTATAGAACATGCATAAAATGGATATTGTGAATAATCATAGAGTCAAATAGAAAATTTGATCAATTTTTTTGTTCATAGCAATGTTTTTAACATAAACCTCATTCATATTTTCTGGAAGTTTTACCAATGAAGTGAAATATAACTTTTGGTGAGCTGTAGTCCAAGGAAAAGTGTATCAGATGAGCACTAAAATTTCCATAAACATAAACAAAAAATTCAAATGGAAAATATGAGAGAGTTTTTTTTCATAGCAATGTGTTTAACAAGAATTTCATTCATATTTGCTACAAGTTTTACCAATGAAGAGAGATCTAACTTTTAGTGAGCTGTAGTCAAGGAAAAATGTATTAGATGAGCGCTAAAAGTTCCAAAAATAGAAACAAAAAATTCAAACAGAAAATATGAGAGATATTTTTGTTCATAGAAATGTGTTTAACGAAAACCTCATTCATATTTGCAATAGGTTTTACCAATGAAGATAAATCTAACTTTTAGTGAACTGCAGTCTGAGGAAAAAGCATATTAGACAAGCGTCAAAAGTTCTAAAATAAAAAACAACAAAGTCAAATGGAAAATCCAAGAAAGGTATTTGATCAAAATCATATTTTGAGGAAAAACCCTCCTTCCAATAATGTAGGAGAATAAAACCATTATGATTCTTGTTACCAAAAAGCAAGGAAAAGATTTGGAAGAAAATCTGCCTAAAATAAGTAAGATAAGAATTTGACTCCAATAATAGATCTCTCTCTATATTTTGTGGAGACAGAGATCTTAGTTGTTAGGATTAGAATAAAGATAATATTAGATTGTATCTCCCAAAATAAGGATTTGGTTGGATGCATAAATTATAAATGCAACTTTCCACACTCAGATATGTAATGTTTTAACATCAAGAAATGAATTGGTTCTTTTCTCTCTAATATTTTTGTAGTTTTGAGTTAAGATCTCAAAGCATGGTTTAAATCCTCTTCCAAGGAATGAACTGGCCACTCATTCTAAGGAAGATGGATCTGTATATTTGTGTTTTTATTTTGTAATAATTTGTGTTTATTTCTTTTTCTATAATTATCATCTTATTGTGTTCTTCTTCTTTTTGTATTGTAACATTCAGTCTGTTGTAAACCTGCAGGTGTTTCATTTAATTTTTCTTATTTCCAATTCAGAAATTTCAATTTATTAAAGTGTGTTTTAATCCTGCAAGTGTTATTTCCTTTATGCAAGTGTGTTTACATTTCTACAAGTGTGTATTTAAATTTACATATGTGTGCTTTCAATTTAATCAAGTTTGGATTGTGTTTAAGGGAGTTACTTTCCAAAATCTTCTTCTCTTAATGCATATGGCCTTCGGACACCAACCTGGATTGACATTATTAATGGCGAGGATTAATGACCCTCATTAATGGATGTCCTTCAGTTGGTGGCAGCAAGAATGAAAGTGTAGGAGCATGTTCTAAGAGTGGCGGTATATAAGACAAATGATGTCTTGGCAAATGAAGTCGACATGCATGCGATGGGTCTTCATAAGACGAATTTCGTGGCATAATAAATTATGTGGGCTATGGGTAAGGAAGAGGACAAGACATTTGAGATAAAATGAGGTGGTAATTGTCGTCATGCTATAGTGATTATTTTAGGAAGAGGTCCATGCTAGTATGCAAGACTGATAGATTGAAGCGGTTGCAAAAAAGACAATTGAGTAATGGGATTATATGTAGATAACATGTTGGGGCCCATCGTAGGAGATGTATGAGTAGGAGTGGAGGATGTACTATCAGTTTTGGGGAGAAGTGGCACAAACAAAGGTGAAGGAGGGATTCCGTTAATGACGATAAATCGATTATTGTAAATAAACTTAAGATGAAAATGGTTCATGGAGATGATAGATTGGGATTGGCAAATCAAATTAAGGCCGAGAAGTAAATCAAATCCTTTGATGGTTTGAATGACAAGGCAAGGGATGAGAAGAATGAGAGGCCCAACTATGATATCTAACTTAACAATACCATATGGCCTCTTGAATAGGTAGTTGATTTGCGATGGAGGGTACCTGATAGAGTTTTAGAATGGTAGGGAACATGTGGTAATATGGGATTATGGATCAACCTTAGTGTTGGTGATAGAGGTGGAGCTAATAGATGCATGTATATGTAAATGGTTTTATAAAAATGTTGCATGGTAGTCATCATTAGAGGAGATAATCTTTGTGGGTGTGGTAGTGTGAGAAATAAGAAATTTGAGAGGTCCAGAGGAAGAAGATGATGTATGAAAGACATAGTTAGAAGATGAATCAACTTGCTTAGTATCATGTTTAGGTAGGGGATGTTAAATATTTAGAGTTTATAGTTATCATTGGTAGGGACGGATGAGGGAGAATCCAAAATTTTGAGATGTTGAGTATCACATAATTCTTGAATGAGATATCAAAGATTGAACCAATGATCAGTGGAGTGCCCAACACACTGATGATAATCAAAGTAAGAATGGTTCTCAAAGTTACTCCCTTTGGGGTGGGATGAGTTGAGGTGTAAATGTGGTGGAAGAGAAATAAGACTACTATCAATGAGTTTTGGCAATAAGACACTTAGCGGGGTACTAATTTTAGTTAAAGGATGTCGTTATGGCTGTAGGCGTGATTCCGTAGTAGTCAAGACTGTATTAACAACATTTTGTGGATCGCTAGATTCATGCACAGGTGATTTTAAGAGGATTTTTCTTATATTGTAGGCTGAGGAAGAAGGTGCGTCCTGGTATTTGTGTTTTCCAATGAAGACCAGTTTAGTCTCATACAATTTGCGAGCATGATAAAGTTGATGAAATGAGGGGAAATTTTCAAAGAGCACGCTAGATTGTAGAGGTGGAAAGAGACTATGGATAAATATATCTTGGAGCTCAGAATGTGCAAGAGGATTATTATTCTTAGCTAAGTTATGTTTGTAACTAGTGGATTTTGTTCTTGAGATCTTGGGATAGTAATGAAAAATTGGGGGTAGTAGAGGAGGAGACATGTGGACCATTAGAGGCACCTTGGTGGTTTCTAGGGATAGTAGTTGTTATCAGACAAGTGGAAATAGAATGAATGGTGTAAATACTATAGGGGCGGAGGAAATGGGTAAGGATGCCTCATGAGCTAGCTTAGCAGCAAGTAGGGCATGAAAAACATGAGGGAGATGAGTGGGGTTCTCACGTAGAGCTTATTGAAAATATCTGATAGCATCAAGTTGTTCCTAGTTAACATTAGTATCCTCGTCATAGGAGTTTTCACTAACCAAGGTTTTGATTTCATAAAGGGGAACCTAGGTAGAGGTGTCCAAGGGGTTTTTCAGCTATAAAAGTAGGTATATCAGCCATGGATCTAGAGGTATGATGAAGAGGAGGACGAAGCTGACAATAGTGGAGAGGTCCAAAATGACCACTATGAGTAAAGGGCATAAATGTAGAAAGGAAGATGGGTTCACCCAAATGATTAACAAAAATAAGGCCTAAGTGACCTAGATGAGGGTATTAGGGTATTAATGGTAATATTATTAGGAGTACTAAAATGGTTTACAAATGAACTAAAATAACATGGAATAATTGTAATTAATGATTCTAAGTGAAATGAAACCCTAAATATGCAAGTAAAGAGGAATAAGTGACTTAGCTGATTAGATAAGACTGTCACAATTTATTAGGGGTCTGAATAGAAAATATGGAAATGCAGAAGAACACTCAGGGACCTTGAAAAGGGAAGATCTGGAAATTATGAGATGTATGAGCCACCTAGCGGTGTGTTGGGGCACCCCAGGGTGCCCTGCTCTGTAATTTGGGAACTTTGAATACTGTAAATTATCAAAACCTAAGTTTGGTAGTGTAACAACTTGGTCTCAAACCCTGTATGTTTGTCATGCTAGATCTTCCAGATGAACTTGAAAACAAACTGCAATGTAAAGAGAAGTATCAAACCCTTTAAAAATAAAATATGCAAATGAATGGGTCATACTGACCTCAACTGCAAAACTAGTGGTCTTATCATTGAGCGCTACACTACATTTTAGACACAGATATAGTTCTGGTGTGTGTACATGTCATTCCCTAGATGTTTTTGTTATAGTTTTGCTTTGTGAAGTAGCAAGCAATAATAACTATAGAAAATGTAATTATAATGTGTGCATGGAATATAATAGAATCCATCCCCCTATGTAGTGTGTGTGTGATGCATATCTCCTATCCTTGATGCATGAAACTAATTGATGCAAGTGATGTAATGGATGAAGCTCTAGATGGAGTGATAATAATATGTGATGCTAGGAACCCCATTATGGTCGTATAATCTTTATACTTATAGGGCTCTCAAATTTTAATTTCATTATTAATCCCGACAAGGCCGAATGAGGAAAATATAAAGACAACTAATGGCTAGAAAATCCTTAAAAAGAAGTGGGAAAAGGATGTGCATAGACTAGAAAGCCCCGTGGTGCCCCAGTACAGGCTAGGGCACCTTGATTTTTGGTTAGAATGATGGGGATATTACAAAATGGACAGATAAGAACTGGAAAATACATAGGAACTAAAAAATAAAATATAAAATAAAGATGACCAAAAGGTTGGATTAATTAGTACTTTATCCACTTGAGAACCTTCTAAATAGTAGTATAAGACCAGGAAAAATTATTTGTAAAGTGCATAGTTTGGTGTCTACAAGATCATTCAGATCAAGGCCAAGCGGTATAGGCTTAAATGTATCTCAAATACATGCAAGGACTAGCCTAGGATAAAACCATCATAATCCTATACTTGGAGATGCTTGTGAACAAAAGACCCTCCAAATGGCACCAAAAACCGGTTTTCACCATTGGACTTATCCAAAGTGCCACAATTGCATGGTTTTCACACTTGGATGCATTTATTTCTCTTTCTCTTTTCTCTTTTCTCTTTATGTTTTTATAATTTTTTATTTTATGTTCCTGATTTTTAGGAATCCCATACTCGAGCATAGAGCCACTTGAGATGTATAGCGTTCATGGGTTCCTTTAGTTCATCACCATCTGAGTAGGTGATCTTTTATGCATCCGATCAGAATTTAGGAACCACAAAATATGGCCCTAACTAGTTTTACTGGAACTTTCCTTCCTTTTCACATTCCTTTGTGGTGTTGAACTGATTTTCCTTCATTGCATGGTCTCCTATGTCAAATTGGCAAGGCATATTTTTTTACTCCAACTCTATTATCCGAGCCACTCTATAATCCAACTCTATTATCTGAGCATATTTTTTGAACTCCAACTCTATTATCCGAGACACTCTATTATCATCTTCTTTATCCAGATACTCTCTCAATTCTATACGTAAAGATGGGAACCTGATCTCAAGAGGTAAAACGGCTTCAATGTCAAATACTAAGGAATATGGAGTTACACCAATAGGGTTGCAGATTGATGTTCTGTATGCCCAGAGGGATGGGTGAATCTGTAAATGCCAGTTGTGGCCAGTTTTCTACACCATCTTCTACATAATATGGAAAAGGGTTTTATTGGTGGCCTCAGCCTATCCATTACCTTGAGGGTAATAGGGGGTTGAGTACTTGAGATTGATTTCAAAGCATTTGCATAAGACCTTCATAGTCTTATTATTTAAGGAATTTTCATTTTTTTTGACAAGGGAAGAATGGATGCCATAATGCGAAATTATATTGTTCATTATAAACTTTGATATCTCCACACATGTGATATAGGTAAGAGGTAAAACATCTACCCACTTTGTAAAGTATTTGGTAGCAATTATAATCACCATGTGGCCATTAGATGATGTTGGAATAATATTTCCTAAGATATCGAACCCCCACTTTGAAAAAGGCCATGGTGTTGTAATTGGTTGAAAAGAAATTGACGGCGCATGAATCATATTGTCATACATTTGACACAATAAACACTTCTTTACATACTTGCAACAATCATTTTCCATGGTAAGCCAATAGTATCCAAATCTTAGTATATTTTAACAAGGAAAATCCCATTTATATGGGCTCCAAAAATTCCTTTGTGAGCCTCCTTAATTGCTAATATAGATTCATCAATGTTAAGATAATGCAACAAATTCCCATCATACCCTTTATGATAGAGAGTGCCCTCAAGTAAAGTGTAGAAGACTATATGCTGAATAAAGTTTCTTTTATCCAAGTTAGAAATGTTAGATGGGAATGTTCCATCATTAAGTTAGTTGAAGATATCAGTGTACCAAGGTGGATGGATACCAACAACTTCACATACCATACATGACTTGGGCATGTCGTATGCTAGTATCAACAACTGATCCACGAAGAAAGGTACATCATTATGTCCATGTGGGATGGTTATAAAAGAACCCAATGTTTCGATGGCATCTGCCGCTTGATTCTACCCTCTAGGAATTTGTTTAGAGGTGATTTTCACAAATAACACTTTCAGTATACCCACCATATTTTTGTAAGGAATCAGTTTTTCATCCTTGACTTTGTACTCATTTGTAACTTGTTTAATAATCAACATAAAGTCTCAAGATACATTGATCTACTTGATGTCCCAATGCATAGCTATCTTCATCCTTGGAATGAGAGTTTCGTATTTCAATATCTTGTTTGTGCATGGGAATCCTACCATGAAATATTATGGGATCAATTCCTCTGAAGGATTTATAAGTGAATTTTTTTTTTAAACCATGAAATGTGAAGGATCCATCAAAAGACATGTCTCATAATGTGGACTCCTTGATATACATAAGTGAAATGTCTAGAAGTTCCAAACTTAATGGTTCTATTCTTGGTAGAAGGGCTTGAGCTAATTAATCTTCCAGTATCTACCCCTTGATTGATTTCAGATGGAAAACTTTCATGTCAAATTCACTTAGTAGGATAATCCAATTGGTTATCCTTCCCATGAGTGTTGGTTATGACAATAGATATTTTAGTGGGTCCACCTTAGAGATAAGCTTGACTTTTTTGTTTAACAAACAATGACACATTTTTTGAAAGGAAAAAACTAAATCAAATCATTATTTCTCAATGTGCAGATAATTGAGCTCGTAAGCAATCAATTTAGGACTTAGATAACACACATATTTTCTCATCTGCTTCCTATCATATTGGGCTAAGAGTCCTCCAATTAAAAATTGTGTAGCGAAGACATGAAACAGTAGTGGTTTACCTGTAATAGGTGGCATTAGCATAGGTGATCTTGACATAAATTCTTCTGGAAAATCAAATGAATGTTGTTGTTCTGGACCCCATATAAATTTGACATCTTTCTTGAGAAGATGAGTAAGTTCATGGAACTTATTTGCAAGATGGGAAATAAATCTCCTTCTTTTCTTACATTTTTAGGTCCAAGCCATGCAGTTGTTTGATGTTTGTAGGAGGATGCATCTCCATGATAGTAAAGACCTTTGCGGGGTTTTATTTGTTACCCTCTATGATACTATAAAACCAATATGTTTCCCTAATGGCACGGTGAATACAGATTTCTTTGGGTTTAAACAGACCTTGTAATCCCTTAGACACTAAAAAATACATCGCCAAATTTTAGGATGGTGTTTTCTTGTTCTTGACTTTTCCAGTATGTGAATTACATAATCTTCAATTATGTCACTAATCATATAATGAAATATGACTATGATTTCCCGCTGATAAGTTACACCTGCATTATTGAGGCCAAAGGGCATGACTTGGTCACTGAAACTTCCCCAAGGGGTCATGAAATTTTTCTTATGTTGGTCCTCCTATGCATTCTTGATCCAATTATAACAACAATATCCATCCATGAGTTATATAATTTCATAACCAGATGTGGAATTGACAATCATGTCAATATTAGGGGTGGGGAAGTCATCCTTGGGACAATCTTTGTTTATGTCTCTTAAATTCGTAAAAAATTTGATGTCGATAGGATTTTTATGTACAAGGAAATCATTTGATATCCACTATAAGTAGTTGATGGGATGAGCTCCTCTTTTACCAACAAGGAAAGACAAGGATGCATTTTCTTGAGATTTTTCTCAATGGGGTTGGCATCTTGGTGTACAACAAGATTATGCACAACTAATGTTGGATCTAGCCTTAGCATGTTTACGTAGGACAAAACAAAGATGTCAGTGAATTCACGCAAAAGCAATACAAATTTCTTTTGTTCCTCATCTGATAGGGATGCTCCCGACTTAACCATATGAGGTAATTTTGTCATCTCAAATTCACCCTTCAAGGTAAAATTGGATAACTTGCATGATTTCTTCAGGCTTGAGCAGGAAGAAATGATGGAAGGACAAAATTTGGATTCTTAGGGGTCCCTTTCACTCTTCTCTATCTTCCCTGTCCAAGAAAAATACAAGAAGATGGAAAAAATTGCAAAAAATCCAAAAATTTGGGATATGCTAGTATATTGCAGCAAAGTCAGATATTTTTGTCCCAGACAGTTCATGGGACATCGGGACAATTGGGGCGCACAAAGATGAAATGGCCATAGGAATTTCAAATCGATAAAGCTAGATATTTTTGTCCCAGATGGTCTGTGGGACATTGGGATAGCCGGGACACGTAAAGGTGAAATGGCTTCAGGCAGTTTAAATTGGTAAAATTGGATATTTTTGTCCCAGGCAGTACTAGTTCACGCGGGACATCCGGGACGTGCATCACCGAAATCTTTGCAGGTGAAGGAGTTAGAGAAAGTGGAAAATTTTTCCCCGCATGGTCCATGGGATATTCGGGTTTGAAAATGACGAAATCACTGCAAACAAGGGAAATCGACAAACTCGGATATTGTCCTGCACGGCCCGCGGAATAGCTAGGACGAAGGACGGAGGTATGCACAAAACCTGATATTTCCAAAAATTCACACAAGGAGGGTCGAGACTGGTATGGATGAAGTGAATATTTTTGGTACAAGTTGCACAAGGGACATCTGGGACATCAAAACCCAATTTCATTGAAATATCTGTATACAAAGGAAAATTCAATGCCTAACCCTCCCGAACTTCAAATGACCACAACTTTTGACTCGGAGCTCTGATTTTCATGATTTTTTCTTAATTTTGATGAGGGTATCTATGTGAAAATAAAAGAGACATCCCAAAATCCAATAAAGTCAAATACTCATTCCTATTAAATGAGAGAAATGCCTAGTAAACCCAAAATAGCTTCCCACTCTCAAAAGGCCTTAACTTTTGCATTTCTCAATGAAAACGCACAAAAGTGTTACCATTGGAATTTTTTTTCAAAGTGCAATGCAAAAAAATGAATAAATCTGAAATTTGATGAGGAATCGATGGTGATTTTCTAGAAAACGTGCCAGTTTAGAATACTAATTTTAGTGGTGGTTGGGATGCATTCAATGAAGTATACACTGACATATCTCACTACTGCAAGTTATGGGCCAGTATGGGGGGCCTTTTGCAAGAAACATATCATCATTCCACTCCATTTATGACATCTTACAAATGGTGATAGGAAAGATTTTGGGATTTACATTTCTCTCTCTCTCTCTCTCCTCTCAAATTTCTATAAATTGGAGTGCTGAGCTCACTATAAATGGAGATATTTTAAAGGTAGAAAAACTATGTCAAATTTGTTTTTTGAAGAAAATGTGTTGCAAGACCTTGTATTGGACTCTTTGCATGGTGATCCAGGCCCTTATTCTGTAATAGATTGAAATGTGCATATCAATGAAAGCAATAGATATAATTTTATGGATTTATCTTCCCTTGTTTTGTTTTCTTGCATTCTTCTTTCCCTTTCAAATTCATTTGCAAATATAATATTTCTATTTTATGTTGCTGTTAGGATTCATTATCATTATCTGTGCATGAAATATTATTAATGCAGTTGCTATATTATGGAGAACTGTTATCACCACTTCTAGTATGCACTTTTCTTCTACTTTTCACAAATTGGAAGATTATTCTCACACCCTCTTTTTCTTTTGTATCACCGCTTTAGTGTATACTTCATTTTTATGCATTCTCTCTCCATGGTCCCTTGGAAAGTAAGATTAGGACAAGATAGTTTTTCCTACATTAGAGTAGATTGTGGTTGCTAGTTTAGGAGCAACAACCAGCTTTCTCTTGAAGTCTATCTCAAGTAGCAAGTCCCACAATTTGGATACAGTACCCATGTTATCCAATAACATTGTGAGCTCAAGCACACACACTTGTGAAAACAATAGGGTGTTGTGATTCGAAGAAAACAACTTCTTCTATACCGATGTTGACTTCAATATTCTCTAACACAAGAAGTTTAGATTCTGCTTCCATGCATCTAGGATCGGGGGGAGATTTAGCTGTCCTTCCAAGGGTGTATCGATGAGATTTTCACCCTTAGATAATTCAATTTATTTATCCATTTATCTTTCCTTTTGTTTTTTCACTAGTTCCTTCAAAATGTTTTCACTGTAAGACTTGGAATTTTTCTTTTTGTAAGGTTTGTTGAACTTTTTCCCTTGATTTTTATTTTATTTTTATGACCACATAATGCAAACTCCTCCCCAAAATAACTGAATGTATCCAAGTTCATGGAGAAACCTTTTTTATGATCACCTTTAGGTATGTTGTCTCGTATACCCACAAACATGCCACCAGCTTCATCGTTTGTAAGAAGGTTTATTAGTACATGTTGTTGTTGGTCCCAAGTAACCAAGGAAGGGTGAAAGAGGTTTAATTTAGGAAAGAGGATAGGTAAGGTAGGGGATATGCTCATTATAGCCGTATCAAAATAGAGATTAGTAGAGCCAAGGTCTTTATAAAGATTACACTAGGAATTATTTTTGCTTTCATCACTCGAATAATTATCTTTGCAAGCAGAAGAAATAGTATAACACTATGGATAGATAGACCCATATGTCCAAACACTAATACCATATTCAAACATTTTTCTATGGGTATCCAGAAGAGGTTCCCACACTACTTGCTAATATGTACCATATCCATACCGTTTGTAGCCCATGGTGTACATCATTTTGGCTCAAATTACATACTTAGGATCCTAGTAACGTGATGTCACTTCATCTTTGGTAGGTGGTAGCATAAAGTTACATAATAAGTGGTCATCATCGAGCTTATCATAAGGAATGGAACTTTGAAAAGGGAAATTATCCCAAGGATGTTATTAATTTTGAGATGATATTCCCTTTAATTTGGGTGATAGTGGAAGGTTTATGACTAGAAGGGACTGTTTAATATCATACTCCTTGTAACTAGTGTAACATGTCTTTATCTGTCATATACCAAAGGGAGAAACTGACGTTGAAGCACCATTGTCATTAGGGGTCAAGGAATCTAGATCAACCCTCAAGCTGAGAGCCTTAGATTGAATCAGAAAAGCCATATTTATGGAAAGAAAATCATCAAAATTAGGATAGAAACCTGGTAATACTTTGCAATGAGAAAAGGGTTAAGGATCCCCCTAAATAGTTATTATTTTCCCACCATGGTACAACTTCAGACACTGGTGTTATGTTAAAGGTATGTCCCATACGACATGCATTCATATGCACCCAAGTAGGATGTTGTAAGTTAGATTCAAGTAAATGAAATGGATGTTCATATCATCAATAGTAGGCCTTACTCCAAGCGGGAATGTTATCATACCGGCTAACTACTGATATTCATTATCATATGCCTTAATGGTGATGACCTTTGTTTCTAGATTTGTATTGGTATGACCCAATTTCAAAACATGTCTCGAGGTACATATGTTAAGGCTTGATATGCCATCTAAAAGCACTCGTTTAATCTTCTTATCATTGATAATAACCTATATGTGCAGGGGAAAATTATGTGAAGGATCCTCTACTAGAATTTCCTCTTGGCTAAAGGTTATATGCTCTATTAGAGTAATTTGTGCTACCATTTCCTTGGAGCGAGTGTGGTCAATAAAAACCGACAATCCTGGCCCTTGTAAGTTCTTACAGAGAATTTATTTATGTACATTAGAGATTATCTAAGATTGAGATCTAAGCAGTGGTCTTCTCAACTTTCTCCAAGACATCATGGGAAGAGACTAACTAGATTTTTCCATCATTGTAAGAGACCAACAAATTTTTCATTGTTGTGTTGTTTTTAATTACATAGATCGATCATAGTAGTGTCATCATCGATGTTAAAGGAGAAGTGATGAATGATTTTTTTTCCACTTGTTGCCACGTAGATATAGATCCCTTTAGGATTTGTAAGAACCAGTCAAGAGCTTGTCCCCCTAAACTTCTCCTGAAGAGGCATATAAAATAATTATCATTGAATGCCACCTCTTGGGAAGCCATGAAAAATTATTTAACATGATCTTTTGGATTACCCTTACCCTTGTACTTATCAAGTTTTGGACAATCAAAGTTCCTAGGTAAAGGAACTTGTAGCATATCCCTATCAAACGAATCAAAACATAATTTCTTAAATTGATACTTCTTGTTTGACCATAACTTTCCTTCTTGTAAAGTAGTGAGGGTGTTCTTCATAGACAAGAATTATTTATGAAAGAGTGGGTTTGTTGAAGGGAAAGGCCTGTATATTGCCATTTCCATGTCTCGGTTATCTTTGTATAACCTTTCGTAGCCCTCTTTAGGTTTTTCCTCTTTGGGGTTTTCAAAGCTTTAGTGAAAGACTCGTAGTACGAAGCTTTAGGTTTTTCTTGTCTAGATGTCTTTGTAGATTCCTTGCTAATTTTTGAAGCCAAATCTTCCAATTTGTGAGTGAGGGATTGTATTTTTTCTTCTACAGACACCTTCTTAGGTGGTATCTCTTTACGAGATTCACATGAGGGAGGTTGAGTATGAGGGTCTTCATGATTATCATTATCTCCCTGATATGCATGATGAACTCTAACTATGGGGATGTGCTATCCATCAATATGTTGGCTACAAGTAGAGGCACAATCTAGATTCAAAATTTCATCAGTGTCGCAAAGTGGGCATTCTATTTATTCTTCTTGTCAAACCATATTGGCTAGGAGAGTGGGATCAATTTTAAAGGGAGATTTTTTCCCTAGTTTGACTACACATATAAGGACTTCATGTTTATTGTGAAACAAGAAGCCATCTATGAGGGCATGGTTAAGTTCACAATCTCACCGATAAGAATTATCCTCATCGACACTCTGATCAATTAAGACGTTGTCCTCTAAACAAGGATCTGAGATTTATTCTATCACAGGATTAAATCCTAATATTTGATTCCCCATTCTTCTCGTAGGAGGTGTAATGAACTATTTTTTGTGAATGTTTGTTTAAGAGGACCGTAAGTCAATACGAAGTAGGGTAATGAAAATTTGTTACAAATAATTTCAATCAAAGAATAATAATATGTCGAAAGGCAATGTGCACTAAGGACCCCAATGAATATGAATGACACACTAATAAATAATGAACGCACAAGTAAAAATCAATCTAGGACTCAAACAATCAAGAATATGATATAAACACAAGAAAATTTTCTCTCTACATTTCTCCAAGATCATTTTGGTATAAATAGTAATATAAAAACACAACTACTTAGGTCAAGTTCTCAAATAAACAAGACCTAAATACTAAGAAAGTGTTGATGTAATATCCAAACAAGATATAATAAAACCATTTTTAAACACAATAAAATTCCAAGTCTTGAAAAAGGATGCTACTAATGACAACAGTTCAAAAAAACTATTTAGACATGCTAATCAAGCTTTATGAAAAAAGAGAGATTTTAGTATCAAAATGATGTCACCACAATGCAAGCAAAGTATCAACGCATTTCAAAACTCAAGGAAATGTTTGGAACAAAAAATAATCCTAATTATAGCAAGAACTTATTATTTATGTGAGCAACATAACAATACAACTTAGAAACTAAGTCAAGGTTTCACAAAGGAAACAATATGTAATTATAAAAATTGTATGGCTATAATGTGAGTAGCATAACAACTCAATGGAATTCAATCATGAGAATACATAACTAAAATTATAATCTTAACATGGGTATCAAGATGAAAATATGTACTAACACACTTTTAACGTTTACATCGAGGTCTCAAGCAAGGATGAATGTAAACAAGTGAAAAAGTGGTGGACACAATAAATCAATAACACATAGAAGAATGTTTTCTTTTATCCCCAAAATGAGCAAAAAGAAAAAAATGAGTAGTCCAAGTGGTGATGAAACAAACTAAGCGTAACTTTATAAAAGTCTCGCCTTGTCTTAAGACAAGTGAAAAACTAGTACAAAGTAATATGTTGCAAGTTTCATGATGAAATAATACATGGTTTTTACTTAAACGGATTTTACCCTTGTTTGAATAAAAAGGCTTTAATGCCAAACAAGTTGTCACTTTGTGAGATCATTTTGAAAACATGATAGATTTGAGTCAGCCAAGTTGTCCTTACGACAAAAAGGCTTGCTATTTATTTCTCTCAACTAGGTTGTCACAAACAATATCTACAAGCATGCTTTGCAAAGGATTTCACATTGAATAAACCTTGGAGTATCTTGGATTTTATTTACCCCCTTCTATACAATGAGAAATAAATGCGTTCAGTTGTATTTTCATTATGGTCACGTGAAGGAATTTTTTACGCTACTCTCACAAGACTACAAATGTGTACTAATCAAGTAGGTAAACGAGGTGCTTCCCATTTCATCCACAAGGTTCCCTCTTGCACGGGATAATTTGGGGTTCCCGGGAGCAGCCTTCTTATTATCTTAATGATTATGCAAAAGGGAACTCCTACTAGTTCAAAGTGGATGAGCCATACCTGTTAACCAAAACCTACATATACAATGTGTTGATTGATGAATATGGTGTGTTTTTCAATGTTTTAGATTAAGAAATTTGGTTTAGACAACCATAGGAAACCTTCCACACACATGTAGTTAGAGTTTTGTTTATATTCTCCTTTCTTTAGAAAGTAATTTTTGTCCTACAAATCCAAGTGTTAGTAGTTCCCCAAGCAAATCACATTAATAGAAAGAGGATTGAGAGTTGTTTGTAGTTCTCAAGATCGTTGAAGGACACAATAGAAGATTATACAAAAAAAAACAATTTAACTAAAAATTAAAGGAAAACTTTGCAATTAAATGAACCATTCAAAGAAATTCTTGCTTCTCATTCACATCTATTTCTAGGAAAATGTTAGTTCTTATATGGAAAAAATGAAAGACTAAGATTCCACTTAACCGAATGTTTAGAAAAAAGAAACTAAGAGCTACTTTTGATTCTCAAGATCACCCTAAGGTGCAAGAGAAGAGAATCCACAAAACTCTTAGTCTAAATTTGCATAAAACATGGAAAAAAAAAACATTCATCAAAATCTTTGGTTAGAAATTTGATTTAAATATTACAAACCTCCAAACAACAGTTAAGAAAACCTGCAACTTAAAAAATCACAAAAATTTAGAAAGTCAAAATATGAAAAAAATGTAAATTTTCAACACAAAATGTATGCGCGGGTCTTAGTGCGATGTGTATACTTTGCAACATTTTCATGGGATTATGATTCAATACGCGGGCTTGTTAGCGTTTACACGCGTTTGTGTTCAAAAAATAGATAATATAATAGTAGTATGAGTCAAGTGGTGTATGCACGTACATGGAGGAGAGTACGCAGCTCTAGTAAAAACCATAAATATAAAATTATAGATTAACAAAAGAGAGGCTAAAGTCTCACCTACATTGGCCTGGACGTAGTTACGCAGGGTATGCATAGAGCAAGAAAATATAGGACACTTCCTATGCGGACAATAGAGCATATACACGCCTCTCAGAGAAGAACCACGCCATTTAGAGTGTATGTGTTGACATTAGAGTGTATGTGCAGACATTAGAGAAAATGCATGCCCTTCAAATTAGTAACGCATATCTTGCTTTAGGTGTTCAAAAAATGGGGATTTTTTTGAAATTTTCTCAAAAAGTTCAAAACTTTTTCAATTTATATCAAATTTGACAACACCTCACCTCCTTTAATCCTACAAAGAGCACAAAAATAAGACAATGCTGCCTAAACTAGCTAAAAAATTTGATATTCATCCATTAAATCAAAAAGAGGGTTAGTAAATCAAAATTTGGAAACTAATCTAATTTTTTTTAAACTAATCTATAAATCTTGAAACTAATCGAGAAAGATAATAAATGTAAATATAATGGGGTATCGTGTGCCACCAGGTGTACCATCTGTGATCAAGATAAATTTGAAGAAAGCAATTAGAACCCTAACTACCACCAAGCACTTTAGAGCTAAGCTAAAAAAATTCATCAAATATCCATCAAGATCAAAGCCTACTGGAATGTAAAGGGAAATTGAAACTAATTTAACCATTATAAACTAAAATCATTCCTATTATGTTTAATTGATTGCTAAAAGAGTTGAACCTATGAAGATTTAAATTCAATCAAAATGTGTGTTGTTTCTACTTCATTGAAGGTGAAATGACCTCTGTAGAAAATGGCTACAATGCCATATTAGATATTCCTTTACTAACTGGCCATAAGAAATGGCTAGAAATGGGGATGCAAGTTATTCCAACAATAAATTAAGCCTCATATGTTTAATATGATTAATTATATTCAAAACATGGTGTAAATTTGAGAGGAAGGAGCTTAGCGTTTTTTATAGCTTTCTATTTGGTGAAATTTTGCATCTTGGAGCATGTGGGGTGATTAATAAAGTAACTTTAGTTTAGTTAACCAAATCTAGGTGAGTTAACATGTGACTTAACCTTTAGTTAGCACTTTATGTGGTTAATAGTGCTTTAATTAATCAATTAGGATTAATTAATAGGATAGAATAAGATTTTTAGGCTAATTGGAGGTTTTTGAAGAGGAATTTGATAATATTATAGGAATTTGAAATCACGATTTAGCAAATAAGAGGGTGATTAACTAAAATAGTACTAAAATGCTAGGATGATATGGAAATAGTGAAAACCTTAGTTAATCTAGCTAGGAGGATTGAAACGTTGTTATAAAAGAACTAAAACAATATAGAATAAATTTAATTAATTGCTCTAAGTGAAATGAAACCCTAAATGTGTAGGTAAAGGAGGAAAGATGGTTTAACTAATAGATGTAGATGGTTGCATAGTGTTACAGGTCTATAAATAAAACCAGGAAGTGAAAAAAATCACTCAAAAGTCCTATGAAGACTAGATCTCAAGGATTTGAACTGACTGAAGCACCCTAGAAGGTACTAGGGTGCCCTAGGGCACCTTGGTTTGTAGATTAGGTTCCCTGATCATTGTAAATGCCTAAAAATTGATTTTTACTGGGTCGTGAGGTGTTGCCAAACAATGCTTGTTTGTCACACTAGATTCGCCAAATGAGTTCTTTAATGACTTGTATTACAAGTGAAAGTATCAAACCCTAGGAAAAATAAAAGATGCAAATGAATGGTTTAGACTGACTTCAACCACTAAACTAGTGGTCTTATCACTGAGTGTTGCACTACATTTCATACTCGGATGTAGTTTTGGTGATTATGTGCATGTCGTGCCCTAGGTGTTGTTGTGTCAGTCACACTTTGTTATTTAGCGAACATTAGTAACTATAGAAAATGTAAATATCATGTGCAAATGGAATTCGATAGAATCCCTCCCCTATGTATTTTGTGTGATATATATCTCCTAGCCTTGATGCATGGCACTATGTGGATGTAAGTGATGCAATGGATGTAAATCTAGATGGATTGATAGTGGTATGTGAAGTAAGTACACTCATCATGGTCTTATAACTTTATATTTATAGGGATATCAAGTTTAATTTCATAATTACTCCCGACAAGGTTGGCTAAGAAAAGCATAAGGATGAAAAACAGCTAGAAAGGCCCCAAAAAGAAGCAAGAAAGAATGTGCATAGATTGGGGCACCCATAATGGGATTAGGGCACCCCGGGGTGCCTCAGTATAGGCTTGGTGCCGTTATTTTTGGTTAAAATGATGGGGTAGTTGTGAAATAGATGGGTAAGTGCTGAAAAAGACACAAGAACTACGAAAAAAATATAAAATAAAGATGGCTATGAGATGGGATTAATTAGTACTTTATCCTCTTGAGAACCTTCCAAATAGTCGTATAATTACTGGGCTAAATAATGTCTAAAGGGCATAATTTTGTGTCTACATTTTCCCCCCATTTTATGTTTGTGAGCTGAAAGCTCAGTAACATAAAGTAGATAGAGATGTGTACCTAATATCCATGTAGAGTGTAGAGTAATACAGTTCGATGGAATAAACTCAAGTGTGGAATGAAAAAAATAAAAATGTTGAGTGTGGATTCTAAAGATGAAAAATATACATAAAAATTGATGAGAGTGAACCTAGGGTTGAACGTGTGTGTGGATGTTGATGTGTGTAGTGTACCTGCATGGTTAATAAAGGAAAATTCTTGTAGCGGTGTGTTGTCATTGTCATTTTTGTTGTTTTTATTGTTGTTGTTTCCTCTAATTTGAATTCTTGTTTCTTATACGTAGAACTTACAAGGAGAAAATGATCGAGTAGTCAAATATGTATCTATGTAAAAATGTTGTGTAAAATAAACATGTATATAGAAATGTATAAATTACACAAATGTAAAATACACTTCAAAATTTTAAATGAAACATGTGCACCTGATCCATGTTAGGAAAAGGATGTAGAAGGATATCTTGTTTTGTCACGAGTTTTTTGGGCGATCTCACACCACCCTGGCTGAAGAAGTATGGGGAGGAGATGTGCTATATCCTCAAATTTTAACCACTTCTACTGAAATATGTGAAGATATCTTTGTAATGTCCATGTTTTGTCAGTGATATGACACCAGTGGATATAACATTTTACAGAGGCACACCCACTTTAACCCCTAAGCTTGTAACTGCTCCGTATAATTACCTAAGGACACCATGTCCTATTAAGGCCATTGTGTATGGAGTTCGTAGACTGGTCTGAAATCACTCAATGTGTGTGAACTGGTGTAAATATGTTGTGTTAGTAGAAAAACCTCAATGATGACCCCCTCTTTGGGGGTGCATCTCGCATCGGTAAAAGGAGAATGTGGCCCAAAAAGAGGACCAACCACACTCTGACCTGTCAAACTTTGTCATGCAGGGGAAAGGGAAACACTTGGTGGATACCAAGGCACGTAAAAAAGTGGAAGGCTATCCAATACAAATGTTAGTTTGAAAACACATACATGTAATTTAAGAAAAATGTAAAATATATAGACAATGTAGAAACTACCAAACAAGGTAGTGTAAACACGCATGAAAACAAGTACACCACAAAAATTGGGTTTCAAATATGGTACATCACTCATGACGTTGCAAGACACTCAAATCCATCATGGCCACAAATAGAAGACAAGTTTGCACACAAGCAAAGGGAAAAGGCCATATACAATGGCAAAAAAAGTAGATAAGCAGAGATAAACAAGTAGTCATAAAAACATGTAATCCTATAAAACAAGTGTTACACATGGAACACCTATTAGCATGTCAGAGTGATAAAAAATATGTAAAAACATGTAAGAACAAATAGTAAAAGATGCTAAGTAAAAAATGAAATAATAACATTTGGATAAAATGAATGTGGATGTCCCCAACAATTAGTATAAGAAGGGTAGAAAGTGAGCATCCATGTTACATGTAGAGTCCTGTATCTATGATCACACTAAAGAAATACATGAGCACACATATGTGGATGAGAATGACATTTAAGAAAGAAATATAACATGGGTAGTAAAATGAACATGAAAAATACTAGTAAGCTAGAGTAAATGCCCCTAAGACACTTTAGTATGATGTTGGTGGATGGAATGGAATGTAAGATGGAATGTGTATGTAGTGAGGTTCATTTTTCTTGTCTCGTCAACAGTCAAGAATGAACTGTAAATGAGAGTGTGTCATCGGCAAATGGTCGAGTAATTTTAGTTGTAACTAGTGCACTATTATGAGTGTGTATATTTAAGTGTGATGAAATGTGACATGTGGGGAGATGTGTGTGAACCCTATAGCCAAATTGTATATCAAAAATTATTGAAATGAAAGAGTGACGATATAGCCCTAAGTGTATGTCACTATGGAATGAATGTATGGGGATGAAACATATGGAAAGGTGTGCGTGGAAACTATAAGCTATGTGTATACCATGACTTGTTGAATGCAAGACTGATGATTTATAACTAAGTGTATATCACTATTAGATGAGAGGAACAGGGTGGGTAATGATGCAACCTAAAGCATATGTCACCATGAGGTGATTAATAAGGGTAGTGATTTATCCTAAAGCGTATACCACTAGAAGATGATAGAGTGGGTGAAATTCTAACCTAAGGTGTATATCATCAATGCAGGAAAGGTTTGATGAGAGAGATGTCACATGATGAATGTAATGTCCATTTAATTAGTAAACCCTCAATAGTCGAGTGTGGAATGAGGAATTATATCACGTCATAGGTTGGTGAGTGCAATGTGTAGAAGACAACATATTATGAGAAACTAAGTGATGAATGTGGGATGTAAACGTGCGGTTTGAGCAATGAAATGTAGGATGTATATCGTGCATAATGTACAAAATGCACTAATAGGTGTATATAGAAATGGAATATGTAAGGATGATAGATGAAACTAGACCCATATATAATTAATTCTAGTGTGGTAATTAGAATGTATATGATGGATATATCTGTGATGTATAGCATACAATGTAGGAAATGTAGGGAATGTAGATGATGTATGATGCGGATGTAGGTGTAGATAGAATATATAGTGATGGGATGGAAGGCTAGATCCATATATAATGTGACCTAGCGTAAATATAGAATACATGGGTGAAATATAAAACTAGACTCAAAGGTAATGATGAATAGTGTGGCATATATGAGAAATCTGTGCAAAACCAATAATGGAGTGTGTGGCGTTCATTGTAATGGTAATACCTTTAAATTAAAGTGTGAACTGAAGAACAAGAGTTTGTCATTGGGTAACGAGAGTGCTAGAATCCGTAAGAAGTATATGGATATATGAAGAAGAAAGTAAAGTGTAGAGGTGAAGCTATGCTAATATGAAGAAGGGGGATTGGGTAATGGTGATGCACCCTAATCAATTATGAAAGATGAGTCAACGTATAATATCAAGGGACAGATGTTTGTCGATTGTTACTGAGGATGATGAAATCATAGGGACACAATCCACTGGGGGGATATAATAGATAAAATTGGTTCCAATGAATGAAACTAACTTTTATGTGAAGGATGAATGAAGGAAAAAGACTTAGATGGTGGGTGAATGAGGAGAGAGGGTTGTTAAAATGATTCATGTGTAGTGCTACAAGCCAAATGGGCCAGACAGGTTTTTAGAGATCGAGGGAATGTTAAAATGTATTCGATGTGTAGTGCTACAAGCCAAATGGGCCAGACAGGTAGATCGGGGAATAGAAGGTAGCGATGAAGCAAATGAGATGAGGCCTAACTGCTAGAGATCATGAATAATATGGCACAAAGCATGACATGAGTTAGTATGATGCCCTTAAATCCAATTTTAGTGGAAAAATGGTTAAGACTAGTATTGTATTAGTTGAGAAGGAGGGTAACAACAATTAGACGGTAGAGAAAGGAGTTGTTTATTAATAAGGTGGAAAATAATGTCTTGTGGCGTAGCATGAGATAGAAAGATAAGAGGTGGAGGTAATTGTATAGTCGGTGGATTAGTGAGAGGATATGTAGGGGATGTGGATGGGGTAGGAGATTTATGGGTAGTACAAGCATGTGAGGTAGAGACATCCTTAAGTTTCCCTATCTCAATATGGAGAGGCACAATTTTGGCTTCTATAGACTGATGCTAAGCTTGTAGTGTTTTCATAGCCTCCAATAGGTGTCTATTAGATGGAGAATCACAAGTAGGAGAATGAACAACAATGGTGATAAACATAGAGCCTATGGGAGACAATGGTGGATCAGTGTTAACACAAAAAGGAGATGAGTTATCAAGATCTTCTAAAGGATCGTCAATATAATTATCAAAATCGTATTGAATGGAGTGAGAGACTTGATAAGAAAGTGTATTTTGTTGGTCATAAAAATAACCATGAATGCATAAGATGTACATGACCATGGCGTATTGTTCATCGGTGAAGGGAGGCAACGAGCATCGTAGAGTATACCAAATTGTAAAGTTGGGTGAATAGCAAAGAAAAGAGATACTAACAATGTGAGTTGTGAAAAAGGGCATGGGGAATGTAATATCAACATGATCAAGATCAAGTGTACCTCCAATATAATCTAACCAATATTGGCCAATTGTAAGTGGAGGACCAGTAAGACAATGTGCAAGGTGGAAAATGACATGGAAAACACATAGGAAATAAGTGGCATTAAGAATGAAATAACCATGATATAAATGTGGATTATATAGAGGAGTATGAAGGTCATCATAGCCAAACCAAAGTTAAAGGATACCCTCAAAGGAGGATACATTGGCCATATATTATGTGTCAAGTGGTATTTGTTCCCAGTAAAAAAAATTATGAAGAGAGTGCAAGTGAATGGTGGGCATAAAAGAAAGCATGATGATAGCAAAGGGGAGGGGATGAGATCCATAAATGGTAAAGGTCCTTGGTATGGCACAATAGTGGTAGCAGTAACAGATGGTGGGGAAGAGATTGTTTTAAGCATGTGAATAGTGCTTGCAAATTGCATTTCGTAGAGAAAAGGGGACAAGAGAGGAATATGAAAAGCAACTGAGTATTGTGGAGTAGGTGTGGTAGTTGGTATTGGAGCATTGCTAGCAACAAGAGGAAATGGAAAAGTAGAAGGGACCATAACGATCATACAAACTACAGGAACTGGGTCATGGGGAGTTAGTTGAGGTTGAGAACTTTTTACAAATGGGGAAGAAGTAGGTGTGGGGAGAGGTAATAAAGTGCTAGAGTCATTTATGTCCACAAGGGGGAGCCTGGACTTCTACTACAAGCTAAGACATGGATACATGATTAATGGTTCATAAATAAGTTGTAACAACATATCGAATGGCACGAAGATCCATTCAACAAATTGGAAGTTGAATGAAAGCAGGAAAATGGCTATAACTAGAAGTAGCAGTAGGAGTGTCGACGAAAGCATGATCATGGCTATCAAATTATAGAGTAGATAGATGCTTAAAGGAAGACATTTCATTACATTTACCCATGATGGGAGGTGTACATGTAAAACCCTATAAGGCACTATAAAGGGACTTCAGGTTCATTAAAATGAATAACTAAAATTTAAGACTAAAATGTTAGGATGTTATAGAAATAGTAAAATCCTAGTTAATCTAGTTAGGAGGACTTAAATGTTGTCATAAATGAACTAACACAATATAGAATAAATGTAATTAATTAATCTAAGTGATATGAAACCCTAAATGTGCAAGTAAAGGAGGAAAGATGACTCAGCTGATTGTTGTAGATGGTCACATAGTGTTGTAGGTCTAAAAAATAAAATCTGGAAGTGTAGATGACAACTCAAAAATCTTGTTAAGACGAGATCTAGAGGGTGTGAATTGATTGAGATGCTCCAGAAGGTGTTGGATCACCTTGAGACACCCTAGTCTACAAATTAGGTGCCCTGATCACTTAAATGCCGATACAATTTATTTTTGCAGGGTCACAAGGTGTTTTTGAACACTGCCTATCTATCACGCTGGATTCACAAGAAGAGTTGTTTAATCACCTATAATACAAGAGGAAGTATCAAACCCTAGGAAAAATAAAATATGGAAATGAATGGGTCAAAATGACCTCAACCATGAAACTAGTGGTCTTATCACTGAGTGTTACACTACATTTCAGACCCGGATGTAGTTTGGGTGAGTAGGTGCATGTCATACCCTACGTGCTCTTGTGTCAAACACACTTTGTGAAGTAGTGAGCAATAGTAACTATACAAAATGTAAATAGCATTTGTGCATCAACTAGAATAGAATACCTCCCCCTATGCAGTGTGTGTGATCCATATCTCTTAGCCTTAATGCATGGCACTTTGTGGACATAATTGATGTAATGGATGTAACTCTAGATGAAGTGATAGTAGTATGTGACACTAGGACCCTCATTATGATCTTATAACTTTATATTTATATGGTTCTTAAGATTAACTTTGTAATTAATCCTGATAAGGTATATTGAGAAAAGGGAAAGGATGAAAAGGGGCTAGAAAGGCTTTAAAAAGAATCGAGAAAGAAGTTCAATAGATCGGGGTGCTTTGAGTGGGACTAGGGTACCCTAATTTTGGGTAAAAATGATAGGGAAGTTGTGAAATTGACTGATACGTGTTAAAAAAGACATGGGAACTAGGAAATAAAATATAAAATAAAGATGGCCAAAAGGTGGTATTAATTAGTGCTTTATCCACTTGCGAACCTTTTAAATAATAGTATAATGACCGGGCTAAATAATGTCTAAAGTGCATAATTGTTTGTCTACAGAGGGCTTATTGATTAAATGCTTGGTAAAAACACTTAATCAGCTAATTAATAGATAATTATTGATACGAAGAGGATTATAAGTAACGAAGTGTCGTTAATTGGCATTTGTAATGTGATAAAAGCTAGTTAATTAACAAAGTGTCTTTAATTAACCAAAATGAAGGGAAACATTAGTTAATTAGTGGAAATCACTAATTATAATGGAAATGGTGAGATAGAGCATAATTGGTACCACTTTAGATGCATTGTTTAGATGCATTTTCTTTTATAATAGTTCTTTATATTGTTCTAAAATGACAAAAAACTTTTTTAGTTGTTTATATATATCCAAGGATTACTGTTTATCGAAAAAATTGTCATCAAATTAATTTTTAACAATCATAAATATCTATGTGATCAGTTTACATGTATTTGTAAACATTATAGATGTATCCAAACAAAAATATAACAACAAGTAAGTGTATAGATTAACCCTTCTCATTCCATACATAATATTATCATTATTAAACACTTAACACAAACCTCCTAGCCTAAATAACATAATGAATAAAGAGTATATAATAAAAAAATGACTTAAACACTCTTTCAACAAATAAAAAAAATCATCGAATGCACTAAACATAAAAGGATCATCGTTCAATAATAAAACATATATGAAATATTAAACTATACGAATTAAGTATTGAACACTTGACCTTAAATTCTAAACTCCAAACCATAAACCATATAAAAAAATGGTGGATGCTAATATTGAATACTACAACTGAAATGCTAAACATGAACAAGATTAAACCATAGATAATTAACTATAAGTCCTAAATACAAAACAAAAACATTATACATTCAATCCTTACCATGAACACTTGATCTAAACATGACATTAGGGTTTTAAAAATAAATTTCAATTGTTCAATAAAAATTTAAACATTTATATGATATCGTGAATTATATATCATCAACCATAAGAACAAAACCATGCACATGATACCGTAAACTGTAAAGATTCAACATAAAATCTCAGTATTAAACATTTAATAACAACCTTACAACCTACATAACATAATGAAGTAAATGTAAATGATAAAACAATGCTTCAAATGATCTTAGTGTTGTGTTTACAAAGATACATTATTTATTTGTGTTCATCATATAATTTGTTGTTAAACATTTTATTTATGGGTGTAAGGGAATAATTTGGTTGTCAGGAATGAACACTTATGTGACATCATGGACTATGAAATATTAACACCAAACACATAACTCTAGATATAGGATGAGGACACTGCTAAGGAGAAATGCACAACCTTGAAAAATCATTCAACATGATAAACACTCTTGTGATCCTTTGAACATCGGTTGCTCACTATGAATAACACAAAAACTCATTCAAAATCATTAATTATAAGGAATACATAACAAAGAGAGAACGTTATAAACAACGAGAAAACCATGAAATAAATAAAATACCTTAAACACTCATTTTCCATGTGACACACTCATATGACACCCTAATCACTAACAAACCACCTCAAATAGAAACTATGTTCGTGAATAATGGAATATAAATACTGAACATCAAATGAAGAACTGGGGAAACATACTTAATTTTTGTGATTGGAAGGATGATGGTGACAGTGAAAATATTTCTTGTTAATTAAATACTCATAATGTTTAACCCTACATCTTGAGGAGAGAATTCTAAGTAGGAAATGTTATCCACAAAAGAACTATAAGCACTAAACATAGACAATAATGCAACACCTTATCCCTCAGAGGACACCTTTAAATGTAAATGCCAAATGTTGAACATGAAATTTTGGATAGTAAATAATAAATGTGGAACCATTTAAACAAGGACCATAAGTGCTAACTATATGCACCAAAGGCCAAACCCTAAAAACTAAAGGATACATGTTTAACTTCAATAGTATTTTCATATTAATTAGATACTAGAAATTCATAGTCAACTTATGTAATACATTATTCAACCGATGTATTTAAATAGTGATCAAGTTTTGTGGTGATTATAATGTTTTCATTCAAATATAAATTTCTATGTTTCATTGTCATGTGCATGTATTTGCAACAAATAAGATACAAAATGTTCATTAATTTTACAACTATACTAGTACTAATTTGGATTTAAATTATTCATTCTTACTCAATATTTGTATTTTTCTAGAATAATATTAATAATAATATTTTTTTAATTGTAAATATAAATTTATAATTATAATTTTTATTATTATTTACCATAAAGGGTAAAATTGGGGTTTTATGGCTATAACCCTACCCAAATACAATAAGGCCTGAAATACCAGATAAGACCATAAACACAATGAGAAACAAAAGAGTAACAACTATCTTACAACACAAAGAAACAAATAAAGAGGAGAAGTGGTTTTCTTAGAGTAATTTTTTTCTTGTTGTGAACCAATTTCTGACCATCTGAGGTGTCATCAACAGGAAGAATAAATTCTAGATATTCAATCAATCGATATGCATAGTCGTTTAAAGGAGAAGCATGGGGAACATTTTACTTAGTTGTTTCACTAATATCTTGATCTTCAATATTATTAAATTCAACTGAATTGTAACATTTAATTTTTATTTGTTAACTTGACAAAAAAACTCTCTTAGTGTAGTTTCAGGAAGCATATCAACCAAGTCCTTCAAATCTATTTCTAAATCTAATACTACATTGGTATTAGCATTAATAATAAAATGATCCAGGAGGGAATTTTTTGAGCAAGTGTCTCTCTCATTCTTTCATTTTTCCATAAGACAATCTACAGAGATGTGTCCCAAGGTGAACCATCTTCTTCATCTGAAGAACATTCTTTCATAATCAAGGGTTTGGGTCTAATGTTTGTCATGAACTTTAAGGTCAATGGTATCAGGAAGGTTATTTGAGGTGTTAATCTCAACAAGGATTCGGGAATAGGTTTTATGGGTAAATTATGTGGTGTGAGATTCAACATTTAAAAAAAATTCCATAGTGTTAGCAATAGAAGCAAAACAAAGAATGTCCCAAATTTACAATGGTAAGTGTGGTATTCTAATCCATATTGATTTGAGTGAAAATGTTTATGTGAGTGAATAAAATGAGGGAACCAAAGGTTTCATGACAAGATAATGAGATTGGCATAACCAAATATTTTTAGCTATGACATCCTTATCACTTATTGAAGTAAAGACAACAATAAAAGTTCTCCTCGCACAAGGATAGATGTATAACTTGGCTCTAATAAGAGGAATACAATGTTTTGTGATGAATTAATAAAGGATTGGAAAGCTTAACCAAAGTCCCCTGAACCTACATATAATGACATGTTCCTTATAAAATATGTCAGATTAAATCATAACATCACTAAAAGTGAAATAAGGGCTATTGGTTGCAGGTACCATGGGTTTGGTGGGCATATGTCCATTCCACCTTGAACAACTTCTCTTAAGGATTAATTGGTAAGGAGGTCAAATTTTTCAATCCTTATCATCCCAATAATGTAGCCTACCTTGGTTTCTAATGACTATGTTACGTCATGTAGTCAAACAAAAGAAATACGCTCGACATGGGATGAGGAAACCCTTTCTCCACTTGATGCATCACCTTTGTCCTATCCTCCATCATCATATTCGTAGAGAAATCCACATATGGTGTTGTTATGCTTCCCCTAGAACATGTCATGTATTCAAGATCTTGTGAAGGATATATTTCTATCGACATCATCCTAGTTCCCTACATCTTTCTCTTCTCCATTGACCTTATAAAGGTATTGGTAAGCCCTAGTACCAAATTCATTATCCTTTCCATTTTCTAATATATCTTTATCCTTTCCTTTGCAAGGCTTTAATCTTCCCTCCTTACTGTCACTAGTTTTTTCTTTCATCTTTAGGGTTAGGGTTCCACTTAGGGATCAACATTATTATTAGTATTAATATTAACAATATTTTATTTTTAAAAATAATAATATGAATAGTAAGTAAATATTTCCATCTTTGTGTGATATATTTATTATTACATTATTGTTGTTGACGATGATGTTATTAATAATAAAATTTTAAAAATAAATTAATAATAATAATATTTAAATTATAGAAATAATTAATAATATTATTAACTATTTTCTTATATTTCTAATTTTCCTTAATCATAATGATATAAATAATAAAAATATTTTTTAAATATAAAGTTCTAGGTCTCATTGTCATTCGCACGTATTTGCAACAAAAAAGATTCAAAATGTATGCTGTTTTTACAATCATAGTAATACTATTTTGTATTTCAATTCTTTTTTTACTGAATATTTTCATTCGCCATAATAATAGTAAAAAATATTGTAAATATATATTTTTTAAAGATAAGATAAAGATACTTTGGTTTTGGGGGGACCCAAAAACTTGCTTATAAAGGAGAAAATATAAAGCATTGAGAACCCAAAGAGGCAGCCTCTACCAAAAGCTAAAGAAGATATAAAGACACTCACACATTACTTTTAAACCATCTTATCGCTGAGCTCAATCTTGCAGGATCTCAACTGCATTTTGAGAGAGGATTTAACATTTTTCCTTTTCTTCTTATTCTCCACAATGATCCAACATAATTTAACATTAGGATTAACATTAGGGTTAATGTTTTAATTAAAAATAATTGAGATGATAAGTTCAAGATTCTCTAAGTACTCAATCAAATGTAGATCATCAACAACAACACCAGGAGTGATTGTGGCCTCCACAACTAATGAAATGGGAACATCAACCTCATCTTCCTTCTCTAAAACCGTTTGTTGAAACTCTCCATATTCAAACTTAGAGTCATCTAAAGAAACATGATGATCACTCCCCACTACCAACATACTATTATAGGAATCTCTACACCAAGTTACCTTAGCATTCACTTTATTTCTCATACTGGTACAATCTGAGGCTAAGTGACCCAAAATAAAGTATTTCATACTTTTGAAGGGTAATCCTTTGTAGTCCAGTAGTTGTGACAAGATTCTATCTAAGACCCTAAGTTCAATAGAGGATGGAAGGTTAGCTAAAGTATCAATATCTACCAGAATGTAGGAATATGTGGTGTGAGTCTAAATTAGGTTTTTTTGTCAATATCAAGTCATTTACCAAAATCATTTGCAATAGAAAAAAGAATTTCCTCCCCCAAAAAAATCAGTCGAACGTGACTAAGCCACACCTAGATTGGTTTGACATGAAAGGTTTTAGTGGTAGGGTTAAAAGTAGGGTACCATGGTTTCAAAAGTAGGAGGTGACTCTGAAGTTCCCACAACCTTGAAAAAATGGTATCCCTATCATCAAACAACTTAAAAACTACAATAAACAACCCTATAGCATATGCATATATATTCACTCTAACTAGCATAAATGGCTACCATTCTAAAGAGATCAGTGAGTATAGTTGTGGTAATCCTGGCCACATTTCATTAAAGTGAAAAATAAGCCCATGTTTTTTGAAATTTTTTTCTACTTCAATCACCTTCTCCCTAAAGGTAACCGAGTGGGAGTTTTTAGCTACTTATAGGGTTTTTTTTCTCCCTAATGCATCATAACAAAACCCTAATTTGGACATTTCAAATGTTCTAGGTTAGTCTTGGCCACGTCTAAGAAGGACTTCATCCCCCAATCATTCAAAACACCATGTAGGGAAGGGGAAATAGGGTCTTTGACAACACCAGGGGAAAGGGGAATATGATTAACCATAAATCCCCTAACGCCATTATCAACACAAGTAGGGGACTAGATAAGGATAACCCCACTGATAATACCACCACTAAGTTAATAACCCTTAGCCTAGGAGGCGTTGCCAACTCCACCACAACCCTGAGGATGAGCAGATGTGGAACAACCACAAAGTGGAAAAAATACCAAGCCTCCACTACTGCTAGGAACGAAAACCAAACCACCATCACTGCTACAAATAACAGGGAGTACATTTTGCGTGAGGGCAAGGCAAAATTTAAGGATCAGGGAGAGTTTAGGGCATGTCATTATGGAAAAGTGTCAACAAATATAAATTTGAATTTACTATTACTATTATTATTATTATTATTATTATTTGATTAGATAAATGTGGGTTGAGGGGACCTAAACCCCGTAGCAATATCTTACAAATGGGGAAAAATATAAAACTATGAGCAACAAGTGAGGTTTTTGTTAACCAAAATAAGCTCCCCTTATTTTTGGGTAAACTTACTACCTTTTGTGCTTCAGTCCAGATTTCAGATATCTAAAGCATTCAAAGGTTTTTGGAAAATGCTCCATTAGATAGATAATTTCTTCCCCTTTCCATAAATATAAAGAACTCGTATTTTTTGAGTTATGGCTGGGTGGAGTTAGAAGGGAAAATTTTCCCAAGGCAGACTTGCGGAGCTTGGGAGAGTTTTTTGCGAAAGGAACTCAGACCGGTGGGGCATCAGAGAAAAAAGTAAAAAATTGCATTTTCTTCCAAAAGGCATAAAATCAAAATGCGACCCGTGGCACCATCAAAAAGCTAATGTGGGTATGCGGGACTTCAGAGGTAAATTGGATTTTTTGACTTTTTGTCAAAAAATATTAAATGGAAAAAAGGAAGCCCCTGCCTCTGCCGACCCCAATGGATGCCACGTCATCAGTGCATTTGCGGGGAAAAATTTAAAAAAAATTCCCAAAGTAAAATTTACAGGAAACGTAAGGAACAATGTAGAACAGCATAAATTTTTGATTCAGAGCTCAATTTATGAAAATCTTGGTACCAATGGAAAGATCTAGAGATTCTCTTCATCATGGAGCCTTCAATTTTTTATTTTGGTAGAGATTTGTGGGAGAAAATTACAAAACGTGATTTGGCATGGAAAAAATGTAGAACCAGTTTCCAACAATCAAATTTAATGAAATATGGGTGTTTTCTCCCTCCAACACATAAAATGCATTTGGGAATGGAATTTACAGATGGATCCTTGAATTTTTGACCAAATTTATGAATGTTGTTGGTGGTTGGAGAAGAGAATCATATTTCTCATGTTTTTCCCTCTCTTTCCACATATTGCTATATATTGTAATAGAGGCACATTTTTAAGAAGTTAGTCAGTGGTTGTACATTCTTCTTCTCTGCCTCCCTCTCCTTTTCTTCCCCACAGTCGAAAATGGAGTTCTAACCTCCTCCCTTGCTCTGTAGATGGCATTTTTTGCCTCTTTCCCATGAAATAACGTACTGTGTAAATCTGGAGCAATAAAAACTTATTTTTGTGATGCATTTGCCCATCCTTTGCTCATTTTTTGGTTGTTTCTTCTTTCCTCTCATTATTGCAGGGCATTTGTGCATGTTTGAATGTCATTTGCAGGTTTTGGAGTTGTGTTTTTAGGGATTTTGGAACATTTTCTGTGTAAAATCTATCTCTGGTCTATGATGTACTTGTCTATCATTTCCATAGCTCGCCTCCTTTTTCTCCATGGCAGTTTTGGTAGATGATCAACACTTTCCTTCTCTAGTGTATCACTGTTTTAGTGTAGGCTCTTTTTTTCCTTGATTTATTTTTCTCCTTATGTTCTTGGAAGTTATATTAGAATTATATTAGCTTTCCTGCACTAGAATAGCTTGTGGTAGGTAGATTAGGAAGAGGAATAAACCTTCTTTGGAGGATCATTCCCATTTGCAAGTTACACAACTTAGGGAATAATCCAATGTTATGCAAATCACACCAAATGATCCTGGCTAAGAAAAGTAGATCCATAACTCATTTGGGGGTGCTGTGATTTTGCACTAAGAATTTTGGCATGCCCGACGGGACCTTAGAGGTATCCACTTCATTGCAACAAGATTGATGTGCACTTGTTGCAATTTCTAGCTTATTACAAGCTTCAATTTGCACATTTGGTGACTCCATCTTGTAAACAACTCATTCTCTGAGTTGCAAACCTGTTTTTCATTCACTTCCATTCATCCTTCTTTCCATATTCTTTCATTTTTTCCATTCCATGAAGTTATACAATCATGACTTCATTTTCACCATGGAATTAACATCTATAGCAGCAACAACACATTCCAACTCCAATAAGCTTTACAAATCCTTTAAATAAGCATTTTGAGCAAATCCAAAATCAACATGGTTACCCCTATGAGAAGAAGTGCCAAAATCAGTTTGGGTATGGAGCTTTCCAAGAGCATGGGTATGCAAACAATGAAGAAAATCAAATTAAAGATGTTGGCCTATGTGAGAAGATCCAAAAAATGGAGATTTGCATCATGTAGTCAAGATCTACAGCTCAAATGAAGGTGTTCATAATTGGTTGCAGGGTGCTCTGTTCATGGGAAGGCCCTTTTCCAAGACACTATAGTTCTCAAGAGAAGCTGGACTTCATAATTGAGATGTTACCACAACTTGCATAATGGACCGAGGAGATAGAAGCATATGAGCAGAGTCTGAATCAACCTTGTCAATGGGTAAGTCATTTAGTAGTTCCTTGTATTCAGGGATAATTTTAGTGGTGAATATTCATAATATGGTGAAAATTTCATTTTAGGAAAATTTGAAAAGGTGATTTTTTCGGAGTGGGTCGGTGTCTTGTTTGCCTAAAATTTACAGTATATATATTTTTTGGGGTCAGCTTCGCCTTCATTTGAAAACATCTCCTATAAAAACCTAGGTGATTCACCGGGTAGTATACTATGGTACTACCACAAGTAGCTTACCAAATTACCAATACTGTGAAGTTTGAAATCATATACTCTTAAGCACCAGAGATTGTTGCTAGCCTATTAGGGTTAGTTTTTGACACATGGCAGAGATATAGTTGACGCGTGACAAAGATGTATTACAAATGTGCGACAAGGAGATATTACAGATGCATGATAAGGGGGTAAGTAGTTGACGTGTGAGAGGAATAGAGTTGATGTGCGATAGAGACAGTGACACCTTGGTGACATGTGATCGAGAGAGTTGATGTGTGACAAGGGCATAAGTAGTTGACACACAACAGGGAAAAAGTTGACGTGTGACATAGCTAGTTGATGCCTTGGAGATACACGATATAGATAATTGATGCATTTTTTATGCATGATAGGGATATTTTATGCGTTGTTGACATGCGAAAAAGGGTTAGTTGTTGACATGCGACAAGGATTGCCATAGTTGATGCGTGACAGTAATTTTGACTCTGACTCACTGAGTCACTACTTGGTTCCTTTTTTAACGTAGGACTCTATTCAAAATAATGGAAGGTGCTAGTCCTAAGAATGTGAAGACCCTAAAAGTAACTAAGAAATCTCAGAAATCACTGTTCAAGTATTTTGGAAACTCTGCTAATATAGATATTGAAAATACCAACAACCATATAGATTCCACCAGAAAGAATCAGAATACCGACTATGTGGAAGGTATTATTGAGGTGGACATGCATTCTGCAAAGTATCAAACAAATTAAACTTATGATAATATGCTAGATCTTGAAGATATTCTTCCTATTGGGGTGCAACTAGAAGTGCATCAAGATATAACACATATAAATACTCAACAAAATGGAACACATAAATCAAATTCAAATTCTGGTTCATGAAAGAGGAAACCAGGTGATTGTGATATTGCTAAAAATTCTACTCAAAAAAGTAAAACATTAAAAATGAACAAGAATATGTGGACCATTGGCAGGTCATACAAGTTTGATTGGGCACCTAAATTTCCATTTATCAAACCTGTACAATCATCTAATTTTGAAGAGATCCCATCTAAATGTACATGTACAATATGTACGTGGAAATTTGGAAAGCAACGAAAAATGCAAATGAAGCTGGACATTATAGAAAAACATTGTGGAAAACAATATTTGACTATAACGGGGATGGATGGATAGAAAATCAAAACACAGAGGTGGAAAACTAAAAAAGAATGCATGCATGTTGGATACAACGGATTATGAGGCAGAGAAGAAAAAACATAGACATCTCGTGGAAAATGGAGGAACGATCACATCGTAAATTGGTAAGATGAATCAAACAAATCTACATGGAAAACTCATACAATTCTCTACTTTATTTCACATACTAAAGAAAGGAAGACTGATTTCGGATTTCTTTGATTTCAAAGTTTTGTATCAATATAATTGAATGTTGAATGTACCTAAGTCTCATTAGTCTAAAAGTAGTGGATGGGAAATGGAAAAATGCCTTTCGATGATAGAGAAGGAAGATTTGAAAGAGAATGTAAAAAAATAAAAGTTTGTCTCTCTTTCAATTGATGAAGTGATAGCAGTCAACAACATTACATGGGTATGTATCCGCATCTATACTTTAGAAAATCATATAAGGACACCTCATCTGTTGGGTGTTATGAAAATGGTTGAAAACTATAATACCAAAAAACCTACATAAAGTAGTTGTTTCTCATTTGAAAGATATTTCTAAAATGACTGATTATGAAATTGCTACAAAGTTGGTATGCGTCGGAGCAGATGGTGCATCTGTCATGCAGGGTCATTGAATAGGGTTGTGTGTTAGATTACAAACAACAGTGGCACCATATATGCTACCAATTCACTGTATGGCTCACAGAATGAATTTTGCATATAAAATGATAAGCAACCATGAAAATGTTGCTAAATTAGAAGACATTAGAAGAGAACTTCATGCCTATATGACAAGTAGCCCAAAGTGATTTCTTGAGTTCCAAAAATTTTCAATTGGAATTACAAATGGAAAAAAACTTCTGAAAGATGTTGAGACTAGATGGATCTCTTTGTATGAACCTACATATAGAGTTCGTGAGGAGTATCCTTCGTTGGTTGGTTTTATGCACAAATATCATCATGAGGTTTATAGGGCAAGGGACTTGTTGTTCCGTTTAACTAATTTGGATACATTTCTTAGATTGGTTGGTATCCTTCCAATGTTGTAGGAGATCAATACACTGATGAAGCATGCATAGGGGAGATTAATCTATATTTTGGATTTTATACAGATGAGAAAAATGGTATGTCAAAGTCTTGATATCTTGTATTGTTCCCAAGATAGTTTTGATATAGTTGTTTTTGAGAATTTGAAAGCTTTATTAGATCTTAAAAATACTAGTAACTATTTGAGTTTTAATATCCATGATCACCTTTGCATCACTGTTAATGGGAGGGACATACCACTACACATTTTGCAAAAACGTCAAGATATTACAGGATCGGAGTGAGAAGATGTTCTCATGGTACATAATCTCTTTAAGTCTGTTATAGTTGAAACAAGAATAAAGCTTAAAAAAAATTCACAATCCTTATCATCAAATATTAGAGAACTTTTCTCCAAAGATAAAATTCTTGAAGCCATGGGTGTGATGAATCCTAATTTTTGGAATATTGAAGGTGGTCATGTTGACTTTATAAGAAAGTATTTCCATAAATCCATGGGTACAATAATGGAAAATTTCGGAAAGACTTCAAAGTTCAAGGGTACGGAAATAAAAGGTATACTAAATGCTAGTTTATTAAAAATTCAATCAACAAATTTTGCAACAACAATGAGGAACCAATATAAAAATTTAGACAAACCTTCTGAAAGTGGTGCTATTACAAGGCAGTGGTGAGGAATCTATCAAAGTTCTATCTTACAAGAAAATATTAGTGAATATTTCAGATTATATGAGTTATGCCAAACAATGATTTTGGGTCTGTGGAGGATGAAAGGGTTTTCATTGCATTATCATTTATAAAATCAAAACTTAGAAATAGGTTGGATAAAAATCTCGAAAGTTGCATTAGGTGTTATGTATCTCGATACTCCATAGAAACCTTTCATTTTGACAGAGAAATTGTGCATTGGAATTCCCTTTGCGAAAGAAGAGGTGTGAATAATAAAACTACAAGTACAATTGCTCCCAATGTTGAGAGTGGAATTGGTGCATCATCAAACTCTACAGAAGAGAACATCGAGTTTGAAGAAGCTATTGATAATGGATTGTTTCAACTTTAAATAGGTATCTTCTTCATTATAATCTTATTGTTTGTCACTTTAAATTTTTTTCAGCTCTTGTTATCATTAAATATGTTACAGGTATATATATTTACATTTATTTAAATACAATTTTTTTATTTTTTTTGAAAACATGGGTTGACATCCATCCAAGGAAGCTGGTACTTCTCGGGACTTATAATGTCAGGAAACTCACCCATCTATCTACTAATCCATTTCTCGTGTTGAGTTTTCTTAAAACAAAGATCTAGCACATTACCAATGATGATTTCATAGCCATCTAAAACACTAGAGGTAAGTTAAACCCTATCATATCATCTTTCTTGATTTCTTACAGTTATGTTTAATTTATTTTTTATATTCGCAAAATGCTTTGATATATTTTTTAAAGTTTGTGGGATAAAATGACACAATCGAACTTTACAGAGGAAGATTTTTCCATATTATACAATTCATAATCCACGATCCATTATACAATTCTTCATCCACGATCGTGCTAGAAGATAATTCTACGTCCACATAAAATTCATCATCATCCATATATATCATATCATCATCATATCATTATCATAATCCTGACACTACAATTATTATTAAAACAGTTATTTATGTATTTTAAATTTAAATAAATGTCTTTTTCCTAACACATTCCATTTTTTTAAAACAATTCATGATCATATCATTACAAGTATATCCATTCTAATGTCATCTATATCCATTCTAATGTTATCTATATCCATTTTAACACATTCCACTTATTTATCATCTATATCCATTCTAATGTCATCATGATCTTAAAACAAGTTTAAATGTCTAGAGAAGAAGAATTATCGTGCTTGAAGCTAAATCTACGTCCACATAAAATTCATCACCATCCATATATATCTGATATCATATCATCATCATATCATTATCATAATATTGACACTACAATTATTATTAAAACAATTATTTATCTATTTTAAATTTAAAGAAATGTCTCTGTCCTAACAAATTCTATTTTTAAAAAACAATTATCCATTATCATCATTCATCATCATCTATATCCATTCTAATGTCATCATGATTATATAATTACAAGTATAGAGAAGAAGAATTATCTTATAACAAGTTTAAATGTCTAGAGAAGAAGAATTATCATGCTTGAAGCTAAATCTACGTCCACATATAATTCATGATAATCCAAGTAAACAAGAAACATACATCATCATCCCTATCTAATGTAATCATCATTATAAGTTAACCAAAAAACATAAACTCCATATACAATCTAGAAATTCTATACATAATATATAGGAAGTTATAAAATTAAATATCATATAGTATTTCAAAATTTCAAAGGCTATCATATCCAGATAATAAAATTCAAATGTCATAAGCACAACATTCAATGTTTCAAATTTTCAAATATAGACTCAATATTTCAAGTTTCCACACTCAATAATAAAAATTTTCAACCCTCTTTTTCTATATCCATTTCAACTCCTGTACTCCTTTCCCCAGTGGTTTATTTTCTTGTAGTTGTACCCCTTTCCCCAATGGCAGAAATAACCCTATAACTTATGAGATCTTCCATAACAATGTCCAGATTTTTAAAAATTCTTTCTTCTTACTTTTTCGCATCTTCATGGGATAGCAAATTTGGATCAGTTGTTGCCTTAGCTTTGAATAATATTTCAAGGTCAAAGCTATGCTATTTAATTATCCACTTCGGTGTATTGTTTTTTTGGTTAACTAATACAATATTTTCCTTCAAATTATTTGATGCGGATAAACTGTTCTTTGCTATTTCCAAGTGAACTTGGAAAACATTTGCTTGAATGTTCAAATTTTCATATTTCAACTACACAAAAAAAGTAATGTCAATTCCATTTATTACAAAAACAAGAAAACTTTAAATCAACAAAAATTATTGTTTGAAAGTGATAATACTTATGACCACTCTATCTCTCTCGGCATTTGCAACTACTACCAAATCCTTGTCGTTAGACCATTTGTTAAAATATGCCTGGGCCTCAGCACTAATATTTTCCAATTTTTTTAATGTCTTATCCAAAATGTCATCTTTATAGTTGTTTTTATACGTGACAATCCCACTTCTTACTTGGGTAAGTAAGGAATCCATCTTCGCAATTTGATTGTAGACTGCAACATATAAACTATCGCTTTGCCAATGATTTTCATAATGACTAATAATATCATTGATAAGTACTTTAGCCCTTATCTCCCATTCTATGAGCTGACTGATATGAGGTAGAATAAACTCATCGACATGGGGTTGACAATCATAACTAATTAAGTTCTCCAAAGGAAAAGGTAGCAACTGTTCACCATCTATATCTGATGAAGATGATCTTGCTGGAGAGGTATGGGGGCTTTCAAGTAGATCAACTGCTACTTTTTTCTACCTTTGGGTGGCGTGATCTTGTTTGTGATAAAATTAATTAAGATTCAGACAAATAAAACTAAAGAAAAATGTAATTCAATATGGTAAAGTATTTTGAAATTGAAGTATACTTGTTGGCATTGAATCATCTCACGGGTATTGAAAAAACCAGTTGGGTTATTACTATCAATGCCCAAGTAATCTTCATGTAAATTTATATTATTCAAAACTGATATGCCCATTGCACTAGATAAGCCACCAAGTGAGAGGGTTGTTATTTGAAAGGAGGAGGCAATATTTAGTGTCTTGCTAGGGGCCAGAGCGATTGACATGCATTTACCAATGTTATTTTTTCCTATTCCTCTGGTTGGCATTTTAAATATGATTGGTTGAGGGGGGGTCGATGCCACTGTTTGAACAGAAGGAGGACTACAATGTGCTAAAAATTTCAAGAAAAAACATATGAAAAACTAGAAAACAATGCAAAAACTAGGAAATTAAATGAAATAGTATTCAAAACTTGTACCTTATTATTGAGGGGTAGCTTGTCACGGTGCTAAGGGTGGTCATGTTGGAGTAGTAATTGGTGGTTGTTGAAAAGATACAGATGCATGCGAATGTACTAAGTGAGTTGGGGAAGATGGTTGAGTTTCTGAAACACGTGTATGGTCCAAAGTCCCTGCAATGTCATCAACATTGAATTGTATGTCAATTCAATTGGGTAAAATTTAAATTGGAAAATGAAAATACAAATTTTGAATTTATAAATAATACATGAAAAGGTATTACTTCTCTAGCGTTTAACAAATTCAAACTGTTGGGGGTTCGGAGAGGAGCGAGCTTCCATTTTAGATTGGGAATCTCCCAAAGCCTCAGCATGTTGTTGGCCTCTTCCTCTTGATAAAACCTTTTTTTGGGGAAGGGCTTCCATAAATATTCTCTACAAACAGTAAATTTTTAATACTTGTGCACAGTGTAATGTCGAAATACAAACTTAATAGTTTATACCTGTTGTTCTTCAAATGGAATTGACAACTTCATTAATGCCTCATCAGTGCAAGTGGGAATTGGTTTGTCTTTTAAATTTAAAAGAGCCTCATAATAAAGGCCAAGGAGATAGTTTGTGGAGTAAATGATATGTTTTTGTGAAATCTTTGCATTTGTTATGTCAGTTCTTATTTTTTTGATAAAAAGATGCACCAATCAAAATTTTGTTTTGTGATAGTTGCAACAATGTATGCAATGGCCCAGTTTGGTATATTTGTTTGCCAACCCTGCAAAACTATTCTAGATTAAAAAAAGGAAATAATTGCAGAAAGAAATTTGTGTGCAATTGCTTGCGTATCCACACCACGCCTGGATTTATTGACATGAGTTGCAAATGCCAAAACATAGTGGGAATTGATATAACATTAAATTGTATCACAATAAAAAATTGAATAGAAAATGACGAATGAAAATTAATTATACTTATAATCAACATGGAAACAGAATGTCGATTCGAGATATTTCTTATAGTCTTTGACGAGTGTTTCCTTCATTGTAACAAAGGGTAAATTTCTAAATGGAAGGCCCGTAAATAGATGGATTTCAGTTGCATCGATACCGAATTGAAATAATTGGCTATCGTTCATAGTAACATAAAACATGTCATCCTATGTATTGTAAGATGAGAGAAGGTAGTTCAAAATATCTAGGTCTATTTTGAAATGGGGCATCTACACGAGCCCACTATACTCACATGCATTGATCAAATCTTTGTATTCGGAAGTCATCTGTAAAATATTCTAGATGTGTGGGCACAAAGGATTCTTGTAGATGATCTTTCCCATGGATAGGACTGGATTTTCCTCTTGATATTTTTCTTGAGCTTGTAGTTTGCATGCACTTGTAGTCGTCATTATAGTTGTGCTTGAGTCTTTGAGAATGATGTATTCCTGTATATAAAAAAAAATCAAGATTGTTATGATCCTCATGTGTGGATTTCACTAATTCCTCGAGGTTTTGGTGTAACAGTTTGTTACATTTGGTATCAGAATGACCACCCATGTTTGAATCCCACTCGGTTGGTTACGTTGTGTAGCCGGTGCCCATGGGGTTCCTAAACATCGGTGAAGTGGGGCTCGTACATAGGGGAGTGTGGGCGTAAACCTAGCCCAAGTTGGGCTCTACGGAAGCGTGGTGGGATTTTATGATCCTCATGTGTGGATTTCACTAATGCCTCAAGGTTTTGGTGTAACAGTTTGTTACACTATTTTAGTAAACGAAGGAAAGATATTGCAAATTGGCAAAGTAAGTACCCCATAAGAAAAATCTGAATTTTTTTCAGCTTTGTCAAGATTTTCCAGATATCTTCACTTGGAATTACAAGGATTTAAGGGTTTTCAACCCAATGTTGGCACAACATACTATTGAGCTAGATCTGGAATCCAAGCCTATCAGGTAGAAGCAAAGGCCAGTGAATCCCCATATTGAATCTCTATAAGAAAAGAGTTGAATAAACTGATTGAGGCTAGTATCATCTTCCCTATCAAACATTCAAGTTGGGTTGTGAATTTGGTGCCAGTGAGAAAGAGAAATGGAGAAATAATATTGTGTGTGGACTTCCATGATCTAAATAGAGCATCACTCAAGGATCATTATCCACTTCCATTAATGGAAAAAATCTTGTAGGTTGTAGCTGGTTCAGAAAGGTTTTCATTGCTAGACGGATACTTAAACTATAATCATATAATGGTGAAGGAAGAAGATCAATTGAAGACAACTTTCACTAAAAAATGGGGCACATATGATTACAAGAAGATGCCATTTGGAATTTTAAATGCCATAGAAACATTTCAGTGAGCTATGGATATGGCGTTTAAAGGCTTAATCAATAAGATAGTACTGGTAGACCTAGATGATACCACTATCCATTGCCACACCACAAGAAATCTCTCTAAAGCTTCTTGGGTAGGATAAATTTTTTCCGCAGATTTGTGCCTAATTTTTCCACTCTTGTGAAGCCTTTAACAATGATGTTGAAGAAGAGTATTGCATTCAAATGGACAACAAAAAGAAAATAAAGTTTTAAGAACATCAAGCATGCAATATCACGACCTCCAACTCTTATCAACCCAGTCTTTTCAAAGGACTTCATGTTGTATGCTTTTGGAGGATTAGATACAATCTCAGCTATCTTGATACAGCTGAATAGGAAAGGTTCAAAACAACCCATTGCATTCTTCAGTCAAATCCTGGAAGATTACAAAGTAAAGTATTCTTTCATTGAAAAGCATGTCTTTGTTGTCACTAGGAGTTTGAAGAAGTTCAAACACTTGGTCTCAAACAATAAGATTCAACTATTGGTGTCTCATGCTAGTGTCAAGAAATTTCTCCTAAACAAGGATTTGAATGTGAAGAGAGCAGGTTGTATCACTCGGGTGATGGAATATGATATTGAAATCAAAGTGACCAAGATGGTTCGTGGCAAAGGTTTGTGTGAGAACCTCACTTCTAAACAACCTAACGGATCAAAAGGTGAAGAAGATGTTTTCCTGTTACTACAAAATGATCAAGAACCACCAACTGATGATGTACCCATTCCATGTTGGACTCAAGACTTGGTGCATTATCTCCAAATAGGATTGTTCCTTCCAGAATGGAACAAAGCTAAGACAAGATACTTTAGATTACAATCCATTCTATATGTACTCATTAATGGAATCTTGTTCAAGAAGGACATTAATGGTGTTCTATTGAGATGCATTGGAATATGTCAATTTGATAGGATAATACATGACTTCCATGACAGAGAAGCAAGAGGAAACTTTGCTCCATGAGTAACAACTCTCAAAATCATGAAGGCTAGTTACTATTGACCTATGGTGTTTAATGATTGCTACTCATTGGTCAAGAAATGCAAGAGATGTGCATTCTTCACAGGGAAAGAAAGGTTAGTAGCACTGCCCCTTCGTCCAATTTTAGTAAATCAACCATTCATGCAATGGGGATTGGAATTCATTGGGGTTATCAATCTAAATTCAAGTCAAGGCCACAAGTGGATACTTACGGTAATAGACTATTTCACCAAGTGGACTTAAGTAGTGGCACTGAAGGAGGCAAATGAATCCAACATCTTGGATTTCTATTAAGGGATAGTCACGATGTTTGGTGTCCCTACCACTATCATATCAAACAATGCATTGGCATTCCTTGGCACAAAGATCATTGAATGGGATGTCAAGAATGGTGTGTACCTCACCACTTCATCAAATTATTACCCTCAGGGTAATGGTTAAGCAGAGTCTACGAACAAAAACCTACTAAGAATCATAAGGAGAAATCTTGATGAGAATCAAAGAACTTGGAATGCAAAGCTCAAATTAGCTCTATGGGCTGATAGGATCATACCCAAGAGGTCTACAGAAAGCTCTCCATATAAGCTTGTATACGGGAAATAAGAAATTCTACCTATATCACTTGAGTTTCCAGCATTGGAATGCATGAAAAATTTGGAACTAGCTGAGTTTGAGCCGATGGAAATCAAGTATGCAGAGTTGATGGAATTAGAAGAAACAAGAGAATATGCAATGCAGACCATGGAAAATGATCAAGCATTGATCAAGAAGAGTTTTGACGAGAAAGCTAAGGCTGGGATATTGCAAGCTGGAGATTTGGTACTGAAGTGGGATGCTGATCATGCAAATCCAGGAAAGCATTCCAAGTTCGATGCCATATGGAGTATTCCATACATGATCATTGAATACAAAGGTAGCAATGCCTTCTCGCTGGCTAAGTTGGATTGTGAAGAGTTGCAGATTCCAGTCAATGGAATATATCTCAAACGTTGCTACTAGAAAGAAAATTTCTCACCCTTATAAATATTAATTTAGAATTTCCATTCCTCTAAGTGCTTATGCACATTGTATTGTTGTTATAATAGTTTTCATTTCCCTAAGTATTGGCACACATATCTTGTTGCTTTTAGTGTGTGCATGTTTACAGTTCATTGAGCTCCTGGAAAATAATTTGTACCCACATGAGAATCGTATCAAAAAATGTTTCAATGACTCAAGGATGCAGATTTTCAAACTTTAGATCAGATGGGGAATTACTAGATAGAGTCCATGCCCAATGAAATGCTACAAGAAGTTGGTCATGCATCATTTGGCAGGTAGATAACCCCGCTGAGTTTCCAAACTATTATCCCAAATTCACCCCCATGGTGATTTGGATAACTTACACAAATCCTTCAGTCGTGAGCCAATAGAATTGATTTAAGAAAAAAAATCATGTTTTTTGGGGTCCCCTTCACTTCTCTCTAACTTCTCCATCCAGGAAAAAACCCAATAAGTTACAGAAAATTGGAATTTTTTTGAAAAAATAAACTCATTTTGGTGTTTTGCGGAAAAATCAAACATTTTTGTCCTAGGCAGCCTGCTAGTTAGTTGGAACGCAGGTATGCACGGGACGTGAAAAGCTGATTTTTCCATAAGTTAGTACATTGCAGGTGGCTCGGAGAAAGGTGTTTGGGATATTCGGGACAAAATTACGTGCGGGATGCACAAAGGTGAAAAAGCCGCAAATGGAACCATACGTTGTGGAGAATGCAGAGGTCAATGACCCTCATGACCTGGTCAATGACAGACACGTATGGAAAATGAAGTCCAAATCAGGAAATGTAGAAGAATGTGTCCAGGATAGCCGGGACACGTGGACCTGATTTTGCCGAAATAGCCGCAGTAAAGACAAAAAGTCAATGTTTGACCTCTGAAACCTAAAATGGCCATAACTTTTGACTCTGAGCTCTGATTTTCATAAAATTGGACTTTCTAGAAAAGGAATGATTTCCTCTAGATTTATTAATTTTGATGAGGGTAGATATATTAAAATAAAAGAACCATATTCAGCTCTAGTCAATTAATGCTCATTCCTGTCAAATGACAAAAAATGCTTGGCAGACCAAAAATAGCTGCTGGCACTCAAAAGGCCATAACTTTTGTATTTCTCAACAAAATTGCATGAAATTGGTACCATTGGAATTTTGGCTCCAATCCTAACACACATCAATAAAAAAAAATTATTTGATGAGGGATCAATGGATATTTTCCTGAAAACGTGGCCAAGTTTAGAATAGTGTTTTATTTAGTAGTTGGACGCATTCAATGAAACATGGGCTGACATATTTCATTGCTGCAAGTCATGGGATAGTATAGGGATCCTTTTTGAAAGTAACATAACATCATTTTACTCCATTTAATACCTCTTACAAGTATTTGAAGGATAGATTTTGGGATTTCCATTTCCACCCTCTCTCTCTCTCTTCTTATTTTTTCTATAAATTGGAGTGTTGGGATTATTATAACGGGAGATATTTTTGTTGTAGCAAAGCTCTGTCAAAATTTATTTGTGAAACCAATGTGGTGCATGCCCTTGTAGTGGACTCCTTGCATGGTGATCCAGGCCCTTATCTTGTAATAGATTAAACTGTGCATATCATGAAGCAATAAAATACAAGTTTGTGGATGTATCTTCCCCTACTGTGTTTTTTTGCACTCTTCTTGACCTATCAACCTTCATTACAAGAATATTGTGTCTATTTTTATGCTCCTACAAGGACTCATTATTATTGTGCATGTATGAAATATTGTTGTGGATGCATTTTCTAGATTGTGGAGAACGATTATCATCCCTTCTAGTATGTATTTTACTTCCATTTTTCACACATTGGAAGACTACTCTCACACCCCTCCTTTTCTAGTTTATCACTACTTTAGTGTAGGTTTTCATTTTCATGAATTCTTTCTCCTTGGTCCCTTAGAAGGTTAGATTAGGAAATTTAGTTTTTCCTACATTAGAGTAGATTGTGGCAGGTAGTTTAGGAGTAAGAACCAACTTTCTTTAGAGGTCTATCTCAAGTAGCAAGTCCCACAACTTGGAGATAGTACCCATGTTATCCAATCACACCGTCAGCTCAAGTATATGCACTTATGTAAACATAAGGGTGTTGTGATTCGGTGATAATAGGTCCAAGTATGATCCTCTACTATGAGATCCATAGTAGCCAAGAAATGAACATAGGTATCCATATCAACCATAATATGGGCATATGTGGTGAAATCATAAAGATATGTCTTACTATCAATCGACAAACATTTTACCAAGAAACTCCTATAAATAATAAGTAGTTTTCACTCCGAAATTAGAGGGGTAAGTATGGCAACTGAACCCAAACTAGTTTGACATTAAAGGTTTGAATCACATAGTTTTTTTTATCGATGGAAAATAGTTTTGAACGGACTATACCCTGTTTACAAAGAAGGCCAAAAAGCTAGATATAGCAATCAAAGTATCAGCAAAAAAGGATCAGCATCAAGAATAGGTGTTTGAAATCAACCATAACCAAAAATTTACATCAGGAGAAAAATGGAACAAGCACTACAACCATGTAGCCTTAAAATAGTAAAAAAATAGCAAAAACAATGGAAAAGATCAGTGCCTACAACAAAAAACTACCTTACTTCTTAGCTGCTATGGTGATTTTAGATTTTATGGTTTGTAGAGAAGTGAAGGGGGCCATCATAGTCATATGGGTGGGGTCCTTAGTATCAAGCTTAGCCTAGGTTTGGCTGCTCTCCTTGGCCGTTCCCCACAAAGTCTCTTGAATCCCAATCAGTAGAGTGATGCTGCAAACATGTTGTTCCAGAAAATCAATGATAGTATTAAAAATTGCCATACTATGCTCATGGTGATCCTTGAGTCTTCCCACTTGATTTTCCAAGGAATTCAATTTTTTATAGATGTCCTCCACTTGCTAGTTATCAATTTCAGTACCCTCATCAATCTTCCTTTTCCCTTTTTTCTTGGTAAGTTGCGTCACTTCCTCCTTTAGTTTCATCATCTCCTTTTCAAGGTCATTCAATCTTTGTATAGTGCTATTTGCTTCATTTTGTGAGGCCTCTTCATGGCCAACACTGCTTATATGTAGCAGGTTTTGTGCAACTTCCATATCCTTGCTACTGTGAAGGATTCTGCTCAAAATTGAGGTTTCCAACTTAAGCATTTTCTATTTTCTTGTATTAGGCTTGGGAGTGGTGGCAGTGATGATAGTGGGGGTAATGGTGGAAGGGATGTGGGTAGGGGTGGTGGCAGTGATGAGAGTGGGGGTCATGGTGGAAGGGATGTGGGTAGGGGTGGTGGCAGTGATGAGAGTGGGGGTCATAGTGGAAGGGATGTGAGTGGGGGTGGTGTTGGTGGAGGGAGGGAGAGGAGTCGTGCTGGGGGAGGAAGGGAGGTTAGGGTATTTGGAAATGTAAATCTTGTGCAATAAGAGAATAAGCCCTTGATGCAAAGGGGTAGCCCGTGGGGCTGTGTATGCTTCTAGAAATCCCAAATGGAGCGCTCAAGAGAGTTCAAGAGATAGTGAGGGAAACAGACCATAATTTGTCTACGGAAGTGGTTTAGAAAAACCAAATGCTTAGTGGGGATAGTGACATACCTCCCTTCCAAAGATATGTAATGGACCATCATGTGGGTTATCTCATTAAAGGGTGGTGGAAGTGAAATAACCCATAGCCCTGCTGTAATAAACATCAACACCTCATCCTCAACAACAAATTTATTCTCTTCTACCTTTTTGTTGACTCTCTTGCTGAAAAATGGAGGCCTTCCATCTCCAAACCAGTAGCTTCAGCAATAAGCTCTTCATTCACTATAATTTTATGTCCACCATACTCAACTTTGTGGTCCTTCCAATCCATGGCGAATTGAATTGAAATGCTCTAGTTGTGACCTTCAATGCAATCAATGAAATTTGTAATCCCACCCTGCTTAAGGAGATTCTAGAGCTTTGCATTTGCCTTCCAATCTAGATCACTACAAGGTTCAATCTGACACAGGGATCCTCCCATTTTTACCTCTCTATAGTGTTTTCCCTTCTTGCCTTCTAAACCCTTGTTCGAATTTTTGTATGTAATGTCGTTGCACTTCTATCTGTCCCGATTATTTAGAATCCCGCACATGTTTTTGGAGTGATGAGATTAGTTCCTGCATGTGTGATATTTTAGCTTCACTAAAGCCCACTCCAAGTCATCATTATCCTTACTCCACACTTGAGTGCCCATAAATTTATGCTTGAATACTGATTTGTACCTTCTCAGGGATGTAAATAGCATCATTCCAAATAGTTAAATTATTATTTATGCCATAATTGGCCAATTCATCAACAACCTTGTTACCTTCCCTCTAAGTGTTCCTAATATGACTATTTTTGAAGGTTTAGCAGATGCTTATGGATTCCATGATGAAATCCTTGATATTCTAGCTAGTGGGTGAGGATTGATTAAGATGATTAATAATATTAAGTGAGTCTCCTTCCAGGATAATATTCTGTATATTGTGAGTCTAGGCTATTCTAAGCCCCCATAGAGCAGCCAAGGCTTTAGCATAATGGTTAGTTTGGACCCCCATTTTACCAGCATAGGCAGCAATCAGATTGCCTCTATGGACACGAATCACTCCTCCCCATACAACAATCTTGGGATTACCCTTAGAAGCCCCATCAAAGTTCAATTTGTGCCAGTTAAGATCAGGAGGATGCCAATGTATCAGAGACCTATCAATATTAGGGTGTGTTCTATTCTGAATATTGTCAACTCCAATTTTCTAGTTGGACAAGATATGCTCTTCAATTTTAGGATAGTTCTTGTTCTTGGGGGGTTTGAATCTGGCAATGTTATCTTTGACAGCATTAGTGATCTTCATAAAGCTGATCTTGTGATGTTGCTTAATGTTTCTGAAAATGATGTCATTTCTGTCCTTCCATATTCTCCAAATGGTATGGGGCATAACCAATTTCCAGAGTCTTCTCACAATATAATGCTTAAAAGGGGGATTCCATTGGGTCCAAAACTGGATAAAATCCTTTGCCACAACCCAGAGAACTTTGAAATTAGAAAAGGCAATATTCCAAATTTTAGTGGCATATTCATAGTGCACTAGAAGGTGTCTGATATCCTTAGAATCATTTTTACAGAGATGGCATCTATTTGGAATAATTAAACCTTTTCTAATCTGGTTATCAGTGGTAAGAATTCTACCCCTAAGTACCAGCCAAAAGAAAAATTTGATTTTTGGTGTGAGCTCAGCCATCCAAATCTTGCTCCAGTTGAACTCGCACTGCATAGTTTCAAAGAAAGAATTATATCCAACTTTAACAAAATAATCCCCATCAATAGAGTTATTCTAGACCAATTCATCCTTGACATCCATTTGACTTAGGGGATAAGATTCAAATACTCTTGTAATGAAGACATCATGTGGTTCAGATCATCCCTATCCATAGAGAGTTTTTTCCATTTCTTATTGTTGCCATCCCTGTCAATGTAATCCATTATTCTAGTACCATACTTACACTCAAGGTTGTCTTTGAATCACATAGTTGAACAAGGGAACCCATTTTTTTAGAAGAGGGAAATGATATTTGAAATCCAAAACCTTACCAAATATCAAATCTCTATATAATATTTTGTCAAAAACTATAATGAAAAAACATATAGATGTGGGGTAAATATCAAGTTTAACTTCCATAAGCGGCTTTAAGTGTTTCAAAATATAGTAATGAAGAGTACAGAGGGATGGGAAGAGGTCCTTAAATCTATAGACGAGCCCATTACTTTTGATAAAATATTAATATTGAAGAACTTAAGCACTAAAGGAAACATAAAGAGAAATTTTTGAGGAAACCATAGGCTTGGGAAGAATTATTTTGGTGGATTTGTATTCTTTAGGAAACTTTTTCCTCAAAACGTTTCGTAGAGAATACCTAAGAACAAGATCTGCTATGACACTAAACACTATTTGATAGCAACTAAACCAGGAACATCTGATAGTAGAGTAACCATGGAACACGTGGTTGTTGAACCTCTAGAGGAGGGGGAAGCTATTTGCGCTACCAAGGAGACACCATCCCTGTTGAACAAAACATTTCCCTCCCCATCAATGCGAGATCCACCTAAACTCCAAGTGATAGTTGAAAAAACTTCACCATTAGAGGTATAAAATATGGTCCGAAGGGTCTTCCTACACACCAAACATTGTTGTCCATTTATCCCCTCTAAAATAAGTCTTCCTTGCTTCTTGCAGTCGTAAAGTAACCCTTATCTTGTGTCCCATCATTAATTTGAGTAGGGATTCCATCACCTTCATTGCCATTAGACCTAGGTTTAGGGGTTCAAATAAATTCATGAGTGCTCTCCATATTTCCCTATGATTTTTGGCTAGGACCTTACCTAGATACAAAAATCCCTGAAATCCTAGATAAGACCATAAAAACAAAAAGGGAACAACTTCCTTTCAGTAGAAATAAACAACTAGAGAGTGCAAGTAGTTTTCTTAGAGTAGTTTTTTCTTTTTTTTTTAACCAGTTTCCAATCATCTAAGACATCCTCAATAAAAATATTAAATTCTAGAGATTCAATCAGAACATATGCATTATTGTTTAAAGGAAAAATGATAGAAACATTTTCCTTATCCTGTTCAGTGATATTTTGATCTTCAATATTATTATTCAACTAAATTTTAACATTTATGTTTTCCTTGTCCACTTCACAAAAAAATCTCTTATTATAGTTTAAGGAACAGTATCGACCAAGTCCTCCAAATATATATTTAGATATAGGTCTCCCTTTGTATTAGCATTAAGGAAAAAATGGTCTAGGAGGGAATTTTTTCACCAAATGGCTCGCTAATTCTATCTCTTCAGCATAAAAAAATCTACAATGATATGTCCCAAAGTGAAGCATCTTCTGCATCTGAAATAAATTTCTTCATAATCAAGGGGCTAGGTCTATGTTCTTTCTTAAACATTAAGATAAATTTTAGAAGGAAGTATTATTTAGGTGTCAAGCTTAACAAGGATTCGAGTATAGGTTGTATAGGTAAAATCTCAGGCATGAGATTCAACTTTCAAAATAATTCTTAGACTGTTACCAATAGAAGCAAGATAAGGAGGGATCCGAAATTACACTAGTAAGTGTGGAATTATAATCCAACACTATTTGAGTAAAAATGTCTATGTGAGTGGATTAAATGATGAAAACAAGGGTTTGATGACAAAATAATGAAATAGAAAAACCCAAATGTTTTTCTGTGTTTCATTCTTATCACTTATGGTATAAAAGACAACAATAAAAATTCTCCTTTCACAATGGTAGATGTATAACCTTCCTTCAAGAATTAGAATCCAATATTTTTTGATCCATTCATGGAGGACTGGAAGTTTTGGCCAATTCCTACTAAACATGTGCATATAAGGTTGTGTTTGTAATAATACAACTCAAATTCAATCACAACATCACCGAAGGTGACACAAGGTTTGATAGATGTAGATTTTGTGGGTTTTTTGGGAATGTCTATTCCCCTAAGCCACCTCTCTAAAGGATCGATTGGTATGGAGGTCATATTTTTTAATGTTATATATTCAAACAAGAGAAAGGCATAATACATGGGATGAGGAAACCCTGCCTCAATCTGAGCCATCCTTTTCCTTCCAACCACCACCATTGTATCATCTAACACTATCACCTTTAGTGTTGTTTTTCTTCCCATATGACATATTGTGTCTTTTAGATCAAGTGAAAGATATATTTCCAATGATTTCATCCCCATCCCCTACATATTTTTCTCCTCCATTGTCCTGATAATGATATGGGAGAGCTGTAATATGAAATTCAGTAACCTCCGCATTTTATAATATGTCTCTATCCTTTCCATCTCTAAGCTTCAATACACCCACCTTTTCATCATCAGAGCTCATTCTTCTACCACTAGCGTTAGGGTTTTTATTAGGGATCAATATTGAGAGAAATCTATGAGAGTTAGTCAATATTGAATCATATTTTTGTAGAAATTTGTTAAAATGATGACTCATTATAAAACACATTCCATTTCTCAAATATTTTCTTTGTCTCAAGATCAATAATATGATATTATTTTGAGGTAGTACCGTAACCCCAACATACACACTAGAGTGTCTCCTGATCGATATTCTTCCTCTTTTTAGATAGGATATCTATATATATTGTACAAAAAAAAATCTTAGATGAGAGATTGAATGATCATGATTACGTTATACCTCTTCTGGTGTTTTATCTTGTAAGATATTTATATATTCCCTATTCAACAGATGCATTGCTATCATGACTACTTCTACCCAAAATCTACTCTCCAAGTTGGAAGTGGAAAACATGCAACAAACCATCTCTATGGCAGTCTGATTATGATGTTACATAATTCAATTTTGTTGAGGTTTATCAGGTCCCAAAAAGTGTTGTTATATGTCATGATCCTTTAAGAATAACAATAATTTATTTAATTTGAATTTCCTCTTCAATATGAGGACAAGAAGGGAATTTCTAGTCTTATAAACAACTTAGTGATTGAAAATATAAAAAATAGAAAATGATTCACTCTTATTCCTGAGGAAGAACACCCATGTTTTGTGAGAATAGTCAATTGTCAATAACTAGAAGTACTAAAATCCTTACAAGGATGTAGGAAAGGGTCTTCAAATATTGTGATGAATTACCTCAAGGGGGTCCATGACATAGAATTTACCTAGGTCAAACAAATCCCCATGTTTCTTTCCTGCGATACATATAGAATATAATAGGAAAAGAATGGGATATTCAAGTAAGGAATCTTACAACATCCTTAGAATTGACCTGATATAGGGAGATGGAAAAAAGGTGACCATATCAATGAGGTTAGAGAGTAGTAAAGTCCATCATATAGGAAGATATATAAACTTCAAAGGACTCAAATTCATCAAGGTAAATAAATGATCCCTTAAAAAAATATCTATTATCATACCTTTTAGATCATGAACTCCACCTTGAGGATGTGATTCAAGAGATGATTCACATACATGATATTGGTTGTCAAGAAGAAAACATATAGAACATTCATGAGTGTATAAATTCTCATCCTAAGAGGAATGGTGAAGTTTAAAAATCATTTTGCAACATACTCCTTATTGTATATTATGAAAACCTCATCTGCAATAGGTTGATAAGTCAGTAAATCAAAGAGCTTCCTATCACCCATCATATTCCTGCTAGTTCCAGAGTCAATCAACCAAATTTTTTATGATTGATACAAGAGTAAAAAAGAAGACTAAGTAAGTAAGAGTGAAATATTGAAAGCAGTAACATAAATCAAAGAAAGGTGGCCAAAGACATGAGTTAACTAGTATTGTTGTTACTTAGGAATCATATGAATAGTATTATACAATCAAGACTAGGTAATTACCCAAAGTGTGTGATTATGTGTCTACATTTTCCCCCACTTTATTTTGGTGAGAGGAAATCTCAGTAAAATAAAGTAAATAGTGATACATATAAGATAACCATGTAGACTGATTTAGAAATCGTGCAGAAGGACTAGAAAAATCATGGAGTGATAAAAGTGTGAAGTTTGGATGATAAGGAGGAGAAAGTGAAAAAAGTAATGATGAAAATGAGCCTAGGGAGGAATTAGATGTGTAGATTTCATAATGTACGAATTGTTGATGTTGACTATTGCTTCCCATACGGACAAACATGCAAAAGAGAAGCTAAAAAATAGTCAAATACGCATGTCTATGATCAAAATACATACAAATTATGTAAGTAATGTATGTAAATAATGTTGAAAGTGTGAAAAAGGAACATGTGCACCTGGTCTATGATGAAGAAAGGGGTGTAAAAAGGATCCTATAGATAATTTCGACGCGCACAATTTTTAGGCGATCTCACGCCAGAGAAATGGAAGAAGTGTAGGGAGAATAGACTTGTGTCATCCTGAAACGTTTAATTGCTTCCCACTATCTAAAATACCACTACATATAATGTGTATAAATGCATGTGCTAAGGACCCAAGTCTAATTTTTATTCTTGTAAATGTTAGAACTATTATATTAAGTGCATTATAATATATAATTTATATTTAAATAATATAGAATAAACTATATTCATATTATATAAATATAATTTTATTTTAGGGGTTGGTTAAATTATTTAATAAAATCAGGGAGGTGTTCCCTATCACTTAATATGGTTATAAACCTTAGGGTTATTTAAATATTTTTATAGGTCATATTCAATATAATCATGTGAATAAATGGATTTTAGGCAAATATATGGAGTAGAGGTGACGAAAAAGTTACTAGACTGGATGGTTAGTAATTTCTTAATGAATGGAGAATTCTTCCATGTTTTTTACCCATTTAGGGTTTTCCACCTTACATACGGTGTCACTGTGTACTTTATTTTATGTTGTTATTTACTTTGACTTATATGTGCACATTTACATTTATTTATGTAGTTTTACATTTATTTATAATGTTGACTTCACATTTAATAGATATAGTTAATATACTTTTCCACCCCTCATCCTAATAGTAAAATATACTATGTATGGAGTTCTGTAGATTGTGTTGACCTATAAATCACTATGTAGTGGCCCCCTTGTATCAGGTATCCAAGAAAAGAAGTTGTATTGCCCCATGGTTTAGGGCATCCAAAAATGTTCATTTTTTTAAGGACCCAATTATTATTCTGACCCCTATATGAAAGTACAAACTATGTTATACCAATACCATGTATAAAATTTTATGGGGTGACTGATTCACCCAAATGATTCACCCCCATTGTTTAGGGCACATACTACACTGTTGAAGGAATATGCGGCCTAAAATAGGACTAACCGCTCTGTTGAAACTATTCCCTAGAGGGGGATGGGAATGTTATTAGTAGAAACCATGGCACACACAAACTAGTGGCTAGGAAAACAAGTATTAGTACAAGAAAAGAAAAACACTCATGTAAAATGTAAGCTAGTACACAATGTGTTAGCTAAGAAAGACATGCAATAAGACCATGTAGACAACAAAAAACTGGTTGTAAAATAGGGACATAACTCACGATATTGTAAGAAAATCAATACCCTAGTGGCCACAAGCAATCAGAGAACAAGCCAGAGATAGGGAAAATCCTGCAGACAATGACAAGAAAAATTAAATAGTGTACAAGACAACCATGGAAGAAAATATTCCTACAAAAAAAATGTTGGACATGAATCACTCGTTATCATGTTAGAAAGATAAAAATTATGTTAAGGAATGTATAACGTGATAAATTAATGTGTTATGAAATAATAAAACTTGTATTGTTCAAAATTGGATGCCCTCAAGAGCCACTATAGGAATGGTACAAGGTAGTACACCAAGCATGCATATTACGTGTAATGGATCTATAAAATATGTGCTCAAAATTATAAATTCAAGTGAGTGTGCATGTGTATGATAAAGATAATGACATACAAGATATCTATCCAACATGGGTAATAAGATGAACATGTGAAATCATAAGTGAGAAAGAATAAATGCAACCAAGGTATGGAATATGATGTGGATTAGGAAGAATGGCATAAAGTGTGAATGATAGGAGCAATGTGCCCCCCAAGTGGATGTGTATGTATGCAATAATGTTCATTTTTTTATGCCCCCTCAACATTCAAGAATGAACCATAAATGAGAATATGTCTTTTGGAAATGGTTTGAGCGATGTGTTGTATGTAAATTAGGGGTGATGATTTGAGTGTAGAGTGTTGATTATAGAATGATAATGCGTTGATGATATTTTATGTGATATACGAATGGTGAATTTCGAATGTGTGTTGATTTATTCTAACTCGTATATCACTAGACGTGCGAGTAAAGTACTAATACACACAATGATGTAGCACAAGGCGTAGATCATGAAATACATGAACGTGATGATGGCAGGAAAAATGATGATGTAGAAAAAATATTATATCATTATATGTATGGATAAGATATTATAAAGTGTGATGATGAAGTGTAAAGAATATATCACAAAATGTATGGATGGAATACTAGGAAACATGTAGACCTAACATGAAGCATATATCACAAAATGTAAAGATAAGATGCTAGAAAGGGGTGATGATTCAGCATAAAAGTGTATATCATGATATGTGTGAAGAAGGTGATGGTTAAAAAAATTTCATAGTATTATAAGAAGATTGATTGATTGAACGTGACGATCAAAGTATAGAATGATAAAGGTTTCATGAGGTGAAGTTCAATTTTGATTTATACCCTCAACAATTGAGTATGCACCATTAGACTAAACTACGTCATCAGGTAGTGTATTATGTTTGTTACGTGATAGATACACTAATAGATATGTACAAATATTAATTATGTCAGGTTCAGGTTCATGTATATAGGATGCCCTCAACAGTCAAGTGTCAACCAAAACACTAGAGTGTGTCATTAGGTAATGATGTGACAAAATTCATCTACCAGAGATTAAGTGGTCATGGAGCAATGGAAGAAACATTAGGACCATACAATGGTGGAAAATTTTGAATTGTTCCATGACCATCAGTAGAAGGATAATTTACTTTGACAAAATGAATTGGAAACAAAATTGGAGTATGATGTGGTGGATTCTTGAGTGGTGGTAGATTTTGTGGTATTGATGACACTACAGAAGGCTTGATAGGAGAAGCTGGACTGATTTTGAGATATAGTTACATATTTTGACTTAGTGATGGTGAAAATGACTTGAGAGGATAAGGTGTTATATTGATTTTGAGAGGTGGTTTCTTAAGAGGTGCTTGACTCATTATAGAAGGAACCTGAGTAATGATGACATGATGCTCATTAGACATAGATGAATAAGATTTAGCAACCCAATGAAATTTATCATTTTGATATGGGCATGTATTAGAATGTGGTGTAGTGAATGAGATAAAGTCTTCATACTCAAGACACTTGATTCTTTTTTATAAAGGATATTAATCATTGTCATTATTTCCATTGATTTGATACTAATTATAATATGGAATACCCCAATATTTTTCAAGCCTATAAGGAGGATAAAAATGAGTATATGGCAAGTTTATTAATTAATGACTTATGAATTTTAGAAGAATATCTTGTTGTTTAACATTGAGAGTAAACTTGAGAGGCTCACGAAGCGGAAAGACTTGGGGTTCACTAATATGAGCACATGTAGAAGACAATGCATGAAGATGAGAATAATAACTAGCCTGAACCTGAGAATTATCCTTAAGATGTTGTATTTCATATTTGAGAGATGTAATCATGGAATATGTATCTTCAAATAAAGAAAAAAAGGCTTGAATTGAATCTAATATGGGTTGATTAGAAGGAGGATAAAAAAGGATAGGGTCATCAAATAGACTATGGAAGATAGGAATTATTTAGTGTGGCGATGTATCTATAGGAAGATATATCAAGACAAAGGGTTTTTGTAGAACAACCTGGCAATTAGGATGCATTTTAAGAAATTCAGGAAAACAAATTTAAAGATCTTTATGACCCATGACAAAAGAAATACGAGGATCCAAGAGTTATCTACTAAGACATGTTCACCAAAATGATTAAGCTAAAATGTGAATATATGATCATAATCTAAATGCTATAGTAGGAGCAAATAAATAACAATTATGTATAATAATGAATACCCAAAAACATAAGTAATAAATAGTGAAACCATGTAGTCATAAAATCATGCATTTTAGAAATTTATTTATCCTCGTTTCATACTACTATTTAAAATGTTCTTGACTGAAGAAAGTAAAAATTAACCCCCATCTTTTGGCCATATTATTTTATTTTATTTTTCCATTACCAACCCTTTTAATCCACATGCCGAGTCTATTTTGGTCATTTCCCATCATTTTAGCCTCGACTGGACCACCCGAGCCAATACTAGGGTGCTCGTTGGAGCCTTTGTCCCACCAGGGGTGCCCCGGTCCTTTTAACACTTTCTAGAAAAAAATTCGGCTCTTTCTATCTTTTAGGCATCTTTATCTTTCTTTTGGTTATCTATTTCTAGGTTAATTACAAAATTGTATCAAGAGAACCCTATAAATATAAAGTTATGAGACCATAATGAGGGACCTAGCTTCATTTACTTCTATCACTCCATCTATAGTTCCAACTATCTATTCCAATGCAAATCACTTACATCTGCATAGCTCCATCATTAAGGGTAGGAAATTTGCATCAAACTTCATAAGGGTAGGGATTCCATTCTATTCCATGCACACATTCAATTACATTTTCTACACATAGTTATTCATTGCTACTTTAGAAAGTGCGACTAGAACAAAAGAAACCTAGGGCATGTTCACACACATTTACTCATAAGACTACATCGAGTCTGAGATGTAGTGCAGTTTTAAGTTAATTATTCCACCATTGTGGTGGATGAGTTTAGTTTGATTCCATATGCATTATTTTTTTTAGGGTTTGATGTCTGTTTTGGGGTCTTGTAGGTATTTATTTCATCTTGGAATATTGGCGGCATTGGACGCATGATAAAAAAGTTAATATGACATACAGTGAGGGTCTTAGACCACTTTCTAACCCTGAAAAAACTAGTTTCAGACCTTTTACACAAGACTAGGAACCCAGACTGCATACCAGATCACCTGCATGAACCCATGTCATCCTCTAGGAACCCTAGTATATCTAGATCTTCAATATCCATCCTTTTTGGGACTCCAACATAGTCATTCATACTCCTGATTTTTCAATTCACCTCTGTGACACTTTCTGACAGGCATCTATTATTAGATGAGTTCCTTCCTCACTCCTTTTTTCATATTAGGGTTAGCATTTCATTTTACATTGTTGTTTAGGTTGTTTATATACTTCTTTACTTACATTTATCTATTTCATTACAATTTTTGATAGCTTAGATTAACTATCCGCGGACTACTTAGTTAGCCCATTCTAAGTTAATCATCTTGGTGAACCAGAAAATTCCTTCTTGCTCATGTCATCTACTTATTAAGTTATCACTCAATCTTGTTATCCCACCTACGCACCATCTAAACTCATAGGTATAGTTACTACCATTTCTGATTTTAGGTGTGTGCATACCTAACATCCTCCTCACTTTGTCATGCCTGGGGCTGATCCATCCATTAATGTCATTACTACTTTTTATACTTTTCCTAATCCACTAACGGATTCACCCACATGTATTCCACCACCCATTACACCGACAGCTCCTCCTATCACCTCTAAGGCTTATGACATTATTGAACAACTAGAAAATACGCCCGCAAATATATCTCTACGAGTTAGTACATAATGCACCGGATTTTTGTAACACTTTAGAATCTACATTTCATACTATTCATATTGAACGTGATAAATCCATAGAGGCCTTTGCATATATCGTTTAATATCTTCACAATTTACCACATGTTATCTCTTTCACTAATGCGGATATGTCACTTTTTGCTAAAAGTAATCTATGTGATCCCGTACTCATTACTTCCATTGTCAGTACTACTTGCATCAAGTGAGTTATCATTGATAAGTGATTCACTGTTAATATTTGTACTCATTATCTCTTACGATAATTAGATATAAGCTATAATCGCATTTCTCAAAATTCCACTCTCATTCGTGGTTACGATTCTAGCACTCACACATGCTTAGGGACTATCTCATTACCTATTCAGGTTGTGCCTAAGGTTGCTTTCACTGAGTATTATGTCATCGATACCTCCTTTTAATTCAAACTCTTTTTCAGAAGGCCTTGGATTAGCACAATGCAAACAATTCCATCTATTATCCACTAATGTGTCAAATTTTTACATGATGGCTATAAACATACTATTATCATTGATCAATATTCATTCAAGTATTGTGACATATATCATGTTCATGTTATGCCCATACCCCATTCGCAATGTATTCCATATGCCATTCTTGACATATATGACATTGGTCAGTCTAGGGGTTCACAATAGACTCCTACTACTATGAGTGCTCCTATTATAACTACTCACACTACGAATACTATTTCACCTATAGTATTCTTCCCTACTAGTGTTCCATATCCACTAGCTACCACACCTTCTACTCCTTGAACTACAATCCCGCTTACTAACATACTCGATAATTCCACATAGAATAATAATACTCACGCTAGCGACTCCTGGGATTATGATGATGAGGTAGACACTATCAAACTTACTAATGAATTGTTTAGACAAATTTATTTCACTTCTTTGAGCATCAATGATTCTTATTTTGAAGAAATATTTATAGCTGACGGCCCAGGAAAAATTGATTCAAGAATCCTCCCTTTTCTAATTCTTTGATATTGTATAAGGGAAATTTCCACATTGTCGACACTATTACATTTTCTCCTTCACCGATGGAAATTCTTTGACCAAATTTTACAAGCACAATATTTATCAACCAATCCTTTTGGCAACACACCCCCATTTATTCCACTTACTTATATACTAATTGTACATGTAACAGTTTGTATAAGTCTGGTATGACACTTAATTATATTTTACCCCCTCTTCATTCACCACATATTTATCATGGCTATTTTCACATCACAAAGACTTATGGGTTGTGGGTCTTTCATTTAACATTCTTTCTTACACATAATTATGGTGATTCCTCACTCACACTTAGACAATATTGGTTCATCTATATTGGTGGTACAATAGATGTTCTCCACTCTTCACTCACGTTTCCCATGCCTTTTGGCACTAAATCTATTCCTAATGATTCTTCTCTAGCTTACATTCCAAATATATCTCATTAGCATTCTCATGGTTTTCCACAAATTGCATTTACTAACAAAGAGTATGCAATGAATGTATACACAATCCATCGTAATGGGTTCTTAAATGACCCTCCTCCTCATATAGCATACCAAGTTTATGATGCTTATTAAGTAGGTTTTGATCATGACAATGATGTTATCATTGATAGCGGCCCCTAGTTACCTTTTCTAGTGCAAGTGTAGGGGGCATAACACCTAATTCACTCTCCCCCTCACTCATCACAAAATTTATACATCTATCATATTTTCATTTTCAACTAGGAAATTTCTCATCATACATTTTAACATCAACCATTACCAAATGATGCACTCTTGTCCTTTAGTTCACACTTGACCGTTGAAGGATTACCCATTGCATCTATTTCACACATTACACACCATACACCATACATTTAATAAATTTTTTTACAACATTTTGGGCACTTGCACATTCATACATCATACATTTTAATAGTTTTCATCTTACATGTTTTACATATATCCACTATTAGGGTATTTATACATGTTACCTCACATCCTATACATAGGAATATACAATACATCATACACTATGCATTACTCACATTCTACACATCATACTAGTCTTCAGTACATATGAATCTAGCATCATTATTTCCTACATGTTACATAATTAGTCTAACTACACATCTTACATTATGCGTTATACATCACATTTTATACATTCTAAACATCTACTATCACATTTTGCACATCATTTTTGTACATGTTTTCTCCATCACATGGTCATATTTTATCATTACATATACTATACCATATTCTACACATTACACTTAGTATGCTATGAAGCACTTTAGTTCCTCAGTTCATACTCGACTTCCAAGGGTTTATTAATAAAATTCACCTTACGATCATCACACATGTGACAATCCTAGGTTAGTGACATACACTTTAGGCTAAATCTTCACCTTTTCTATCCTTTTGTGTTGTATACACCTTAAGTTACATCACCACTCCCTCCTTTTGTCTTATAGTGATATACGCTTAGGGATAAATCATCACTCTTTCATTAATCTTATAGTGATATATGCTTAGGCTAAATCATCACTTATTAGTTCATCTATTCATGATATACACTTCAGCTATAGGGTTCACGCACACATTATTTCTAGGTCTCATGTCACTACTACACCTACACATTCATCACAACATGTTATTGGGTGAAAGCATACAAGTGTGTCCCACTTTGTGGCCATAAATATTTTAAAATCTAACTAGTAAATAAATAGTTTAAAAATACTATAAAATTTAAAAAAATCAGGTAAATTCTGGATGCCCCGCACCTTGGTATTTATAGCCTCTTAAAAATTTATGTGTTTGGTCATGTTTTGGTTGTCAGACATAGTTTGCTGAAAGTACAAAAACTACAAAAAAGTGGGACACAGTTATATGCTTTGACCTTATACACAACAACCTACTCGACCATTTCCCAATGATGCACTCTTATTTACGGTTCATTGGGAAAAATGAACCTCACTGCATACAATTCCATTCACCCAGTGGGCACATGGCTCCTTTCATTCCATATTTAATTCCACTCCATTCATCCATAACATATTGCATTATCTTGGGGGCATTTACTCTTGTTCACTCGTGTTTTTTGTGATCACTTGGCTACACACTTTAGATTTATTTATTGTATGTCATTATCTATACTATCCACACATGGGAGTTCATGTCTTTATTTAGTTATGATCATAGATACATATTATTTACATGTGACATGTATGCTCTCCTTCTACCCTTCCTACACTGGTTGTTGGGAGCATCCACATTCGTATCTCACGGGTGGTATTGCTTCATTTTATACTTAGCACTTTACATTACTTGGTTATTCGTGCTTTGAAATATTGGTTATTTCTCTAACATGTTAACAGGTGCTCCATGTGTAGCACTTGTTTTGTAGTATTACATTTTTCCATGACTATTCCTTTGTTTATTCTTATCTACTTTGTTTGCTTATTGTATGAGCGCTTTTCCCTAGATTTTGTGTGTACACTTTTTTTATTTGTGACCATGATGGCCTTTAATGTATTGTGAGATCGTGAGTGATGTTCCATGTTTTCGACCTGCTTTGTGTGGCTTACTTGTCTTCTTACATGTTTACACTACTCTGTTTGGTAGTTTTACATTTTTTGCGTAGATTACACATTGTCTTCTTACATGCATGTTGTTCCCTACAATTTTTTTTTGGCTATCCATCCTTGTTTTTCCATGCCTTATTTTTTACCAAGTGGATTCCCTTATTGATGTAGGATAGAGTTACATAGCACATGCGGTTGGTCCCCTTTTGGGGCCGCATTCGGTTATCAATGACGTCTCATGCGCTTTAAAAGAGGGGTCCATCATTTGGGGTTTTACATACGAAAACATACCACATACATAGTGGCATTTATAGGACATGGTGTCCTTAGCATTCTGGGAAGCAGTTACAAGTTTGGAGGAGACAATGGGTGTGCCTCTCTAAACTACTTCAGCCAGTTGCATCAGATTGCCCAAAAAATGATAACAATAGAGAGATCTCTTCACATATAATTAGGGAAGAAATTAGAGATTAGAGGACACAGAGCATTTCCTCCCTTCACTTTGTTGGCTAGGGTGTCATGAGATCACCCAAAAAACTCATAGTACATGATATCCTTCTACACTCTTTCTCAACATGTATTAGGTGTACATGTTCTATTTACATTTGCATATTTTACATTTATATGTGTATTTTAGATAGTGTTTTTACACATACATACATATTTGACTACATGATCATTTTATCCTTCTTGGTTTGGTCGTGTGAGAAACAAGAAATCAAATTATAGGCAACAATAATATCAATGGTCACAACAACACTTCACAACAACACATGCTTTACTAACCATTCAGGTACACGACACACTGCAATAGCTACACACGTGTTCCACTGTAGGTTCCATCTCATCACGTTTTCTTTGTAAATTTTTCATCTTTAGTTTCCACACACCTCTATATTTTCATCACTCCACACTTTTATCTAGTCCTTCGGCATGTCTTTACTACATTCATCATGGACATAAAGTATGCATATCAATATACTTTTTGATACCAAGATTTCATCTCACCAAAATAAAGCGAAGGAAAAATTTAGACACAAAATCATGCACTTTAGGCATTTATTTATTTTGGTTTCATACTACTATTTAGAAGGTTCTTAAGTGAATAAAGTACTAATTAACCCCCATATTTTAGCCATCTTGGTTTAATTTATTTCATCATTACCAACCCTTTTTCAGCCACATGCCCAGTCTAGTTAGGTCATTTCCCATCATTTTAGCCTCAATTGGGGCACCCAAGCCAGTACTGAGGTGCCTTTGGGTGCCTTGGTAGCACCTGGGGCACCCTAGTCCTTTTCACATTTTCCTGCAAATTTTTGGACTCTTTCTAGCTATTTTTCATCTTTATCTTTCTTTTGGTTGGACTTTTCAAGGTTAATTATGAAATTAGATCAAGAGAACCCTATAAATATAAAGTTATGAGACCATAATTAATAACTTAGAATAAATAACTACTATCACTCTATCCAGAGTTGCATCCATCTATTACATTCAAGATCACTTGCATCTACATAGCTCCATCATCAAGGGTAGGACATTTGCATCACACTTCATAAGGGGTGGGATTTCATTTTATTCCATGCACAAATTCTATGAAATTTTCTACACATAGTTATTGCTAACTACATCAGAAAGTGTGACTGACACAAGAGTAACCTAGGGCATGTTCACACGCACATGCACATAGAAATAAATTAGGTATGAGATATAGTATAACACTTAGTTAGTAAGTCCACCATTGTGGTAGTTGTGGTCAGTTCAACCCCTTCATATGTATTTTTCCTATTTAGGATTTGATGCTTGTTTTTTGGGTATTGTAGGTATTTCTTTCATCTTGGAGTATTGGCATCATTCGATGTATAAAAATAATATTGATGTGACATATAAAAAGGGTTTCAAACCACCTTCTGACCCCATAAAAATCATTTTTAGATTTTGTACACAGACTAGGGAGCCCAGATTACAAACCAGAGTGCTTAAAGGCACCTGAATCCTGCTCTAGGTGCCGAAGTCTATCTAAATGCTCAAGATCCATCCTTTTCGAGACTTCAACAGACTCGTTCCTACTCCTAATATTTGTAGTCACCGATGTGACACTCTCTGATAAGCATATGTTATTAGTTGAGTTCTTTCCTCAATCTATTTTGCATATTATGGTTAGTATTTACTTTTGCATAGTTGTTTAGCTTTCTTGTATAATTATTTACTTGCATTTATCTATTTTATTATAGTTATTCATAGCTTAGATAAACTATCCCAACATTACTTAGTCCTTTTTTATTTAATCAAAGCCTAATTTCAAAGAGAGAGTAAGAAGACTTATATGGATCACACAGTTCTAGAGAATGCATAGAGTTGGAAAACACAAAGTGTCGCAATGGAGTAAAAAAAAATTATATCTAAGGAGATAGGTTGGACTGGGGTTTCGAGGGAGGTATAGGGGTGTCCCCAGGTACCCTAGACCTATTTTTGGGTGCCTGGGTTTACGAAAATGCTCAAAACATATCCTATAAGTTGTTCACCTATAGTCATACTTGGTCACTCTGAGGTCTCACAAAATCGTCGATACGACTGCAAACTTGTTATAAAGAATGAACTTGTGACACCATCAAATAGACATCAAATCCCAAAAAGAAAGATGCAAAATGAGGTGTCAAACTATCCATATTTGTCACAATGGTGAACTTATGATTAAACATTGCACTACAACTAAGACCCAATGTAGTTTTGTGTGTGTGTGCATGAAATATTTCCCTAGGTGGCTCTTGTATGTGTCACACTTGGATAGCGAGAAAGTAGTTAAATATAGAATATAGTAAATGTGTGTATGGTATATAATAAACTTCCCTCCTATGATGTGTGATGCAAAAAAATAGACCTTGTGTCCCTTGTGATGGACCTATATGGATGTAATGGAGCTCTTAGATGCCATGATAGATGAAACCTTAGGTGGTGATAGATAGTGTTTAGTGCTTAGTCCTTTATTATGATTATATAACTTTATATCTATATGATTCATTCACTTGAATTTTTTAATTAACCCCACAAAGGCCAACTATTAAAAAGAAAAGATGCTTAAATGACTAGAATGGACCAAAAAAGTCATAGTAGAGTAAAAATGGGACAAGATCACCCATAGGGGATGAGGTCGCATGACACCGACATCCTGGTTGGGCGTTAGTTTCCAAGATAAAAAATTCTGAAGAGTAAAAAATCATACTAAGAAAGTAAGAGTCCAATATTGAAAGACGTAACAAAAGAAAAGAAAGGTATCTAAAGACATGGGTTAATTAGTACTCTTCTTAGTTAGGAATCATATGAATATTAGTATGTAATCAGGACTAGATAATTAACCAAAGTGCTTGATTGTGTGTCTAAAACAAGAACTCTACTTTTTCGCATCATGAAGATTTAACAAGATATGGATGATTTTCATCTAGTTAATCACCTCACATATGTTGCATAGATCATCCTAGGACTCCTTTGATGTTTTCACATCTCGTACATGTGGTTGAATCTTGTCAGAGATGATTAGTGTGATCAACATCAAGGATTTTGCATCGTCCTTCTCATACTTCATCTAGTCATCGACTATACTGCTTAGATGTAACAATTTTCTAGATACAATCCATAAATATCTTAGAACTAGATAATCATCTGCATCTTGATCTTTAGGTGGCATAGTTTGATCCTTTGAGTAAGTAAGAATTATAGAAAAATAACTTGGGAGAGGAATGGATGCTAGAAAAAAAAATTGTAATTGTATTAATAAAGTACAAGCCCTTATGGATGATGAAGAGAGTGTAGGTGAGCTTGGTATGATTATGTAGTGATGTGAAAATTATTTTGATGGTGTTCTACCTCATGTTTTCATCTACATCATATCATTCCTTGAGCTAGGAATGAATATACTCTTCCTGGAACTGCACATCAAACAAGAACCAATCAAACAATCCTTAACACACGCTATCTTTATATTGTAATTTCTTGACATTATCAAGATTATATAAATATATAGAAACCTAAAATAGAATCAAGTGCTCTCTCAGAATTTATATCATCCTGTTAATGAATGTACATCTCACAGATTGCTCACATTAGTGCTAACATTGTTTATCATAATTTACATGTGTTCATGGGTTCATAGTGAAGGTTTTACAGAAAATTAATGTTTCTTTAAAAACAACACATATGTGTTACCATTAAATCCTATAGAAGGTCGTAAAAAGAGGAGGTCACTATCACTTATGACACCAATAACAACAATAATCTTCCTTACGCTAAGAAATGGTTCCTTCTACACTAGACGCTAAAACAAAGACCTCCACGCTTCCTCAATTATTTTCATGGAGAGAAAAAAATAGTTTTTCACTTATTTTCCTTCCACACCGGTATCCCATGCTTTGCATATTTACAAGCTCGAAAAACATCCATGTTCGTGCAAGGAATGCCTTGGTTTTTATATACACCACCTCTATCATGCCAAAATAAAGCCTCATGTTTACGTTGCTAAAGAAAACTAGAAACGAAGTTATTCTTCCATGGTTTCTTCAAGTCTTAGAAATAACAACCACATATTTACCAAACATGTTTTGCAAGAAAAAATCATGTATTTTCTCCTGCGCCAAATAATTCATCCTCTATATCATGAATTCTATGATAATATTAAGGGGAAAACAAAATAGAGAGATAATTCAATACCTTGTATTGATCAAATGAGGTGTGTGTGTGTGTGTGTGAGTGTGTATGGTTTATCATTTACAACCAATTGTAAACAACAATATTAATACTATACATTTACAAATATATCCTTACTTTACTCTACGGTTTTGCAGAAAGGTGAAAGAAAGCGAAACATAAAATTCACATCATGATAAAAAGAGTTTGACACATTAGTGGATAAAAATAAAAAGTTAGTGCAGAGAAAAAATTTAAATTTAGCTTGGGATACGATGTGGATGTTTTTCTTATTTAGGAAGAAAAGGAACAAGTTATAGTTTCAAAAGAATTAGCTGCTAAATTTTTGTGTATAGATTTTCCCATTTTATAATTGAAATGAAAATTACATGTTTAAAGGAAAATGATACCTCAGTGTATAAATTTTTTGTATTCTCCTAATGTTAATGTCATCAATATGTATCAATGTTGAAATTATTTATGGAAAAACCTTCCAAAATGACTAGTTAATATCCAGTGTAACTCAAATGTGAAATGTAAAATTTGATGTAGGAGAATCCTCGGACTTAGGAAAAACCTTCATTGAAGGAGAAATATGCATGTAATAATGACTAGCAATTGTATGAGAAATGTACGATGGGAATGTCGAAGGGGATAGAGTGAAGAATTAAAACTTAAGTGAATAAGAGTGAGACGATGGGGGAAAATAAGATGGGATATGAGGGAGGAGACGTGTGTTGTGCTCTAATGACTTTTTCCTATCTTAGTCACATTAGCTTTATCTGTGTACCACTTTATCATCTAAATGTCACTTTTTTTATTCACATGAGTGAAATTTGCAATTAAATGGGGGTCAAAATAAAAAATGGGGAAGATCCAATAGGATCTAGGTCTGTAACCCAACTGAGAATGACTGAAAGATTTTTGGTTGGTCAATGTGTGATTTGAGAAATTCTTGAGATAAATTGTTGAGCATTATAACCTATGTCCAGAAATTCGTAGAGATTATTTATCTAGAAACTACTTTTCTTTTAGTTGTAGGAAACTATCGGTAGTGTTGCCATTGATAGCGGATCACTATAATGCATTACACCAAAAGAAACCACTAGACCAACACTCTTTTGAATCGTATGCACTGAGTTTCAATATAGTTTGTAGTGCAACTTCCAGAAGTGGTGTAGAGGCCATATATCTCGTATTGATATCTAGGTTGGGATGATAAATTTCCCCCTAATCTCCATTTTCCCAGTACTGAACAAAATCGTTCCACCGACTTACCATTTATTTGGTCCCCACGGGATCCATTCGATAAGAAAACAAGCCAGGAGCATTAGTAGAAGACACAATGAGCTCTCTATTTCTAGGGGACCAACAGAGTGAATGATCTGTAGGTAGAATCTACTTTGTGGTTTCTTGCTTGAAAAAATAACAATGAAGTGAGACAGTCGAGAAAACAATCCATCCACCAATAACAATATAACACAATTCTTGTCTAACCCTCAATTTCATATTAGTAATAGATATGAAAATTTAACTCTAGTGGAAGGATGCGTTCTTGAAACAAACAAAGACTTGTCTCCGTTACCATCTAACATCCATGAGAAAGCAATTCTTGAGACTCACACAAAATTAAGGGAAATTTTGTCAACCAAAATGTGTAAAATGCAATGGAAACCCCATCTACAAAAGGGATCTTGGTGGATGCTTAATCAGCTTGCCAAGAACCATAGAAATTGAATATAGCATTGAAATTTCTAAGGGGAATTTTATCAGACAGAGAGAATGGTTGGTTGAAATGTTCTGCCATCCATAGTATTGGAAAATTGATTGGTTGCAAATATTTCAAAAAAAGTCTCAAGAAAAGTAATTTGTAACATAAAATCTTGATTCTTCTAGTATTAAAATCCTCAAGGAATTATTTCAACTTCCTTTTACACCTGTATGATTTGACGTTGAAACTATAAAATGGTGAGATAAACTTTCTTAAGCTAATATTTTCACAAACATTTGGATTGATGGTGAATCTAAAATATCCTTGAGTCTAAGTTAGTCTAGAGTATACAGTGAAGAAATGATAACCAATATGTTAATCAAGGCCTAGTTTGTCATCAATCAAGATATTTACATGTAGTTAGCATCCTTGCCTTGATATTTATGAGTTTTTCCATAAATTTCATCTTATACTGAGCTAGATTCACACAATAATTATCGTAGTAACATATGGTGTTTTTTTATCATTTTGTTGGCCAACTCCAGGCACAACATATTCAGGTAAAGCCACCATTAAATAAATTCTAGGGAGAAGGTGATTCTAAATATTAATTTTCACTAGTACAAAATCTACAATGGCAATGACATACCATATGCCACTTTGTGACAACATGTAAGCTGGAAAACTCGTGAAATTGTGCTAACTTTAATATTACTGTTACTTTTTCAAGGAAAACAAAGCACCCAAATTTTATTTTGACACATTTCCTGGGTCTCCACAAACTTTGAGTGTTGTACACTCTACCTATCCTTGAAATTTCAGATTTGGGCTTAAGGGCCATTTTTGGAGGCTTGTGGGACAAGCTAAGCTCATTCCACACCTCTTAAATATCTATACAAACCCTACCTATGGATTGGGGGGTCAAAAAAAGACTCCATGATGTGTTTTATAAGACAAAAAGTGACATTAATTATAATTTTATTACATGAGTTTTAATTTTGTCCTTAGGGGGTGTGGGTTTAGATTGTGTGTGTAAGAAGCTTGTCATTCCTCTCAACTACCAATTTATTATACATTGGGGTTGAGATTTTACTTGTGATGTGGAGTTTAGGATGAGTTATGTGGAATCCTACATGGAGCCACCTCACCCTCCTCTCTCCTTTTTCTATTTATGCAAGTTTATTTGTTTGTTTGGGGGTTAGTTCATTTCATTTTTTGCTCTTGTATTTTTGGAGTTATAGAGTTTTTGGATTGCTTATTTAATTCTTAGAGGTTTTTGGATTTGGATTGAGATTGAAGGATATTGGAGTTTTATTTCTTGATCAAGTTATTACCATGCAAAGGTAGGAGCTACACTCTTTTTACTTGTTTGTGTTTATATGTGTGTATTGCATGCATGTGAATAATTTTGGTGCTTGTTGGGATCTTGGGTAGAATATCTAAGTATGGTGTAGGAGAAGGCTACGGGGATATTATATGTAGGGAAGAATAAGATTTTATTTTATGTTTTGGGATGGAGTTGGGTTGGGTGCCCCACCTTGCATAAGAAAATGCTTGCATTTCTTACTTGGTTCTTTGCGGGAGACATAAGAAATTGTAGGGACACATAAGAGAACGTGGGAGGTATAAGAGAATCTTGAGGGAGGCATACGAGATGTGTATTTTTTTTAGTTTCTTTTTGGAGGGTTTTAAGGTGGGCACCTAATCCCATTTGAAGGCATGAGTGATCTCGCCATAGATCCTTGCACCATTGGCTTTGCATTTAAAGCCTTATGTATTTTAAAAGATTTATTATTGTGATTGTTTATTTTTGTTGGATCTGTGTTTATGGTTGTGAATTTTTTGTTTTTTATGTGGAAGCATTGTGATAGTTTCCATGAGTTGGATCCATCCTTTATTGTATTCTGGTTGGGGTTGGGGCTCCAATGAGGAGGATAACTTCTTCTCCTCATTGGATTATTGGTTGGGTGGAGAGTGTTGCCTCTCCCCCATTTTTGGTTATTGTGATTTAAGTGAAGACATGGTGGAGATCTTGTTGGTGACTTGGGACTTGGAGTATTTGTTGATAGTAAAATAAATCCTTCATTGTAAAAAATTTATCGTAATTCCCACTTAAGGTGGAAGACTCATAGATTGCATTGAAAGAAAACTTGTACTATATATTTTTTTACTAAGTTGTAATATCGTATTTAAAGAAATCTCAATAAAGAATATGTATTTCCCTTTTTATTTAAATTGTTGTATGTAAAGGAATGAATTAGAATGGATATCATGTTTAAATTTTACCTTTTTTTGCAAGAAAAGAAAGTTAAAAAATTTAATGTTTGATCAAAAAATGAATTAGAAATGTTGGCATAACTTTATTTTGGTTTGAAACAGTTAAACAATCTCTGGTTTTTGATATATGTGAAGTTAAAGTTATCTCTTGATATCTATTTTCCTTCAAACATTCGTTTTTAGAGCTCTCTAGCCTACACAGTGGCCAGAACCGGTTAGCCTCAACCAGCATCAGTGTACTCAGTACTGACATCAGTCACTATTTCATGTTTACAGTTTTGAAATTTTAACTCCAAGCTTAGCTATCTATTTAAATGATATCATGAATTTCTCATAAACCTTAAATTTAATGGATAATTGTTTAAAATGGCATTAAGATAAGTGTGAACCACAAAATGTGAAAGATATGCTAAAAATCATAAAATAGACATCATTAACAGTAACCGGCGTCGACAACTGAACTGTCATCGACATTCCTGTGACTGACATCAGTCATTGTATATTGTATAAATTGTAATTTTTCAAACTTGAAATAAATTCGTAGTTCTTTTGTTGAATAAGATACCTTTGAGACTGTTATGTTGTAATGAAGTTGAATAATAAGTTACTCCTAGTACAAATCCAATATCCGTTGCATTTAAAATAATAATATAAAATATATTAATGCCACAGGAACTTGTGTCGGTAGTTGAACTGACATCAGTAGCACAATGGTTGTCACGGTTAGTCAAGAGACCATTGTTGGTCCCCTATGTGTGGACTATTTTTTAAAAAACATGTTTCTAGCCAAACAATTTGCTCTTATGGATCTAAAATTCACCTAAATGTAGATCCAGTCTATGTGGGCCATCTATGATTGTTTGGACCCACACTCCAACTTTTCTAAAGGGATTTAGATACCTTAAACTCTTGATGTAAAAAATTGGTTTCTTTCCCATAAATGAAAACAAAACAAAAAATAGAGAACTAATAAACAATAGATCTCAAACCAGATCTAGGATATATGTTTGCATTGAAATTAATTAACTAGGAATGCATGATTAAATATAAGATTTAACTATTCAAAAGAGGAGCCATTTCGATGGAATCCCCTTCTTCTTACACATTGGTTCTAAGAAGAATCCTTCATGATTTTACTTGATCCATGGCATCCAATCCTTCAACCTGTAAACCAAAGAGAAACAAATGAAGGATCTTAGGGTAAGAGATGCTTAAGAAGACTCCTTTAAGGATTATTAGGGTTTCTTTAGGGTTGATCGAATCTTGCGGTCACTATTAATTTGAGCGAAGGGTTAAGAATCAACCCTACAATTGTTAGGTAGGAATGAATATTATGGGTGTTTTAAATAATTTCTAAAGGTATGTGTAAATGGGTGATTGGGGCCATTTAATACCCTTTTATGTTAAGTTATGTCTTTCGTTCCTATTATATTTTAAAAATTAATTGAATGGACACTAAAGAAACTAATTTAAGTGCACTAAAGTAACTAGGGATAAGGGTTTATTAAATGTGGATGAAATGTTAATTTTCTAGTAGGAATTAATTCAACATATACAAGGGTTGACACCCTTGTAACTTAAAACAAAAAAAAGTTGTTGTAACTTCCAAGATAATTATTTAAGGATTAACATGGTTTTATAAATTTGAAATTGTGGGAATTACAGGGTAGGTATCAAAGGACACTTTTAGGGGGTCAAAAGCATAAAATATTAAAATACAATAAAACAATAAATTCATTTTGAATATGTAAATTGTAATGCCCTGTATAATTTTTTGTAAAAAGGTAAATTTAAATTTTGTTTTGTTGATTCTTTCCCCCCCCGTGTATCCAGCCTTGGCTGAGTGGATTGCATGGAAGGAGAATGTTTTTGGTGGTTCCTTTTGAAGGGGTTTGAGTGGTGTTATTGGAAGGTATTGTATTTAATGTGGGAATTAACATTTTCTCTACCTAACCTGAGAGACTTTGTCTTCACTCAGGGTCCTCTAAACCGCTAAATTTATGGTGATTTGGACTCCCCCTCCCACCAACTCGGCCATTCCCTTATGGAAATATTTTTCAAATTGTTTGGCACATTTTGGGGGGATGTTGCACATTGTTGTGTTGCTCGACACACTGCTCTGGCCTGTTTGGAGGATCTACACATGCCAAGCCTAAACCTACTGGTCACTTGAGTTTTTTTCCTTGTTTTTGTGTTTAGCACTGATGCGGTGGGCCTAGGTGACTCAATCTACTGGCCATGTGAGAGGGAGATATTTACAGATAAGGGAAAATGGAAGAGACCATAAAGCATGCTCCTAGTTGTGCTTGTTGTTTACAATCCTTCTTGGGCACCTTCAACTACAAAAATGTATATAAATAATTCCTTCTGACGCTTGATGGATATCCATACATGTTCCTAAGTTGTTATTTTTTCCTGATTATGTACATGCAGACATAGGTGAAATGAGGAGGTTGGAAACCCATTTGTTGTTGTGGTGAGTCCAAGCTATGTTACAGATCATGTTTTGTGCCTACTCTACCACCGTGGCCTTTGATGAGACCACATCTCCTTGAGGTGTTTTATCATAAAATTTACCCTGCCTCATGTATTATCTCCCATTTTTTGCATACTTTCCTTCCAAGGTGCTAAAACTGAAGATTTTACCTAGGTCTCTTATCCATTTTTCTTGGGTTGAGGTACATTCCTATTGCAGAGTTGCTATCTTGGCTCTAGCCACATACATGTTTGTGAAGGTGGGATGAGCAGGTTTGACACCTTTTGGTCACATATGGTGGAATCAGGATCATAAAATCAAACCCATTTTTTGCACATATTTTAATCATTGCAGTTCTTGAGACCACGTGTTCCTTTGTGCTCGTTGGATGTCCATACCCTACTCCATCAGTCCCATTTCAGATGTTGGCAAGGTTTTGGACCCTAGGTTGCCCCCTCCCCTACCTCAAGTGTCATTTTCATCAAACTCCATTAGTGTATATACTGTAATCATGGAATTCCTTGAGATCATATTCCTTTCCATTTGTTGAATCTCACGGTTTTGGGAGCTCCATGCTTGTGCCAACATGGGATTGAGTGGGGTTTTAATGCCTAACATTTTTTGGATGGAGATCCATCTAGAGGTTTTCTGCTACAGGAATTTGGGGTGTTTGTGTGCTTTTTGAAGTTAGAGAAATAGGTAAGATAATCCTACCTTTGTTATAATTGCTAAAATTTGAAAATGTCATGAAATAGAACTTTCTTTCCCAGAATTGGGGTTGTTTTTGCTGATTTTTTTGTGGGTTTTTCACCTTCCCGAAAAACTCTCCCTTCCTCTTGTATCTTCTTGTTTTGACTTTAATCATTGTCAGTGTTAAAGTGGCTAACATAGATTTACTTTCCTCCTACATTGGTTGTGGTGTGTTCATACTCGAATTATCAACCTTCTACCTTTATTAGCTGCATTTTTGGGTTTGAGTATCAAGTTTTTCATGTTGTTTATAGTGGGTTTTTTTTGTGAGGGAAATCCTGCTATATTTACAAACCACTTTCTTTCTTAGGAGCTTGTCATTTTGGATTATATTTCTTCCTAGATAATCAAGTTTCTCATATTCATTTTGAGAACTTTTAGACCGGGTTATTCAAGTGGTCACCTTATCGGATAATGTCCCTTTCGGGTTGATTATCATTTTATGGAAACTTAATTACCCTTTTTGACTTTATCAACAATCTCGTAATGCTAGTTGTTATTTAGTGTTTCCCAACCTCAGAGTGGTGTGGTTATCAAGGTCTGTTAGACCTCCATGATCTCTTTTCTAAAACTAATTAGATGTCCCCTTTGAACTATCCTATAGGTTTGTAAAAATTTATGTGTAGATGACTTCTGTGGTAAAATTTATGCTTGGAGGGTGTATATTGGCTAAGGTGTCTGAATTACTAATTCTATTCCACCTTGAGTATTCCGACATAATTGTGTTTGATGCTAGATGTATACCCTTTTTTCCTGTTGATTTTCAATATGGTTCCAAAATGTTTTAAAATTTTCCTTGAGGGGCACTTTGATTGTTCCTTATGAAGCTTAAACCGTAACAAAGGTTTTCCTCACCGTGATTTGAAGTTTCATGTGTGTGTTATGGATAGTACTACGTTATTTTCAGAAATACCTTTGTATAGTTCTAATCCTGATGAATCTTAGTGGAATAGTTATATTTGTGCATCTCACCAAATTTAATTTAATTTTGGATGACATATGTATCTTATTGACTTTGTTAGTTCCTGAAGTGAAGAGAGATGAATAGTGGAGAGGGTGGAAGGAATGCACCATGGAATAGAGATAGATTTCACATGGAACACCACTTCAAAACCCATTAAGCACAGCTCCCAGAACCTACAAAAAACATTAGAGTATGTACAATATACCCTGTAATGATGAGAGGTAAGAAGAGTCAACAAAATAAGCCAAGGATGGACAGATGCATCACGAAACAAATTTTATCACTTGAAAATGTTACACAGTAAATAATAAGTGGGAAAGAGGCAAGAAAATTCCATTACAAAGCCATGGGAGGAGGCTTAGACTCCGCATTATACCCTAAGGAAGAAAGAGAGACAGGGGTAGAGGAGAAACAATGACCAAACTTTGAACATGCCCCTCATGTACAATATATAGAAGAATGAGAGAGAAAGAGAGGAAAAATAAAACTCTATTCAAACCACCCCTACGATGCATTGAATCCTTCTCTAAAATATCAACCATTATCCCTAAATGCCCACTATGGATCCACCCACAATTTTTCAAGTCTGCCACTCTACGTCTGTTCAGTGTGTTGAAGAAGGAAGAATGACAGATCAAAAAATAAAATCTGGGTGGTTGAAGCAATAAGATCCTTCATTAATAGCTTGCAATATGGTTTCCTACTTCTCACCCACTTGAACCTATCAAAATTAAATTTTTCAGGCCTCCATGGTGTAGAGGATGTCGATGCCTTTCCAAAAAGTCTTCTCACACCCAAATCTGAGTTCCCAATCAAAAGATATGGCCATCTGATGTTCCTCAAGTCAGACGCTTAATGTGACTTACAATATGTAAGGGTATGTTCATATAGGGGCCACATGGAAGCCCCACGCTCATTTGATATTTCACCCCTTTCCTTCGCTCTTGAAATTTCACTGAATTGGGACACATGGCATCATCTACAGGCTCCCCTATGTCTTTTATATTTTGTTTGAGTCTCTCCTGTTGGTGGAGACATTGTGCCTGACCTAAGACACGTGGAGGCCTGGTGATCATTTGGGAACTACCTTTTGGGGTTCTCCTTTGAAATTACACCGATTAGACATGTGGTAAGATGGCACATGTTTTCAGAACTTATGTGGATTCACCTCTTGAAAGTGCGTCGAAGAGACATGTGACTCTTTCCATTGGCTTGCTCTTTTCTTTACATTTGGCTAAGTCCCTTTTGCTTGGTAGGGCCATACATCTAACCCTGGACACGTTGAGGCTTCGTGCTTGTTTCGAAACCACTCTAAATTTTACTTTTGAAGTAGTGTAATGCTGACACTTAGCTCCTTCCACTGGCCTTTTCCCTATTTTGACTTTTCAATGACCGATTATGTCCCCTTTGGGACCTAGGACACGTGGAAGGCCCGTGCTCATCTGATTCTCTACTTTGGGTCACGCCTTTGAATTTTTGTTGATGCAACGCGCAACATCATCCACTGGTTCTCTATACTTAGTCGATTTTGGTCCCGATCTATCTCCCTCTAATGACTCTGTTGGACCCTAGACATGTGGAAAGTTGGCACTCATTTGAGTCTCCACACTTCGGACCCAGCCTTGGTTGTGCCATCGAGACATGTGAAGGCTTTTGCCAACACTCTTATACTTAGTCGATTTAAACAGTTGGCTCTATCCCCTTTTCAGAATAGGGACACATGGAAGCCATGCACTCATTTGGGAGACCCACTTTTAGATTTACCTTTGAAGATGCGCTGAGTTGATGTGTGCAATATTCCACTAGTTCTTCCATACTTACCCAATTTAGGCCCACTTTGAATCATTTGTGAATCCTGAAGACTTTTAGCCTTTCTCTGATTCTCTCCTGAGAATCTCTAGTTTTGACATTTCTGAGTCCACCTGTAACCTGACTATTGGATTTGAATGTGAGCTCACAAGACAGAGCCGACCCTTAGGTTTTCTTCTATGTTGGGTCATGTTTGATCAATTTTACTGGGGGGAAAAATTGGGATAACAATTTCATGACTCATGGGGACATCTGCCTGCTAGATGAAGAGACCAGTGTCTTTGAAGCATCCATTGGGTATGGAGTCAAGAATTATAGCTTGATAGTGATCCTATGTCTGATCCATGAGCCCAACCATTTACACTTGGTGACCCTGAACCTGCACTTGAAATGGAGAGCCTCGAAACCCATTTTTAGTTTATATGTATTTGTTTCATTTTCGAACTAGCAAATGTTATAGAAATCTATGGGTTTTTCTACCATGAACACTGAAGGGCCTCACCTAATGTACCTCTAGAGTAATATGAACAAAATTTATGTATAAAGACAAAAATCATACATGCCTCAAATGAGACATGTAGAGTGTGCACAGGAACTTGTTCGACTGAAAGCAAACCTAAACCTACTCCTACACTAACCAGAGAGAAGAGGGACTCAAACAAATCCTGCAACTGGTAGGGAGAATTAAATTCCCTTTATAAAGGGGAGAAGCCATGTAAATGATTTGTCACTAAATATGGCTGCTTGTATGAGTGAAAAACCAACAATAAGCCAGTCCTCCACCCAAATCATCAAAGTATCAAATTCAACTAAAAATACCTCCTTAAGCTGATTGGCATTAGAATCCTAGAGGTTTTGATGATGACCCTTGGTACTTTTATACTCATCCTCATGCCCTGAAGTAGGCATGACTTGTTTTGGATTCTCCCCTAGCTCCAATGAAGCCAATTACCTGATTGGGCATGGTCTGATCCTTTAGATGTGCCCATTACTTTGAAATTCAACTCCAAAAATGGAGTCTTCCTACTGAACTTCTTAGGTGGATGGTTTGAGAGAGATGATGACATTATCTTACTATTTCCCTTTCATTTCTTGTGAAGAACATGAAATACTATGATCCTCCAACCTTGGTTCCATTGGGTTGTCATGAAGTGCAAGTTGTTATCCTTGAACACTCTCCTTCATGGAAGTAGGCTCGTGTGCTTGGAAAGTGGATGATGGAGGAGAAAATGATGTGATCTCATTAGGCTCCTCTTCATCAAAATAATCTTCCAATTCTGAAATATAGTCTACCTCCTTGGTGTCATGATGCATGTGTTTGACCTCCTCCACGGTTTCCTCCGGATCTGAAATTTTCTCACCATGGTCCCCCTCATCTTCAAACATCAAGTTTGAAAGTTCAATCACTTCTTTAACATTAGATTTTGAAGGGGATGAAATGGTAGGAAGAACTGAAGGTTCTCTTATGGCCTTCTCTACACCTGGAGCTTCTAAAACTATATGGTACTCATCCATTATGGGTTCATCAATCAAATCAAGCCCTTGAAATGAAAGAAAAAAATATTCAATGATGGTTTCTTCATTGAGTGGGTTAAACTATGATTTGATCTCTCCAAGATGCTCCTCATCAATGGGACTTGGAGCTGGTTGTTCTTCCTCTTTAACTGGTTTTACAACTTGGGTTAGATCAACATCCTCTTCAGAAAAAGTGCCATAAACAAACTGTGTATTTTCTTCCTCTTGTTCTTGCTCTTCTTATGCTGAAAACTCAACCTTAACCACTACTGGCTCATCAACCTTTACCTTCTCTGTTGTCTTAACCATCAATTGGATCTTTGTAAAATCAAATTTGGCAGCCTTACTCTTCATATTTTCTGTCATTTCTTCTCTGTTGGGCTCCCCTTCTGGATTTTCTCCTTGATTGGATTCTTGAGTCTCTTACCAACATAGACTTGGGAAAGCCAGAGGAGTGGCTAGTTGGAGTTCAACAAGTTTTGCTATTTTTTTTGTGGAGAGGGGAGTGGAACTTCTTGTTTATTTAGAGGGGATGACTACTTGGAAGGGAAAAGTGAAGAAGAATCAAGATGATGTGGAAGACTAGGAGATGGGGAAGGGAAGTCAACACTTGGGGAAGCAAGTGAGGGGCTTGACTCATGACACTACTAAAATGATAAATATTGAGGAAGAGGAAAAGAAAATCTAGGAGGTTATGGAATTACCCATTGTCAAGGTTATCTTGTGTCCAACTCATAAGCCTCAATATCCTCAATCCACTATGTAAGTTGAGGTAGCACTTCAACCATGAAGTCAAGCTTCTCCTAAGGGCTGTAATGTTTTAGAAAAGGGCCTCCCAATGGAAAACGTGACTTGGAACCAATCCTAAATGTCTTCATCTATGTTGTATCCATATACTACACCATGATAGCCTCCATCCCCTATATATTCTCCAGCAGATCAAAATTTTCCATCTAACTATCACCATCATATGCATCCCCTTATTCTTGATAAGATTCATGGCCAAACTGGTTTTGACCCTACTCATATGGGTAAGCATAATTGTTCTAGATCTAATCATAATGTTGATCTAGAGGAGATGGGAAAAACATTGGAGGTAGATTACATTTTTGTAGGTGTGAATTTCATGAAGGGAATGAATTCATGATCACACAACTTCATGAAATGGAAGAAAAATTAGAGATTTGGAAAAAAAAGTGAATGAAGATGGGTGGAAATGGATGAAAAGGTCTGTAACTTCAGAGACAAGTTTATTGACCAGATGGAGTCGCTAGATGTGCTTGCATGTGCCTCAAAAGGCCGAACCTTAATAGGAGCATATCAACCTGATAAGATGAAGTGGTAAGGTGCTTCAAACCTGTCCCACTGGGTATGACAAAACTATTTGTGCATAATCAGAGCACCCCCAAATGGATTGGGTGTGAAGTGGGGCATTCAGTGTGATTACACAACATGGGACCATCTCTCAAGCTGTGGGACTTGTAAAACTTGAGATGGACCTCCGGAGAAAGCTTGTTCTTGCTTCCTAATCTACCTGCCACAAGCTACTCTAGTACAGGAAGAACCCATTCTCTCCTAATCTAACCATTGCAAGGGAACAAAGAGAGAGAGAGAGGGTGAAATAGCCTACCATAAGAGGTGATACACTAGAAAAGGAAGTGGTTGAATCACAGATCCAACTGCTTGAAGTAGAGAGAGGTGAGTAAAGGAGAGGGTGGACATAATGCACCATGAATAGAGATAGATTTCACACAGAACACCACTTCAAAACCCATTAAGCACAACTCCCAGAACCTGCAAAAAACATCAAAGTATGCACAGTATACCATGCAATGACGAGAAGTAAGAAGAGACAACAAAATAAGCCAAGGATGGACAGATGCATGACAAAACATATTTTATTGCTCCAAAATGTTACACAAAACATCATCAATGGGCAAGAGGCAAGAAAACACCATTACAGAGCCATGGGAGGAGGCTCAGATGCCACATTCTACCCTAGGGAAGAAAGAGAGAGGGGTGCAGAGGAGAAACAATGAACCCACACATAAGAAACCAGAGAAGTAACGTTCAAATCCTATAATCAAGCAACAAAGGGACTCTATAATGGAGTGACAGGGCCTTTGAAAGATCAATAAAACCCATGTTTAAAATCCATCAAACAGGTTAGAGGCAGGATCTAATATGGAATAGCAGCATTGGGGAAGGAGAAAATAGTGTCAAAGAAACTAGATGCTTAAAGGAAAAGAAACGGCGAAGGCTCAAAGTTGTCGATCTCTGAAATGATTTAGAATGAGCCCCAAAAATTTGGCTAAGTATATATATTCAACAGATGCTGCCAAGTGTCCAAATAGCACACCTCCAAAGTTTAAATCCCAAGACAAAGATCCAAACAAGTGTCAGGCCTCCACGCATCTAGAAACTAGCAAGTTGCATCGACCATTGAAAAGTCTTCGACTCGGAGGAGGGTGCCAAGTGTCGACTTCGAACAATTTCAAGACGGGAGCCTAAGGTAGGGACTCAAACTTGCGCCAGCCATCCATGTGTCCCAAGCCCAAAGAGGGGTAGAGTCAATAGCTAAAATTCAAAAAGGTGGACAGGGACGGCCTAAAATCGACTAAGTATAGAGAAATAGCGGATGATGCCATGTGTTGCATCAAAGCAATTTCAAAGTTCCAACAAAAAGGTGATTCCAAAACAAATGCCATTTCACCACGTATTCAGGGCCCAAAAAAGTAGAAGCAGCCATTGAAAAATCCAAGAGCATGCGGAGGATCCCTCGTGTTAACCTGAAACTCCTTAAAATGTAAAATCTTGAGCGGGTTTTTCAAATGAGCGTGAACCCTCAACATGTTCTAGGTCTAAAAAAGGGACATGGTCGAAGTTGAATGGTCAAAGTAGAGACAGGCCAGTGGAGGGGGGCCAAGTGTCAGCATGGCACTAATTCAAAATTAAAATTGGGGTAAGGTTTCTAAATAAGCACTAGGCCTCCACATGTCCCCGATCAGATGTATGACCCCGCCGAGCAAAAAGACTTAACCAAAACATGAGGAAACTAAGCAGGCTGCGGAAGAAGCCACATGTCTACCCAGTGCAACTTCAAAATTAGAATCCAAAAGCAGTCCCAAGACATGCGACAACCCTCCACATGTCCAACTTCCAAAATAACCATTTTTACAACTTCTTGCCACCATTTCTATATGGACCCAATCCAGATTTTCAAATGGGAATATCTTTTGACTCAGTGCTCAAAATCTGACAAATTTAGCACCATTGGAAAGAGCTCGACCTCATCTATGCCTTAGATATCCAAAAATTTAATTTTGGAGAGGTTAGGTGAGGAAAAAATGAAGAAATGTCTTCATGCTATTAATACAGGATCTATTTGCCCCAACAACCAGATCAGATTCAATATGATCCACCGTTCTTCCTCCTTCGAGGTACCGAACAAGTAATTGATGCAGAAATGATAGATTTTGGGAAGATTTGTAGGAGGCATTGATGATATTGGTTGAGTTTTGAACTATTTTTTCCACCTCTCTCTTTCCTTCTTCCTTGTGTGCCAAATCTATAAATACAGGGTTAGGGCTCATTGTAAAAGGGTTGGACATTTCATTTTGTGCCCCACCTTCTTATTTTACTCATAAAAGGATTTGTGGAGCTTTCTTAACCTCTCATTCAGGTTATAATGCAATTTTTTCTTCTTGGCCACTGCTATATACTGTATCAATTCCTGAGCAAAAATATATGTGTATGTGGATGATTCTCAACCCTCTCATGTAGTCATTGTTGTCTCTCTAATCACTTATTATTGTTTGGTCATTTGTGCATGGTGTTATATTAAATTTTCGTGGTTTGTGTAAAACTGTAAAATGAGTGTCTAACATTCCTTTGGCACATCACCTAGTTAGCTTAGTTTATTTCTTACATCTCCTCTCCCTGTCTCCTTGGTAGAATAGAGTAGATTAAGAATAGATCCTCTGTGATTTAATTGTATAAATGCACCTGAACAGAGGACTAGGAACCGACCTCAATCTGGAGAGCTCTCTCAACTCGCAAGGTCTTACACTTTGAGAGATGCTCCATGTTGTGCAATCACACTTAGAGCCTTAACCCATCTGATTGTAGACATTCATGGGTGTTGTGATTCTACACTAACAGAATTCTAATAAAATGGCTGAGAGCGTTAGGGATTTTTTGGGGTATTTATTTATAGATGCATTGTTGATTTATAGAGTTGAAGTTAATGTTAATTTAATGGCTTTTGGGGATACTTATAAATCAATTATTCCCTTACGAATGGTTTGAATATGTTAACGAGGGGTACTTTAAAAGGGCTTGTGATGGAAAGTGGTGATCCACATTATTTTAAACCAAAACTATACACTTATAGAGGAGGTTTGGAAATCCCTAGTGTGGTAAAACTTGGATTGATGTTTAAAATGTTAACTTGTATGATGGATCTCTCTTTTACCCTCACTTTTCATTACTATCCTATAAGGGCAGTGGATTTTTCTTGAATGATTGTGAAATTCCTTGAAGTCAATGGTCAAAACTAGTATTGTTTATGTTCCCTTTTTTAAAATAATGTTTAGGGGTGGTTTTGTTTTAGGATTCCATCTTATAACCCATATGATCACATGATTAAAATTTTAATACTCTTGACATTTCATGTTAACCTTTGGATTCCATTTTTCCTCCTAGATTAATTGTTCAGTTTGTTTTTTGGTCATTTTCGAATCCTAGTATCGTAGCTTGTGCCCTTGGTAATATTTGTTTTATGAATTGAGAATGTTGGTGCAAATACCAGTTCTCAATTTTATAACCTATTTGTTTATTCAATGGAAACCCCATACAATTGACTGTTGTTTCTAACTTAATCGGGCCGATGGTTCCTTCTTGAATGATTATTAAATTTTGTTGCTTTGAGACAATGTTCTTAACTGAAGCATAAGGTTTTCTTCTTAGATTCGCATGGTGGAAATTTTATTTATCTTTAAGGGTTTTTAGTTTTTAGAGATTCGATCCAATTATTGGAATAGAATGTTTCCTTTCTTGATATTGTTAGATAATAGCTTTTTGTTGCTTTGTTTAGTCTTATCTTGCTTAGTTCTCGCGAACTGACTTAGGTTAATAATTGTTGCAGATGGATTATGTGAGTAGATGAGGGAAATACTTGTAGAATATTACAAAAAATAGGGTTGTGAAGTTCTTTTGTATGAATAATTTTATGTTGTAAAAATCCAAAATGGGTTAAGTGGGGAATTTAGAATAAAAATAGTGCCTTAGTATTATGTGTTGTGGAGCAATGTTGTCATAACTATTGAAAATTTTCCTTGTTTTGTTATAATTGAAAATATAAAATTTTATTACCGCATGGTTATGGGTGATTCTAATGTATAGTTTTCACAAGTGAGTAATGTGAATCTTTCTCCTAAGATAAAATGTTGAGTTGAATACCCTTCTAAGACATAGTAACAATGTGATTCTAAGCATAATAAAATGGTTGGATGATCCTTATAAAATTTATAAAAGTTAAGATAAAAAAAATACATACAAATAAATTAATGTAGATGTAAGCTTCTTGAAAACTTTGGGTCCTTAGGTGATCAAAGAGGAAACTAACCTATATAATAAAAATATATTTACCTTGTTTTTCCCCAAGCTAAACAATTAACGTTATATTTTTATGGTGAAGTCTTAAATGATATTATACTATAATCACTTTCTAGTTCTTGGAAGATAATAAGGTTTTATAAGTAGGAGGAAATTTATTAAGAAACTCTTCATTCTCTCTCAATCATTTGAAATGTCAAATTGTCTTCCTTTTTCAAACTTAATCAGGAAATGAGACCCTAAAGCTGAATTCTTTTTGACCGGTTCAGTTAATCCTTGCCTTGATTCATGGTGATCTTTCTTAAGTAACATTAAACTTTAGATCCTTTAGCAAATAACATTATTGTTTTGAACCTAAAATGATACTTTACCTCAATCAAAGCTTGTGCTTATCACCTGTGCAATAGAGGTGTGGAAAAAGTTTCAGTGGCTTGCGTAAGATTAATTAACCTTGTGAGAAATGGGAAATGTTCTTAAATCAAATGAATTAAACTAGTTAGTGACATATAATTGATGATCCTATTCTAGAAAGCTTGGCCTTAAGCTATTTAGTCAATAGTAGAAAAGAAAGAAGTTCTCCCTTGTGAAAAGAATTGTGCAAATCATTACATGAATTTTTTTAAGAACGTAAGTTAAGAATTAAGAAACGTTTTAGTAAACAAGAAACCTTAAACAAACTTTCCTCGTGGGATGCCCTAAACATAAGTTTGTTCTATGGTTGGACCTGTATGTGATGTTCTGTCGAAATGGGAACTGAAAGTATCATGTTGACATCGTAGATTTCATTGGACCTTGGTGGTCAATGTTGTGTCAAGTCTATCGTGAGTTGGTGGTAGTCATTGTGATCCCTTGTTGTGTCGTGTAAACTCCAAGTAAGTCAAAAAAAAGTTATCCGATTTTTTTTCCGTGTTGTATTTGTTGTGTGTTTTAAGTGGACATTATAGAATCAAAATTGTTCTTTATATAACTATGACGAATTAATTACTCTTAATTATCAATATATAATTAAAACAAGAATTTACTCAGCCAATATAATCAACGATAACATTATTTATATATATATATATATATATACACGTAAACCTTGCATGTGCCGATTTTAATATATTCTATACATAACAAAGGAGAAGCATGCACGCAAGTGAGTATTTCAACATGTAAGAGAGAAACCCACAAAAAGATGTTTATTTGAATAGAACAAAATCCCTCGCATATCACGGGCATTCATATTTTATTACATTCATGTAAAAAGAACCTTCCATTTCTTGTTATGTTTTAGTTGGGCCCTAAAAAGTCTTGTCCGACAATAAATGTACATAGAGAAGTTGATTCCAGCTATCGGGAATGCCAGGTACACACCAGTGTGAACAATCTGCATGAGGTGCACTAATCTTAAGTGTTGTGTAGATTGAAGGATGGCCATCGTCCCGAAAGGCTGTGTTGTGTGTTATGTTAAAGAATTTCACTCCAAAACTGGTACTCTTCAAAACATCCTGTACAATCTTGGCATGAAAACTCGGCTGAGGGTCGTTATGATGGATCAATATAGGCTCCTTCAAATCACATCTGTGTACATTTTACTAAAAATAAAAAGATATTTCACAAGATTTTCTCGGAACAAAGTATATCTTAACATGGGCAAAAATAATTAGAGAATATAGGCTCCTTCAAATCACATCTGTTACATTTTACTATAAATATTTCACAAGATTTTCTCGGAACAAATATATCTTAACATGTATTTAATTAGAGATTAAACATAAATCTTTGTTTATAGATCTGATATGATTTCAAATATTAGAGGCAATGATTTTGAGCAGGTAACGATTAGGAACAATGTTTGTATGGGCTTATTCATACTAAAAACGTTTTACCTCTGATTACTATCGTAATGACTGAATGAAGTGCCACGAAAAAAGACAAGCGTTTGGGGATTTAGGTTAGAAGATATCCAATTTGCCAGTGTTGTTAGTGCCTTTCTATAAGCCACGACTGGATCCATGTCTCTATATATCTGGTTTCCTTCAACGATAATGTCCCATCTGCCCACAATGGATTAACAAAGATATTTCAATATTTCATGGTATTATTATGTACAAAGTTATGATATTTAGGGTCTATATTAATATTCAAAAAACTTCTATGAGAATATTATGTGATTAATATGGATAGAGATTACATTTTTTATACCCTTTGGGATGCCATGTTTAAAACATCGGGCCACCATTATAGATGGTCATAAATGAAATGACAAACGGCTCCTAGAAAAGTGGGTTGCAACTTCCAAATACTTTGGATTAATATTACTCCAGAGATTACAGTTTTTCATACCTTTGGGACCTAAAACATCGAATTTAGATGACTCAAAAAATAATCATCTCCGATCCAGTGGGTTGCATTAATCTCATCCACATGAAGAGCTTTCAAGATTAAGATTACCAAATATGGAGCCCAAAAGAATTCGATCGCAACGTTATATTCCTGCATACATTTAACAAGATTCATCAATAATTACCCATTAAAGTTCCTTGCAAGATCTACTAAAAAAGCTAAAGACATTTGATAGCTTTCTTACCAAGGATTTGAATCTGAAATTGGTGTTGTTGTTCCGAACGAATGTATTTGGAAATTCTGCATGCAGAAGGCAGACGAGAGAAAGAAACTGGTTGTTGCTAATGGAGTCACCAACAAAAATTATTCTCTTTCCTCTCAGCTTCTCTCATGCATCATCGGTGCCGCCCATGAATCTGAGGAGTAACAATATTATTTTAAGTATCCGCCACCTTGTAGTTCCAAACATTGGTTCAACCAAGATAGGTTCATATTCATTCTCACGTGAGAACTTGAAATTTCTCTTATTATCTAACCTTGGCCGCTGATCTGAGCAATATTATTCAAAGTATCCGCCCATCAAAACCTAACCAAAAACTTCAAAACAAAATAATTAGAAATTTCTCTTATTATCTCCCTTGGATATTGCAGCCATTTGGTTGCATCTCCACTTCTCATAATCAGAATCCGGTTCCCATTTGCTTTGAGTTGAATTGAGAATTAAGAAGGACATTGTAAACCATCATAGAGAGGATAGGAGGTGTCATGAACCCATGTCCCTGAGAATAAATCGCACTCTGTTTCTGTGGCTACATCTTCAACTCTATAAACGTGGTAGTCATTGATTTCTTTACGAGCAATTCTGGCGCAGGGCATGCTTATCTGCAATTACACATAGCAGAAAACCAAGAATTGCAATCTTCATCCTGGTGCAGGATTATTAAATGGTATCTGGCTCCATCATTATCAATATTTTTCTGTATAGTGTAAGCTAGATTAGTTGTTAGTGCAACAACTGTTATAGCGCCATGCATTGTATAACGGTGGATAATTAAGCCTAAAGCCCTACTAATCCCTCTTTGATATAAGAGGAGAGGACTGAGATACGCAATCAGTAGAAATCAAAGCAGATTAGTTCAGGTAAGGATTATAACGGTGGATAATTAAGCCTAAAGACCTACTAATCCTTGATTTGAGATGGCAATTTTTTTTTTCTTATATGTGTTTTTTTTTTTTTTTTCAATTCATTTTGTACTAAATATATTTCATGAATATTTAAGTGAACGAATAGACAAAATAATATGAAACATATTAATGCCGACTTAAACATATTTATAGAGGCATCTACAATACTGAGTGAAAGAGTTTGAATGTCGATCCCAGTGAAAGAATGTTGTGTCCGTAAAATAAAAACTAGGGCCCATGAAAGAATTTTACGCCAATGAAAGAATGGCGTGACCGTGAAAGAATTCCTTCACGATGGAGAGGTGGCAGTTATGTTGGAGCAACAAGAAGCTGGTGAGTCAATGGAATAGATTTTGACACATTGGACCTTGCATTCCAAGCAGGTGACGTGGAAATGTTGATTTCATAATTTGGAGCACGCGACCTTTTATAAGTTTTTACATTAGTTTAATCTAGGAAGTCGGTAGGAGGTGATATGTTTGAAACTTTTCCCAGACAAACTGTGACAAACGCTCCACCAATTTTCATTCAATTCAAATTTGAGACGCGGGAACTTTGGCGCACACCAGTCAAATCGGTGGAGGCGAAGGAAACCCCGTAAAAGAAATTACAAACTCACCACATTCCGTGGAATGCGTAAGATGGTGATTTCTAGCTTGTGTGATGCAGTGCTAATAGATAATCATTCAAACTTCCACAACCAAGAAGTTACAAATAATCAGTTTTCCTTACTTTGCATGTTAAGGACCATCAATAAGTCTACAATGGTTGAGAATTTTCAGACTGAATAATACCTTCTTAAGGGCTCCTTTGTATCACAACTTACTCTTCATATTTCAAGAAATGTCAATGTAACTTGACTCAAAGGATTTATAGCCTCTGAGATCAGTCACTTAGTCATTTACCATACCTTACTCTCATTCTCCAGTAGTAATCTTTAGAATCTTGATTCAATACAAAAATAATTTTCTTGTCTCTCTTGCTAATTTGAGAGCTCCTTATTCCTTACTCTTCTCCACAACCTTAGATTAGGGTAAAAGAGGCAAGGTGCTCAACCTATATATATGTGAGAGTGAGTCTTAAAAATTTCATGGCTGTGGAAAACTTGGCAAAGGCTGAAATGAATCATTGTAGGTATTTTCTTCTTTTTGCAAGTATAGATTAAACTACCCTGCCTCCTTTTTCTTAGCTCTAACTGAAGACTGCCACCTTTGGTCTATTGATTCTAGATGCATTTTAGCTCTCTTTACCTATCTCAACACTCAAAAAATATCACATCAATGGAAAAAGACATTCAAAACCTTCAAAGTTCATCACTTCCCCTTATTATCACTAAATTGTCTTCTTATCATTAAAACAATGCAAGCATGGATCATAGGTGGTGATAGAAATCTAGATTCGTATCTAAGGCTTCAGGGTCTCCATTAGCATTCTTTTATCACTTTAAATGTGTATTCAAAATTTGGAGGTCCAACTCCTTACACACCTCCATCTATTTCCCTTGTTTGGAATTAGTTCAAAACGACTCACTAGGTTTCCTTTTATTGACTGGCATGCACAAAATAGATTTTAGGGATTTTAAATAGAAAAGAAATAGCATTTCTAGTACCCTTCAGAGGGTTTTTGGTATGTATTTCTTTTCAAAAATCTATATCTTGGAGTGTATAAATTTGGATAAATCAAAATCTATATCTGAGTGTAACTAGTATTTCCTTGTATCTAGGCTCTCCTTTTAGGTCTGGGACTATGACATCTTCTTGATCTGCCAAATGTCATTGATAACTCACTATTCTTCCAATTGAGTATCAAAATTCTTGTTGAATCTATTATAGAGACATATTCAGATGATATCTTAAAAAATTTAAGATCAAATTCGATGTTTAGAACCCCCAAATTACAAACCTAGTCATTCCCTCAATGGAAGTTCCTAGGAACCCCGTAGAAAGAAAAAGGAAAATAAAATACTAATAAATTAGTTTCAGGGTGTGAATTTTATACCTGAACTCAGGATTAAAATTCTTCACCAAAAACTCTCACTGTAGTGCCCACTTCGCTTTGACACCTTTTGATACTGATCATGACACTGTTGACTATATTATGGACATTATTGTGACTTTTGATTTAGCATAATGTTAGATGTTAGAGCATGGACTATTATTGACTTGATTCATATATGATGCATGATGATTATTAGAGACATTTTATATAGATGTTGATATGCTATTTGACATGGTTATTATATTTATGGATGTTGTTCGGACATGTGATATTTGGATATATTGAGTAGACTGAGAAAATTGAATTAAAATTGATGATGATATAGTTGTTGATGAAATTGTAAGTGATATTGTTGATTGTCTTGATGTTGTTGTGATTCATATATATATTGATGATTTTGGAATTATATTTATATTCATTTGGATGTTCTGATATGGCCACGAGGCCGAAGGAGGTATTTTTGTTTTATAGGTTAAAAATATCACAACACACATCGGGGGATTGGAGACCAACCACATTGGAATTCTAGATGAATTCAACAAGGTCACCATGGCAACTTGTAATTGTTTGTGTGTGTTTGATTGTTGTTAGGGATTCCCATGGGGGGATCACCTTTGAATGTGACCAAGGGACTTTGTGTATTTTCTTTTATTTGGTTCCTTTGTTTATGTTGTATGTGTTTTATAAGTGATGTGTTTCCCCTTTCTATTTAATTATATAAATTGTGGTAAAGTAATGTGGGTAATCATATTGTTAAAGCTAATTAATCGAATTGGGTCATAAGAAAGTAATTATTGGAGTTGTTGGCTCTTGTATTAAATGTTGTAAGAAATGTGTAAGTAATGTGTAAATGTAAGTTGATTTTGGAGTATGAAACACTCCACCTTCTTTGAAATTCGAATTTTTCCTTGGAGGCTGATTTTGGAGGCTTGTGGGACAAGTTAAACTTGTCCCACACCTCTTAAATTTATTTACCAACCTTACCTATGGTTGGAGAGTTAAATTTAGACTTTCATTATGCATTTTTGTAAGTCAAGTTGTATGTTTTAATTGCACTTTCTTACATGTTTTAATTTCAGTCCTTATGGGGTGTGGGCTTGATTTGGAGTGTGTAAGTAAAATTGTCATATTATTCACCTACTTATTTATTGTGCCTTGGAGATTGAAGTTGACTTATGAGTGGGAGTTGAGGATGTGTGAAGTGGCATCCTACATGGATCCACCTCATCCTCTTCTCTTCCCTCTTCTATATATTCAAATTCCTTAGCTTGTTTTGGGGTTACTTCAACTTTTGCTTCATTTTGGGTGAATTATTTTGGTGTTTTGAGAGCTCTTGCTTTTGGAGAAGATTTGGAGATTGTTGAATGCTTGTTGATTGTTGATCTCTTGGATTGTTTTGCATTGGAAAGCTTGTTGTTTTGAACTTGGAACAAACTCCATCATGGAGAGGTAAGAGCTTGGCTCTTGAAATGCTCTTCTTTTATTTTTATGAAATATGTGAATGGTTGAATGTTTGAATTGGCATGCTTGTTGGCTGGTTGGGTAGACTTCCTAGAGATGGTGTAGGAGAAGACTATGGGGTATTCCTGTGGGAGGCATAAGTGGTTTTGGGAGGTATAAGTGTGGAGGGAGTTGGGATTTGGGTTCCACCTTGTAAAAAGAAATAGATTGCATTTCTTTACTCATTATGGGGTGCCATAAGAGGTTGGGGAGGCATAAGGAAATGTGAGGAATAAGGGGTACTTGGGGGAGGCATAAGGGCATGTCAGGGTTTTGAAATGATATATTTTTGGCAGTTTGTTCTCAGGTGGTGATACCCATTTCCCCTTTAGGGAGGCATAAGAAGCATCCCCCATAGTTTCTTGCTCCTTTGGCTTGCATGAGGAAGCCTGAGTTTTTTGTTGTTGTTTTATTTGTGGTTGCAAACTACATTTTTTTTTGGACTGTGTTTTAAATGTGAAATCTGCTTGTGTGTTGTGGAAGCCTATTGTTGCCATGAGTTGAAACACATTTCTTATTGCATTGTGGTTGGGGCTCAGGGGCCAATGAAGAAGGATGGCTTCTCCTTTTCATTGGATGTCTTGGTTGGGTGGAGAGCATTTTCTTTCCCCCTGTTTTGTTGTGATAAAATTGGAGAAAATGGAAATTTCATGTTGTTGTTCTGGAGCTGAGAAAAAAGACAAGTTTGATAGTCCTTTGTGAGATTTCTTCTTTATTGTAAACCATTTGCCCACTTCAAGTGGATGACCTTGTAATATTATTTGTAATGTAAAGATGTTTTGTTGGCTATGAAGAGTTACTATGTTTTGGAAATGTGAAAGATCCCATTTGAATTGTGAAAATGTGAAATACTCTGTAATTTTATTCTGTGAAAGGAAAAGAAAGTTTGTAATTTGTCTTTTGAAATGGAATGGAAAAGAAAGTTGTAAAAGAATCATCCAAGTTAATGGAGAAGTTGTATTATTGGTTTGTTAAATTTATTTTCTTCATTGGAAAAAATTTTTTTGAAATGCATTATGAAATTTATTTTGAAAAAAGAAAAAAAGAAATATTTGTATGTAGAAATGTTATATTAAGGTGTTCTTTTAAAATGCATCCTTGAAAATGGAAGTTGCATTACATTGGAAACCCATTTTGAATGAAGATGAAATCTATGAAAATTGAAAAGTAAAACGTATGACATGGAATGAATTAAATGAAGTATGTATTTTAAATTTGGTTTTGAAATGTAAATTATCAAATTGGATTTGAATGAATTAGAAGTTGTAAATGGAAAATAGCTCTTTTAGAATTCCAGTATAAACTCCATCTTAGATAATTTTCAAACTGGTAAATATTAAATAAAAAATGTTCAGAACAACCCTGCAAACTTTTAAAATGAAATGAAAAATGTAAATTGAAGTAATGCATGATCAAATGATCCCAATTAGACTTAACACTTAAGAAAATTTTCATAGAACTTTGTAAAATTGGGCTCAAACTGTTTTTTAGTCATTTTGTTGTCAAATTGGGAAATTTTTAAAATTAAAATCAATCAAACAATTTAACTCTTGCAATCCATCCTAGATTCTCCCAAGTGCAATCCTCCATGTCTATTGGCATGTTGAGAAAGAAAGAATGTCAATTTGAATAAAAATTTTATAAGTTAAAAATGCCAGTTCACTTTTTGAAGCCTGTACAGAATTTTTTCTCAAATTGACCCTTAAACTTTATCAAAATTAAATTCTTAAGGTTCCCATGTGCAAAGAGGACTTTGAGAGCTTTCCAAAAAGTCCTCGTTTTCCAAAAAACCGAGTTCCCAATCGAAATTTATGGCCTTCTGAAGTTTTTACTTCATTTGGCTTCAAAAATAATCTAACTGTCAAAATTAATTAATAAAATATTCGATGGTAGACCCATAGGCTAAAACTTTCCTTTTTGTTTTTCACCCAAAAATGCAAAGTCATGAAGTTCCCCACCACTCCGCTGACCCGCAACCTCTTTTTGTCCAAAAATATTCTAAGTTCAAAAAAAGAAAATTTGGAAAATTTTCCCTGCGGCCCAGCCCCTTTCCTTTACGCTTTTGAAAAGCATTTCCATCGGCACGCAGGCCCGCAACCCTTAACTTAACCTTTCAAAATTTTGGAAAAAATTTCCTATTTTCTCCACACCCCGTGCCCTGCATCTTCCTTGGAAAGAGAATGGCTCCGCGCTGGAGGCGTGGGCTTTGTTTTAAACCTTAAGTTTTCAAAAAAATTTTGGAAAAATTCTAAGTTTCCTCCGCGGCCCCAGTTGGTCCTCAGCCCAATCAATGTGCTGCCATGTGGCATCATGAGGTGTCGGTGGAGGAGCGTGATTGTTTTAAACCTTAATGTTTTAGAAATTCTTTTGGGAAAAATTTCTTAAATTTTCCTCCGACCACCCGCAGCCAATGGTGCTTGGCTGACACGTGGCATCCACTGGCTATCGGCGGAGGCGCACGGGTTTTTTAAAGCCTTTGCTCTTTTTATCACAAAAGTCTTAAATTCTATAAGTTTCCCCACAAGTGTATTTTCCGACCCCCAGCTAAATTGGGCTTGACACGTGGCATCCTTGGGTTTGGCAGAGGCGCAGATAAAATTTGATCCCTTAACAGGTTTTTTTGGCAAAAAAAAATTCCTAAGTTTCCATTTAAATCTTGGCGATCCCCGCCTTCCCTTTGGGTTGAATTTTTTTGGACACGTGTCCCCTTAGGGCTTGGGCACATGGAGGTAAATTGTGCCTTTGTCCCAACAGGGAAAAAGTGCTAAATTCCTTCCGTGCTCCACTAACCCGCATCTGGAAAAAGTTTTCTTCCCCACTCCGTCGATCCTCTCTTCTCCTCCAGGTGAAATTTCTCTCCGAAGCCCACAGGCCCGAGTTAGGGAAAATTTTCCTCCCCAGGCCCGCTCTTGGGAAAATTTTCATCCCAAGGCCCGTCAGCCCATAACTTGAGAAATATGAGGAGTTAGGAGGACTTCTTTATATCACTGGAAAGGGGAGGAAATTTCCTATCTAATGGGAATGTTTTTAGGAAGTTTTAAGTGCATTAATTATGAGAAAAATCAGGTTGAATCTTTTAAGATAGTTCTGGGGGTGGGTAAGTGAGAAATTACCTTGTTAGTTTAAATGTGTATTCTTCCCCTTATAATTAACCTTGTTTTGTTGAAACCTTGTGAATTAAATACCTAGGTTTTAATTGTGGAAAAATCTTACTCCCTGAGTTTAATTAAGAATTCTTGTAAAATTTGTTAATCTTGAAATGGTTGTTTGTCACCTAACTGTATTTAACTTGCTCAATAACCACTGGTTGATAGGAATTTGCTAATTGTTGTAATGGACCTTAAATTTTTGTTGTGAATACCTTTTAAAAAAAAAATTATTCCATAATTTTTCTAACTAAACCTAGGTTGTTCTTGGGTCTCAAGTGGGAGATTTTTGCAGGCGTTACACTTGGTATCAGAGCCATGGGTTCAAAATATTGGACCCTTGGGCACACTAGAAAACTTGAGACTTGAACATTTAAATTTAGTGCAATATTTATCCTACCACACTTTTAAATCTAGAGAACAACTTTGTGTGGAAATTCCATATTTTAGTAAACATGGAAAACTGTATAAAACCTAGAATAAAAAACTAACTCTCGTCTTAGTCTGTGCAGAAGGCACAGATAGGATGAGGGGTATTTTCACATAGACCTAGACTTACCACCACCAGATCATGTTGTAGCAGCTATCCTACCACATATTTTGCAGACACTTCAGGATGTTAATGTCACTCTACGCGGAGGGACCGTAGGAGCACATTCAGTCAGACATGATAGGGTGACATCCATTGAGGCTCATGCATCTCCTCGGCATAACAAGGAGCATAGAGGAGAGAAATCCCATGAGGAGTCAGTCAGAGAAGAGTCACCGCAGAGGGGATAGGGAGACCAAGTTTCAGGACACAGAGATAGGTCTCGGAGCCCTAGGCTTAGAGATGAGCATACAGAGAGGCCTAGGGGTCATCAAACTACAACTACATACCATATCAGGGAGATTCTAAAGCTACAACCATCACATTATTCTGGTGACATAGGTGGATTTCAGGAAGAGGCCTAGTTGGTGAGCTTGAGCCAATGCTTCAAAGTCTATCCTTGTTCTAGCAACACGAAAGCTCATGTTGTGATCCATCTACTGAGGGATGGAGTAGGTGTCTGGTGGAGGACAGAGGAGTAGAAGCTCCACGTGGATTCTAAGACAGTTACATGGGAGCTCTTTGAGGAGTGGTTCAGGAGAAGATATTTGTCACGGAGGTTCATACAACAGAGGATAGATGAGTTTCATGACCTCCGACAGGCATCTCTTACAATGACTGAGTATGAGAGAAAATTTCTAGATCTACTCCAGTATGTTGATTACATGCAAGGATGAGCAGGTGTGGATCCACAGGTTCATCCCAGGCCTGAATCTAGACATTGGAGGTGTAGTGCAGATCCATTTTCCACAGACATTAGCTGAGGCCGTTGAGAAGGCCTATATAGCAGAGGAGACTCGGGGAAAGACCCAGCAGGCTAGAGACCGAGTTCAGAGCCGCATCCAGCAGATGCAGGATAATAGATCGAGGGGGTTAGTACCTCCTCCTCATGGTGGACAGGGTTCAGCACAGTCATCTTTTAGACCCCAACAACAACAACAGTCCCTCCCACCTTATAGACCTCCACAGAGATTTGATGCACAGAGGGGTCAGAGTATGGGGCCTCCTCCTAGGGGTCCCATTAGGACACAGGGTGCCCAGAGAGCTCAGTTAGTAGGATCTCACCAATAGAGACCTCAGTAGTCCACAACTGGATCATCAGGATCCACACCACAAGCCTCTAGAGTACCGGCTGGACCTACTACATAGGGAGAGGATCAGGTAGTTGTTTTGGTTGTGGTGTTACTGGACATTTTTGGAGATATTTACTATTAAACCCTAATAACAAGGGTAAGACACATATCTCAGAGCCTACTATTGGTGACATGGGACGTAGTCATCGAATCTACATAGCATTTGAGAACCACCAGGACAAGCACCAGAGTACAATTATCTAGACTAAAGGTAGCATTAGTGGCATTCATACCTCCACTTTGTTTGATCCTGGTTCTTCTGATTCTTTTATTACACCATCTTTAATAGAGTATGCAGGCTGGTGGCAAGTTAGGCAGGGTCTTAGTTGGGATGTAGAGATGGCTTCAGGAGCCAAGATCTCTGTAGAATCCTTAGTTAAGGAGTGTGTAGTGGATTTGGGACCTTTCACCACTACCTCAGATCTTTGTATCCTTCCTTTGGGCTCATATGGAGTCATCTTGGGCATGGATTGGTTGTCTGCACACAGGGCTTGAGTTGGATTGTTACCATAAGATCATATCATGTACAGATGATCTAGGAGTTGAAGTCAGTGCTTTCAGGGGTCAGGAAACCTGTTACTATTCACACCATCTCCACTATACAGCTTAAGCAGTGTGTGTGATGGGGTTGTCAGATGTATGCTTTTACAATCAGTGACAAATCAGAGGATGGGTCTAGTGGACCATCGCTAGATGATCATCCCATTTTGAGAGAGTTTGCAGATGTCTTTCTAGGGGAGCTACCGAGGTTACCACCCCCACGTGAGATTTATTTTCATATAGATCTAGTTCCGGGAGCAGAACCTATCTCACGAGCACCTTATCGGATGACCACCCAGGAGCTTTGTGAGCTAAAGTTGTGGTTAGAGGGCCTTCTAGAGAAAGGACTTATCCATCCTAGTGTATCCCCTTAGGGTGCACCAGTGATTTTTGTGAAGAAGAAGGATGGATCCTTGTAGTTGTGTATTGATTACCACCAGCTGAACAAAGTAACGATCAAGAATCATTACCCCCTTCCGCGCATTGATGATTTTTTTGATCAGATGAAGGGAGCCACATGGTTTTCTCTAAGATTGATCTTAAGTCAGGCTATCATCAGCTGAGGATTACAGAGGTAGATATTCATAAGACTACCTTTCATATGAGATATGGGCACTATGAGTTCATAGTGGTGCCTTTTGGTTTTACTAATGCCCCCGCAGTGTTTATGAGTTTGATGAATGGGGTATTCAGGAATTTCTTGGATCATTTCTGTGCTCATATTCCTTGATGACATTTTGATTTACTCATGTACACATGAGGATCATGAGGGGCACCTTCGAAAGGTTCTTCAGTTTCTTCGTGAGCAGCAACTTTATACGAACTTGGAGAAGTGTGCTTTCTTTCAGACAGAGGTGCAGTATTTGGGCCACATCATTTTTGGGGAAGGTATCACAGTCGATCCTTCCAAGATTAGAGCTATTATGGATTGGCCAGCACCCACTACTATGACTAAGGTGCACAGCTTCATGGGATTAGCAAGTTATTACAGGATATTTGTTCAGGACTTCTCTTAGATTGCACACCCCATCACTTCCCTTCAGTGGAAAGGGAAGAAGTTTGTTTGGTCAGATAGATGTGAGCAGGCCTTCAGGACACTGAAGGAATGCCTCACCACAACACCTATTCTTGTAGTACTTGATCCGCATGGTGAGTTCTTTGTATGCAAGGATGCTTCTTTGGCAGGACTTGGAGGTGTATTGATGCAGGAGGGCAGAGTAGTGGCTTTAGAGTCTCACAAACTCAAAGATTATGAGCTTAATTATCTAACTCATGATCTTGAGCTTGTGGCAGATGTGCATGCCTTGGTTTGATGGAGACACTTTCTTCTTGGCAACAGATTCACACTCAGGACAGATCACTTGAGTCTTCGCCACCTCTTCATGTAGCCTAATCTCAATTCTCATCAACAGCATTGGATGGAGTTGATTTGTGAGTATGATATGGAGATAGAGCATGTGAAGGGGAAGGAGAATGTGGTTGCAGATGCTCTCAGTAGATGGAGACATGTGGTTATGGCCACTTCAGTGGGAATAGATTTGTGGAGCAGGATTCTACAACAGCTTCCTCTTGACAGCTTCTACATTGTAGCTATAGAAGAGATCAAGTCTAAGAGACCCCTTGAGGAGAATTTTGATGTTTTCTCATTAGAGGCAGATGTAATTTTCAGGCACAGAGGTTGGATTTATGTTCCCAGACAATGAGAGGCTTGAGGTAGGACATCTTGAACAGAGGCACATCGTGTACCCTATTCAGCCCATCCTCGGGTGAAGAAGATGCATGCTACCTTGAGACAGTTGTATCAATGGAGAGGACTTCGTAGAGATGTGGCTCAGTTTGTGTCACACTTGTTTAGAGTTCTAGAAAGTGAAGGCCGAGCATCAGCATCTAGCTGGCCTTCTCTTTCCTCATGTTATACCAGGGTGGAAAGTGGGACACCATTTCCATGAACTTCATTGTTGGGCTACCAATGTTGAGATATCACCACGATGCCATAATGGTCACGGTGGATAAATTAACAAAAGTGGCTCAATTTTCTCTAGGTGAAGACCACTTATACAGCTAGTGCAATGGCACGAGTATATCTGGATGAGATTTTTCAGGTTGCACAGGATTCTGTGAAAGATCATTTGTGAATGTAATCCTTTGCATACTTCCGATTTTTTGACTACCATCCAGTATGCCATTGGGATGATGATCAATTTCAAGACATCATATCACCCTGAGACAGATAGAAAAACTGAGTGGGTGAATCAAATTTTAGAGGATATGCCCTAGATGTATGTTATGGATCAATAGTCAATATGGGAGGATTAATTGTACTTGGTGGATTTTTTCTACAATAATAGTTTTCAGAGTTCTATAGGCATGATACTCCCTTTCAGGCTTTGTATGGTATAGAGTGCAGGACACCTCTTATCTGGGAAAAGTTAGAGGATAGGGTTTCTCTTGAATTATCTTTGTTACAAGACATGGAGTAGTAGGTTGTTTGATCAGAAAAAGACTATAGGAGGCACATGATAGGTAAAATAAGTATATCCAGATCAGCAATAGGACTGACCGTGGTTTTCTATGTGGGCATGAAGGTGTTCCTTCATGTCAGTCCACATAAGATCCCTATTTGTTATAGAAAAGGTTCTAAGTTTAGCTACTAGATTTGTTGGTCCTTTTGAGATCTTAGAGTGTATCGTCCCTTTGACCTACCATTTTAACATTTCCATCTGAGATTTTCTTACATGGCCATGACGTGTTTCATGTTTCAGTTCTTAGGAGATATATTGCAAATCCTTCTCATGTGATGGATTGGACCTCACATTGCAGGTGCCGGATCAGGGGCAGGTGATGGTGGAGCCTGCTTGCATTATAGATCACTAGACCCTAGGCCTTCGAGATAGAGACATTGACTAGGTTTTGGGTGCAGTGGGATAGATATAATGAGACTGCCCAACTACAAGTGAGAATGTTAAACTTTGCTACGAGTTCGATTTCCACATTTTTTCCACTGAATTCTAGAAGGAAAGTCAAGTCTAAGGGGAGGGGGATGTAGTGCCCACTTCCCTTTGACACCATTTATTATTTTGATTTCGATCCTGTGGACTATATTATGGACATTATTGTGACTTTTCATTTAATATGATGTTAGATTATAGAGCTATAGCTATTTACTTTTAATTTATATCTGTTGCATGATGATTGTTAGAAACATTTTATATAGATTTACATGCTGTTGGATATTGGTTATTTATTTTGGATGTTGTTCAGACATGTGATATGTTGATATACTGAGTAGAACAAGAAAATTGAATTAAAATTGATGATGATGTAGCTGTTGATGACATTATACGTGATATACTTGAATGTCTTGATGTTGTTGTGATATATATATATATATATTGATGATTTTATACGTAAAAATAAAATAAATAAATAAAAAATAGATTTCTGATTATATTTATATTCATTTGGATGTTCTGATATGGCCATGAGGCCGAAGGAGTTATTGGTGTTTTGCAAAGTTTTAAAAATATCACAACACACCAGGGGCATTAGAGGACCAACCACATTGGAATTCTAGATGAATTCAATAAGGTCACCATGGCACCTTGTATTTGTTTGTGTGTGTTTTATTGTTGGTAGGGATTCCCATGGGGGGGATCACCTTTGAATAGTGATCAAGGGAATTTTTATTATTTCTTTTATTTATTTCCTTTTTTAAAGTTAGTATGTGTTTTAAAAGTGATGTGTTTCCCCTTTCTATTTAATTAAATGGTGGTAAATAATGTGGGTAATCATATTGTTAAAATTAATTAATCAAATTGGGTCATAAGAGTTCTTATTAGATTTGTTGGCCTAGAATTAAAGTGTTGTAAGAAATGTCTAAGTGATGTGCAAGAGATATGTAAGTTTATTTTGGAGTATGAAACAATCCACCTTCTTTTCCCCCGAAATTAGAGTTTTCCTTGGAGGCTGATTTTAGAGTCTTGTGGGAGAATTTAAACTTGTTCCACACCTCTTAAATTTATTTACTAACCTTACATATGGTTGGAGAGTTAAATTTAGAATTTCACTATGCATTTTTATAAGTCACGTTGTATGTTTTAATTGCATTTTCTTACATGCTTTCAATTTCAGTCCTCATGGGGTGTGCGCTTGATTTGAAAGTGTAAGTACAACTACCATTTATTCACCTACTTAATTATTATGCCTTGTAGATTAAAGTTTACTTATGAGGTGGAGTTGAGGATGTGTGAAGTGGCATCCTACATGAATCCACCTCATCCTCTTCTCTTCCTTCTTCTATATATTCGAATTTCCTTGGCTTGTTTTGGGTTACTTGAACTTGCATTGCTTCATTTTGGGTGCCTTATTTTGGTTTTAAGAGTTCTTACTTTTGGAGAAGATTGGAGATTGTTGCATACTTGTTGATTGTTGATCTCTTGGATTGTTTTGCATTGGAGAGCTTGTTGTTTTGAACTTGGAACAAACTCCATCATGGAGAGGTAAGATCTTAGCTCTTGGAAATGCTCTCCTTTCATTTTTATGCATATCTGAATGGTTGAATGTTTGAAGGGTGTTGTTTTTATTTATTTTTTGGTTGGGTACATGGCCTAGGAATGGTGTAGGAGAAGACGACAGGGTATTCTTGTGGGAGGCATAAGTGTTTTGGGAGGTATAAGTGTGGAGGGAGTTTGGATTTGGGTTCCACCTCGTAAAAATAAATAGCTTGCATTTCTTTACTCATTATGGGGTGCCATAAGAGGTTGGAGAGGCATAAGGAATTGTGGGGAATAAGGGGGTACTTGGAGGATGCATAAGGGCATGTTAAGGATTTGAAATGATATATTTTTGGCATTCTTTTCTCAGGTGGTGATACCCATTTCCTCTTTGGGAGGCATAGCTAGCATCCCCTAAAGTTTCTTGCTCCTTTGGCTTGCTTGATGATGCCTGAGTATTGCTGTTTTTTTATCTTGTGGTTGCTAAAATGCTATTGTTTTGTTTTGGACTGTGTTTTAAATATGAAATTTCAATGTATGTTATGGAAGCCTATTATTTTGATGAGTTGAAACATATTTCTTATTGCATTGTTGTTGGGTCTCAAGGGCTAAAATTAAGAAGGATGGCTTATCCTTTTCATTGGATGTTTTGGTTGGGTGGAGAGCATTCCCTTTCCCCCTGTTTTGTTGTGCTCAAATTGGAGAATGATGGAAATTCATACTAATACTCTGGAGCTGAAAAAGAAGATTGTTTGATAGTCCCCTATGAGATTTCTTTTTGTAAAACCATTTCCCACTTCAAGTGGATGACGATGTAATATGGTTTCTATTAAAGATTTACTATGTTTTGGAAATGAAATCCCCCTTTGAATGTGAAAGAGACATACTTTTTAATTTTATTCTATGAAAGGAAAATAAAGATTTGTATTTTGTCTTTTTTAAATTGGAATGGACCAAAAAGCTGTTAAAGAGTCATCCAAGTCAATAGGATTTTTTTGTTTTTTCCCACTTAAAATGATATTGTCCTTCATTGTAAATCTGTGTTTGCAATGCATTATGAAATCTTTGTTTGAAAAAAAAAATACGTTATGAGGGAAAAGAATGTTTATACCACTCTTTTCTTTTGAAATGGAATCAAAGGAAGTTGTATGAGAATCATTTGAATTAATGAAAGTTATTACATTGGAAACCTATGTTTTAAATATAGTATGAAACCTCTATTTTGAAAATTGAAAAGTAAACACATATGAAGAAATGTTATATTGCTCGGTTCTTTCGAAATGTATGATTTGGAAATCAGAGCTATATCTTGGCTTTTGAACATTTGATTTGAATCAACTTAATCTGTTATATTGGATTTGGAATGAATTATAAGACTTAGAAGATGATAAATGGAAAATATATCTTTTCGAATTTGATCCCTATTAGATGTTTTCAAAATTACAAAATATTAATTAGAAAATGTACAGAACGATTCTCTAAACTATAGAAGACAAATGAAATGTCAAATTAAACCTAATACGATCAACACGATCGCAATTAGACCTTAAATCTTAAGAAATTATTATAGAATCTTTCAAATTGGGCAAAGGAAAAATTGTAAACATCTTGTTGTACAAAAATTGGTAATTTGGAATTAAAAATCCATCAAACAAATTATCCCTCACAGTCCAACCTAAATTTACCCAAGTGAAATCCTTCATGCCTAATTGGCATGTTGAGAAAGAATGTTGAATTTGAACAAAAGTTTTGTAAGCTAAAAATGTCAGTTTACCTTTTAGAATCATGTAGAACGGTTTCTCAAAATTTACACTTCAAACTATATCAAATTAAATTCTTAAGATTGTTGTGGAAAGAGGACGCCTTCTGAAGTTTTTAGTTCATTTGGCTTCAGTAGTATTATAACTATCAAATTTAATTATTAAAATATTCTCTAGCGCACCCGCGGGTGAAAACCTTCCTTTTGTGCTTTTTTCCTTAAAAATGAAAAAGACAGGAAATTTTCTGCTGCTCTGCTGGCCCAAAATCATCTTTTTCGTCAAAAATATTCTAAGTTCGAAAAGGAAAATATAGAAAATTTTCTCCAAAGATCATTTTGTTCCCTTAATGTTTTTTTGCAAAAGAGCTAAATGACTTAAAAAAAATTGGGTTGAACTTTTTGAACACGTGTTTGCTTACGAACTCGCAGGCACATGAAGGTAAATTGTGCCTTTGTCCCAAAAGGGCAATAGTGCTAAATTCCTTCCCCACTCCATCGGTCCATGTCTGGGAAAATTTTGCTTCCCTACTTCGCCGGTCTACTCTTCTCCTCCAAGTGAAATTTCTCTCCGAAGCCCGCAGGCCCGAGTTAGGGAAAATTTTCCTCCCCAGGCCTACAGGCCTAATCTTGGGAAAATTTTCACCCCAAGGCCCACCGACCCATAACTTGAGAAATATGAGGAGTTAGGAGGACTTGTTTATATCAATGGAAAGGTGAGGAAATTTTCTATCTAATGGGAATGTTTTCAGGAAGTTTTGAGTGAGTTAATTATGAGACAAATCAGGTTGAATATTTTAAGAGATCTTTGGGAGTGGGTAAGTGAGAATTTACCTTGTTAGTTTAAATGTGTATTCTCCCCCTTATAATTAGACCTTGTTAATTTATGAAACCTTGTAAAATTAAATACCTAGGGTATTTAATTATTTTGGCTCTTCTTACTCCCTAAGTTTAATTAAGAATTGTTTGGATTAGTGTTAATATAATTTTAAATGGTTATATTATCACCTAAGGGAAATTTAACTGTTCTCGGGATAAATTTCACTCTCTTAGTGTTTTTTAAGGTGATTTTATAATTGTTGCAATTGACTCTGAAATTTTTGTTGTGAACACCTTTTTAAAAAAATATTCCATAATTTTTCTAAGTAAACCTAGGTTGTTCTTAGGTCTCAAGTGGGAGATTTTAGTGGGCGTTAAAAATTACATCCAATACACCATTGGTACAAAATATAAGTGAAGATTCATAATATTACAAGTTACAACTTCACATGCCTTTTCCCACAAGAGCACTTCTTCTATTGCACTTCACCATCTCATCAAGCCTTACACATAATAAAATGGGAGAGTAGGAAACACTCTCCACCCAAACAAAAATCCAATGAGGGAGAGAAGCCTTCTTCCTCATTGGCCCCTGAGCCCCAACAAGGATGAAATGAGGGATATTTAGACAACCATGAAAATTGAAAAATGGCTTCCACACACACATTCAAGCAAGAAAAACAATGAAATAACATGATACCAATTTATTTACAACCAATAAACAAATAGCGAAACACAAAGGCTTCATGTTAAAGCCATGGAGGAGAAAGGAACATGGGGGTTCTTCTTATGCCTCCCAAGGGATTGGGTGCAAACTTAAGAGCCTCCAAAAACTCCATCACAATACAAATAACACTATTATGCCTTCCTCAAGAAATCAACCCACTCTTATGCCTCCCTAAAAAAAATAACAAGATAAATAGAAAACATATTTATCAACAAGGTGGACATCCCAACCCAACTCCCTCCTAAAATCCCAATAACATTTCTCTTATGCCTCCCTCAAGTTTTACCCCCATTTCTATTTCTCCCACAACCTAAGGATCAAATCTATTTCCCACAATCATAAGCAATATAAAAAACATGAAATACACATATGAGCACAGCCAAAATAACAAAGTAATTACAAGAGTGAAGATCTACCTTCCAAATGAAGAGGATCCAACTCAAACAAGTTCCAAGACTTCAAAAATCCTAACCAAGCACCATTCATTCCAAGCTCAAATACCATTCTAAATAAAGCTCTAAAAAATTACAAGCATTCCCAAAAATAAATGAGTAAGTAACCCCCAATACTTCCCAAAAACCCCAATAAATAGAAAAGAGGGAGAGGGAGATGATGTGGCTCTATGGAGGATGCCACATCATTTCTTCTCCATCTCACATCACCCAAGTCAAACCCATAATCCAAGATATAATAAATGAGTCGTTGAGAGGTATGACAACCCTATTACACACACCACTTCAACCCAGATCCCATAAGGACAAAATTTAAACACATGTATGAAAGTGCAATAAAAACTTACCTTTTGCCTTCTTAAAACACATAATGGGGTTTATGTTTGACCCCCCAACCCATAGGTATGGTTGGTATAATAAATTAAGAGGTTTGGGACAAGTATAACTTGTCCCACAAGCCTCCAAAATTTTCCTTTAAGACCAAATATGAATTTCTAAGGAGAGGTAGAGTGTACAACACTCAAGATCATGTACACTCAACTTAAAACACATAAACCAAAGAAGAATATAATCTAATAAATGATGTATTTTTTTCCCATCCATAATTATCTTACTAACATGATAATTTACTTAGCTAGACACAAATTTAATTAATGATAAAAGGGGAATTACATCAAAAATTAAATTACATACACCAAAATAAAATAAAAGAAAGGGAAAAAGAACTATACATAAACTCTTGGTCAGAATTGGAGGTCATCCCCCCCATAGGGACCCCTAACAACAAAATAAAACACACAAACTTACACAAGTTGTGATGGTGACAAGTTGTTAGTACCCCACATTCCTTCATTGTTGGTCTCCTATCCGTTGTAGTTTTGTTGTGTTCTAATTTCTCGTAAAATAAAATAATACCTTTCTGGCCTTATTGATATTGAACTAATAAAATCTCTTATAACTACATATCCATTTCAACATCAAATTTCATAACTACTATTGCTAAGACCAAATGATTCAACAATTACTCTCAATTTCCAACATTTCGATTCTACTAATACATCAGTTTGGAATTAAGATCATAAACCAACCAACTCATCTAATCTAAGCAATACTTTCACTCATTCACCATTTTTCCAATTCTTCAATATCAACGAAATCACAAAATGAATTTGATCATCCTAATAAAAATCAATACGAAGAAAATTTAAAATATAAATATATATCTAAGCTAACAACACATCATTTTCTTCCCTACCGAGTATCTATCAGTAGTTATCCATTCAGTTGCAGTAATGTCTATCCTTTTATTTCCATATCACTATGTGTTAATGTTGTTCATTTATTAATATTTACATATACCATGTGCAATGATGACTATGTGTTTAGTCATAGTGATAGATTAAATATAAACAAATGATATTGAAGAGTAATAATATCACAATAAATTTATAACAATGCAACCATTCCATCCAATTGTATTATCCTTAAATTCCCAACAGGGTCCACAATACGACATACAATCAAAATAATAACCAAAACACAATAGTAATCACGATGTCCTGAAAATTTTATTTGTATGCTAACTGGAATACAACAGAAAGATTTAAGATTAAAATTGATTCAAAATTGATAACATGGTTCCTTTAAGGTTAAAGAGGAGTGGGCATTATATAAAGTATTTACTCTAAATTTCTTTACCATAGGTGAAGGAGGCCATGTTTTTCTTCACTATGCAGTTTCGATTATGATTGTCTCCTTTATGTGGTTTCCATTCTAATAAAATAATTATAGGGAAGACTGTATATTTCTCAAATACAACCAGCAACGAGTCTATGACTCTGTATTTGCAAACTGTGTCTTGTCACAGTCCTGATGTGGGCTTTAATGTTGTTTTTAACAAAGGTGAGGTGCTAGAGAAATAGATTGTAAAATCCTTCATGCAAAAATAGAGACAAGACAAAAAAAATTGTTATTATAGTATGTAAAAACTCTTAATACGTTGAAAATACTATGTTTTTGGGGGTTATTTTCTTATAGGTATCTAGATAAATATAAATCAATATAATATTTTGGCTATTTAAAAAAAAACATTTATCATTTAAATATTTTAATTTAAGTTATTCAAATTGTGTGCACATAAAAACTTTTCCACCTAAAACAATCCCCCTAAGGGAATTATAAGACAATGATGTTATTTCAATGTGTAATTTGACAAGCTTATGCAATGTATATGTTTCGTTTTGTAGGAAATTCTTCATTGGATTATGTGGGCTTCCATTTAAACTAACTCTTTACAACCTGCATATTCTCATTTCATTAACATTAATGTGACCACTTTTTTCTATTTTAATTTTACTCTGTTTAAGTGTTTGTGGTTTTAAAATGTTTATTGGATTTTTCTTAAACATAAAAAAAATAAAAAAATGTATTGATATAGGTTTTTCATAAATTATTTTATACCGAGGGATTTTATTCAATAAAAATGAGAAAATTTGCATAACAAAAATTGTAGTAATTATAAAAGGAAGAGTTTTTAAAATTCATTTTGTGATTAAAATAATAATTATACTGAAGGTATTACATAGTGAAATAGGACCTCCTAATTCTGACAAAATTTAGAAATCAAATGGATGACATTCCTGTTTCAAGCGTCATTGAAATCCAACGGTGATAAACGGGTGTTTGCATTAAGTTTTGGTGAATTTCTTTCAATCTTAAAAATTAGAAGGCCCTCAGGATGATTGTAGTGAATACGCATCTGAGGGGCCTAAATTTAACTAACGTGGACTCACAATTCCATGGTTCCCCATGGATCAAATTTTTGTCATCTTTGCAGCACGATACTCGAATAGAAAAAGAAAAGTGTATACTAGACGATACACTATAAAACCATCACCTCCACCATGCGGATCTTGAAAAAATCCCCATTTATGGCCTTCAGTAGGGATTCCCATCACCAGCGTGGACAGGAAAAAAATGGTGATCATCGACTCCAGGCTACCTCCTAGTAAATGTGGTCCAATTCCCCAACCCGAACAACATTATTACCTTCTGCAAAGTGTCTGCAGCATTGAACTTGAAATTCATAGTGTACGGGTCATTGGTGGAAATAAAATGGAAAGGCATAAATGTCACCACAAATATGGACATGAAACAATTTATTCCTGAGCACTGTTCTGACAGTAAAATCTTCCACCATTTCATAGAGTTGTAGACCAAAATTATCACGACATACAGCAGTACCACTACTATGAGCAAGCTGTAAAGATCATTTACAGTTATCATTTTTCCTTCTATAAAGATAAACTCAAACTAATATAAAAAATGAAAAAAAAATCCATTATGTATTCTACTCTTTTCAGAACTCCATTTTCATGAAACACAGTAACCAGGCCACTTCATTTTCCTACTCTTTATCTTTTATTTTGAGTAGTTGTTGTGTTGATTAAGACATTGAAAGTGCTCATTCCTGCTATTCCACTTATGTCTCTACAATATTTGTATATCACTCTTCCTCTGCAGGAAACCCTCAGTTTGTCCATTCTCTGCCAATGCTTAAAAGAGGGAGGGGGGTTAAATGAGGCTCAGAAATTTTTTCTAAAGAACAACAGATTTGCATGGAATTTTGGACCATAGGGGTACATGAACGGAGCAGAATCAGTATCCATAACCTTTTATAGCATCCCACCTATCTCCATCTCCATAGAGGCCCATTTTGGGGCAAGTCAAAGGACCCTGTGTGGTTAGTTTTGCGCCTTCAATATTTTTGTAAATTATGAATCCACCATAGAAGAGAAGAAAGATGTGAGTTTTGGATTTATTGCTCTTATAAATTTTATTGATCATTTATTTCTCTTATAAATAAACCACCAGTAATTTGAGCAATAAGAAATTTTTTCCAAAACAGTGGTGGATGACGGCTTATCACACTAGACAAGATGTGGTGTCTATCTCCCATTGATGCCAACAAAACTTTTAGTTTAGATCCAATTATTAAAAACATTGATTCTTCTTCTCTATGATAATATGCCATGTGGAATTTGTAGATCAACAATTTTTATTAGAGGGATAAAACAAATATAGTATCAGTTCTCTTGTTTCATAAGTGGTTACAGATTAGTAACAATGATGCATGACACCACTTTCACTTAGAACAATAATAAGCTAAACCGTCTCCACCAAACCCAACACTATTTACCTACAGTACAACATTACCTCGAGATTCAATTTAATTGACAGTGTTTAGAATAAAACAAGAGAAAATATGGATTCAAAGCAGTCATTATTATATGATCACAGTGGAAAAAGAGTCTAGGTTTTCCATGCAGATGACCAAATATTAACCATGAATACCTCAAATAGAAGCAATAATAAAATATAAGGATGATAAAGTTGAGAGTTCTGATAATTATGGGGAGAAAATACGAATCTTACTCCATACCTATCCCAATTTATCAAACTTGATCTCCAATGTGAGAAAATATTTGTAAATGGAAAGAATTATACATTCCACATTCACCACTTCCCAACAGAAAAGCATAAATGACTTCACATATCTACGTTCATCAACACATAAATCTTCTAGGTAATGGATTCCTCTTGAATAAATTAATTGAATTTGCATATCCTAGCGAGCAAAACTTGTCCTCCAAGAAAATAACCTTCAATGGTAATCAGAAAGAGCATATTTACAATTGTTGATTCCTTCTGGACACCAGAAATACTTGTCAGTTTCCTTCCATACATGTTAAACCATTTTTATTATCAGTACCATATTAATAGAGCCTACGTAGATTGGGAATGTTTATGTCTAAGACACTTTATCCGCAACCACAGCCGTAATGTTTTCCTCCCCTATAACCACAACCTTGATGGTTGCTTCTTTGGCAACCCCATTATTGATGATGGTCTCCATTAATTGTTTGTTACATACAATGGACATGTTATCAGATAAATATTCAACATCTTTAGCAACGATATTTAAATCCAGAAGATAAAAAACACATATGGGGGACTTTATGGGAAAACACGAATCATGTCTTGGAGATTTACCTACAAAATACAATGGATGTCAATCAGAAATAATTTCAGCACTTGAATTCCAATTCAAAACTGTAGCTGAAGTTGAATTTTTAGCACGATTGTCAAAGACTCTAATACATCATCTATAATTGACAGTTTTAAAGGTACTACATCTGAGGTAATGGTTGGAGACTAAGTAGGAATCTTGTCTTGTCCCTTTTCTTGTAACTTCAATTCTGACTACAAAACAAATTAATCTCTCTTTTTCCATTAATTAGGATGCACTTTTTGAAAGGAATAAATAAAACATAAAAACAAAATTCAAAGCAATATAATCAATTTGGAGAAACCAATAGTAGTGTGTCATAAAATGTTCCCTCAACAAGATTATTTTAATCTAACCAAAAGTAAATGAAAATTTTTAATATGTCATGGTTTTAATTGCAAATACAAAAAAATCATTTCTGAAAATGTTTGTGGTAGTGAGTGATCTTAATCATTCGTAGTATATTATCACCTCAATGACTTGTACACTACACCCTATATCTCTATCAAATGATTTGAGGGTTAGGGTTAAGTTAGGAATTTGGCCACCTTGTACATGCATCATAATCATAATGATGGACGATGTTGATGGGAAATCCACCCATGCATAAATGGAAGAAATATGTTTTATGTTTTATTTTCCTTAGTCCACAGTTTCAAAATTTATTCCTTATTATTTTATGTTCCTTTTTTCTTTCCATTATTCTTCCCTGAATTTGTCTCTCCATATTTGCGAAAGAGATATGGAACATACCGATGGATATCGAATCCCAGCTAGAAGACAATGCCTTGTTGGTAAAAATATACGGGGTGGATAAAGTAATTTGAGCACTAATGACAGGGCATCAAGGGAGTAAACTTAGAAAGAATGTGCTGAAGCTTAAGGAAGTTGCAGCCAAGATGGTGATGCCAGGCAGTTCTTCATACAAAAAATTGGATAAATTTACACAAGATATGACTACAATAGCTAATACATGAAACATATAAAAAAAATTATATTACTCTCGGTCTCACATTATCTCTGTCACGTGGAAACCGCTTAGATTTTTATTTTTTGTCCTCATATTCCTCCTTCACACGGAGAAGAAAACACATGCAACCAAAATAGCCAAATTTTTGGTAAAAATCATCAAATTCTTCAAATTATATGTCAAAATTGAAGTCAAGTTGATCATGGCTCCTAGATCTCCTCCAAAGTCACTCAACAACAACACTAAAATATGGTCCAGCTGAGATATCTCTAGGACACTCTGACCTTTGGAGCCACCTTCCACCATGTTGGAATTAGCCTACATTTAAAGTGGAAGAGACTAAGATTCCCCTCCTCCTCAACCTTCAGGTGATTTAGACTTGGTTTTTATATGTGTATGGTTTCCATTGGATTCACCAAGTTCCTTTAGTGTTGTCATTAGTTCATGGCCATATAAAGCTATAATATATATAACGTGGGTGTTTTTCTACTCAGGTTGAGGAAGCCAAGTACATATTCGAATCTTGCACGATTCAGAGAATGGAGCTCCTTGTGTTCATCTCCCTCCAATGGCGGATGAATTCTATCAAATTTTTTTCCTTCATCGAAATTACCACTCGAATGATTGGCTTTGAGACTCCCCATAACTAGATTTTCACAATTTACTTTCTGGAATGGTGCCACTATTTCTTGGCTCCTTGCTGAGCCTATGGCTTGCTCAACTTTCATTCAATAATTTCAATGACTTGATATCAGATTTTGATAGGTATGAGAATTTTGATGGTGTTTTCTATCAAATAACAAGCTCACGAGCAACATACTAAAGATATTTTCATACCACCAGTATATGGAGTATCTCAATTTGTCAAATAACGAGCGTGACAACATGTTTCCTCAAAACCCTTCCTTGTATAATTTGTTCAGTCTTAATCTCTCTTAAAATTGGTTTTCTGGTGGTGTTTTTCCCTTTATTGTATGGGGAAAAATAAAAATAATAATAAATTATCATTATGTCTCTTATATCACCTAGAGAAAAATCAAAACAGATAATAATAATGTCCTTCCCCCATATCATAAATTGAGAAATATCAAAATGGATAATAATATTTCTATACAATTACTATGGATATGAATCAGTTAGAACCTATGGAGGCCATGTTGAAGTCAGTTAAATCCTTTTTCAAAACATAGTGTAATGATGAAGTATTAGTTTAACGGTTTTCAGAATTAGTGTTCTTACTATAGAGGTGTAGAATTTAGATAGTTAGCTTTCATTTTTCAATGTGCAATCAATTTATGGATCAAATTTGTATTTACTGACATCAATCTTGATTAGAATATATTTGAAAGTTTTTTTTCTAGAATTTGATTCAAATGAACCATTCTAACTGTAATTAATGCCCTTTCCTTTGAATGAGTTGTTGTTTTTACTATTTTTTTTACATTTTCATTCATTTAAACGCAAATTGCATTCATGAGGATAATGCCCTTGAATTCATGTGTTTTCCTTCCTTTAACATTCCTTTTACACATACTTTCCACTTGATCTGAAGGGTTGCAATCTCAGTATACCCCCTCTCGATTGCAAACATCTTCCTGGATAAAAACACATTTCACCATCCTTCACATTTCCATGTGTACTTCACCTGCCTCTTCCACACTGGGAAAAACTATATGCCTATCGGGTTGAAACAAACCTTGTTCCTACCCCTAATAGGTATAAAGAAACCCTGATTGTAATTGTGTATACAAACCCTACCCTGGGACTTTAGGTCCACACAACATATCCTTAGTTCTTAATTAAACATTGAAACAAATAAGTAAATTCACTGTGCATTTATTTATTTTCTAACTAATTGTAAAGTGCAAGAGGTGAAATTCCCCTTAAATTTACATTTTTCCTAACTACCCAATAAATTTAAGAGCTTCAAATTCAAATAAGTATTTTCCTCGGTAACATTATCCAATTGGAACTTGCATTTAAATAAATCTCCCTTGAAAATTTCATCAATGACTTGTGTAATAGGGGTTTTCATCTTCTAATATTGAATAAACATGTCATATATTTTTTAGGCGGTATATTTTCAAATTGGCTCCTCGATAAATCTTTCCTTTCCCATTAACTTCTCCAACCTCAACCACCTTTTTCCACACCCACTTCCTCTCCCATTCTTTTTCTTCATCATGTTTCACTTCTTCTCTTGATCCCTTTCGGCATTCACATCGTACATTTCACATACGACTGCTAGTAATAACTATAAATCATCTCGAATCCCCTATTTTTTAATAAAACTATTAATGTACACTAAATTTATATCGAAATAATTTTTAAAAAAAAAAATATAATGTCTTAGATACGTTATTTATTATTATTTTGAAAAGAAAAATTAGAATATTTCAATTTGAAGACTTGATATCTTATAAAAAAATTGTTTTGATTTTAATAGTAGATTTGGTTTAAATACTTACACTATGGATTTGGATCCATCATATCAAAATTCATTTTATACACAAGAAAAGATTGTACAAAGCATAGTTTAGTAAGGAATGAAAATATTGGATGTTAATTATAGTTTAGTATTAGATGTTAGTGTCATGTATATGAAAAATTGGTTCTACCAGCTCCAATTTAACTTTTATTATGGATTACTAATTACAAATTAAAAACAAATTCTTTAACAAATACAATAAATAGTTTTTCAAGTTTGAATATCACATTTTATCGCATTGATTCAAATCAAGAAAAGTTGGTTACATATGTGAATTGGATGAGAATAATAATAATCATAAATATACAATAGATGTAAATTCCAATTTTGCAAAAAGGTTTTAGTTTACTAACAAATATTATTGGATTATACTTTCTAGAAATTTAAATTATTTTTCGTGTGTAAATTATTTTATTTTTCTTTCATTTATATTTTATAGTTCTATCTCACTATAATGAATACATGAAGCCAATCAAACATGTTAGTATCTTCTTAGAATCTTACTTGAATATTATGCATTAGGAACATTTAATACGTGGAGGAATTTATTAGGAAGCACTTTTTTTCCATGTCGTTCATCATAGAATACCATATTTCAATATGATTTACATTGATGATGATGATAAAAACAAACCTTTGAAAATAATGGATAAGTGTGACTAACGATCACATTTAAATCATATTATAAACCTAACAAAAAAAATTAAAAAAAAAACCTAAATTGATCAACAATGATGATAACGATTGCAACTGAGGATAATGATGATGATGATGATGAAGACAAAATGAAAAGAATAATGATGACAAAAACAATGAAAATGATAATGACGGGGATGAAGATAATGATGATGGCAATGACGATGATGAGGATGAGGAAGACACAGAGGAAAATGATTACAACGAGAAAAATTAAAATGAAGACAACGATGATGTTGATGACGATGATAATGAGAAAATGATGATGAACACCACCACCATCATCAATCATCATCATCATCATCATCGTCATCATGAAAATGATGATGATGATGTAATAATGTTAGTAAGAATACTAATATTGATGATGATGATGAACAAAATGATGATGGTGGTATTACGATGATAAAAATTAAAACAAAGACAATGATTATGGTGATGATAATGATGATGATTATGATAATGAGAGAATGATGAAAATGATAATGATGATGATGACGATGATGAATACTACCACCATAATCAATAATTTTCATCGTCATTGTCATCATGAAGATGATGATAATGAAAATGATGATGATGATGTAAATAATCAATGATGGTGACGATGATGACGTAATAAGATTAATATTTATAATGATGATTATTATGATAATGAAGATGGTGGAGGTGATAGTGGTGATAATGATAATCATGATGATGATGATGATGATGATGATGATGACGTTGATGACGGTGGTGGTGGTGATAATGATGATTATAAAACCAAATTTTGGTAATGATGAATAAGTATGACTAATGATAACATTCAAAGAATATTATAAACTGAAAAAATGAAAAAATAAAACTAAATTGATAAACAACAATGATAATGATTAAAAACAAGGATGATGATGATGATGATGATGATGATGATGATGATAATTCTGATCATAAAAAACATGGAGATGATAGTAATAATGAAATTGATGATGGAAATGACCACGAAAACCATGAAGACAATGGTGGTTACAATGATGAAATAGTTGATAATGATAATGATGAGGATGATGAGGAAAATGAGGATAGCGTTGATGATTAAAATTGAAATAACATGATGATAAAAATGACATTGATGGTGGTAATACTACATATTACTTATCATAAATAGTTAAGAAACCTAAATTGATCAACAATGACGATAATGATTAAAAAAAAGGATGATGATGATCAAAAAAATGAATACAATGAAAATGATAATGATGGGGATGCCAAAGATAATGAAATTGATAATAATGATGATGATCATAAACAACATGATGAAAATGATGACAATGACAATATTGATGATGGCGATGACCATGAAAACCATTAAGATACCTTATGATGATTTGATGGAGATGATGATGAGAATAATAATATATTATTATGATGATAATGATAATGATGATGACAATGATCAATGATAAATGATGGTGGTGATGATAATGACGCCGAAAATGATCAACGATGGTGGTGATGATAATAAAGATAATAAATGATCGATGATGGTGGTCATGATAATAATGATGACAATGATCGATGATCGTGGTGAGGATGATGATGATGTAAATGGTTAACGATGGTGGTGATGATAATGATCAATAATGGTGGTGATGATAATGACGATGACAATGATCAAAGATGGTGGTGATGATAATGATGATGAAAATGATCCGTGATGGTGGTGATGATCATGATAATGAAAATGAACAATGATGGTGGTGATGATAATGATGAGTACAATGATTATGAAGACAATGATGATGAAAATGTGATGGAGATGATGATGAAAATAATAATATATTATCAAGATGATAATGATTAGGATGATGACAATGAAAATGAAAAATGATAACCGATGGTGGTGATGATAATAAAAATGTCAGTGATTGATGATGGTGGTGATGATAATGATGATGATAATTATCGATGATGGTGGTGATGATGATAATGACCACAATTATCAACCATATTCGTGATGATGATGACGACAAAAATGATCAACGATGGTGGCGATCATAATGATGATGAGAGTGATTACGAATAAAATGATGATGGTGATGATTATGATAAGGGTGATGAAAATAATGGTAAAAAATGATCGGGGTGAGAATGATGATGTTCATGATGACGATTTGATAGGGATGATGACGAGGATGAAAATAATGATGATTGATGATTATGAAGACAATAATGATGATGATACTGATGAAAACAATGATCAATGATGGTGGCGATGATAATGATGATGACAATGATAAATGATGGTGGTCATAATAATGATGATGTCAATGATTGATGATGGTGGTGATGATAATAATGATGAAAATGATTACGAAGACAACGACGATGATGATGATGAGGAAAGTGAAAATAAAGGTAAAAATAATGATAGTTATGAGAATGATGATGTTCGTGATGAAAATTTGATGGAGATGATGATGAGAATAATAATATATTATTATGATGATAATGATGATGAAAATGATCAATGATGGTGACGACGAAAATTATCGACGATGGTGGTGATGATAATAACAAAAATAACGATTGAAAATGGTGGTGATGAAAATAAGGATGACAATGATCGATGATAGTGGTGACGGTAATGAAGCCGACAGTGATGAATGATGGTGCTAATGATAATGATTACGAAAATGAACAATGATGGTGGTGACGATGATGACAATGAAAATGTTCGATGATGGTGTTGATGATAATGATGGTGAAAATGATCCATGATCGTGGTGATGATCATGACAATGAACAATGATGGCAGTGATGATAATGATGATAACAATGATTATGAAGATAACGATGATGATGAAGATGAAAATAACTGTAAAAACATTGATGGGGATGAGAATGATGATGTTGAGTATGATTATTTGATGGATATGATGATGAGAAAAATAATATATTATTGTGATGATATTGATATTGATGACGAAAATGATCAATGATGGTGGCTATGATAATGACAATAACAATGATTGGTGATGGAGGTGATGAGAATGATGACAATATTGATTTACGATGGTGGTGATGATAATGATGATGACTATGATTGATGATGGTGGTAATGATAATGATGACAACAATGATAGAAGATGGTGGTGATGATCATGAGGATGAATTTTTTGATGATGGTGTTGATAATAATGAGAATTACAATGATCAACGATGGTGTTGATGATATTAATGATGACAATGATCGACAATGGTGGTGATGATAATGACATAAAAATGATCAACGATGGTTGTGATGATAATAACGACGATAATGATGTCTAGTTGTGGCGATGATAATGGCGATGACAAAGATCATTGATGGTGGTGATGACGATGACGACCAAAATGATCGACGATGGTGGTGATGATCATGACGAATACAATGATCAATGATGGTGGTGAGGATAATGATGATGATAATGATTATGATGAGGATGATTAAAACAACAATTAAAAATGATCGAGGTAAGAATGAATATGTTGATTATGACGATTTTATAAGGATGGTGATAAAAATGAAAATGATGACGATTATGAAGACAATAATGATGATGAAAAAAATTATCAATGATGGTGGTGATGATAATGATGATGAAAATGATCAATGTTGGTGGTTATGATAATTACGATTACAATGATCGACGATGGTGGTGATTATAATGATGATGACAATGATCCATGATGGTGGTGATGATAATAATGATAAGAATTATCATGGATACAACAATTATGATGATGATCATGATGATGATGAGAAGGATAATATATTATTATGAGGATAATAATAATGATGATGGAAATGATCAATGATGGTGGTGATGATAATGATGACGACAATGATCAATGATGGTGGTGATGATAATGACGATGAAAATGATCGATAATTGTGGTCATGATAATTCTGATGACAATAATCGACGATGGTGGTTATGATATTAATGAAGAAAATGATCAACGATGGTGGTGAGGATCATGACGATGAAAATTATTTAGGATGGTGGTGATGATAATGATTATGAAGACAACGATGATGATGATGATGATAAAGATGAAAATAACAGTAAAAACAATTATGGGGATGATAATGATGATGTTCATGATGATGATTTGATGGAGATGATTATGAGGATGAAAATGATGATGATTGATGATATGAATACAACAAATATGATGATAATGATGAAAATAATGATCAACTATGGTGGTGATGATAATTACAATGACAATGATCGATAATGGTGGTGATGATCATGATGATGACAATGATCAATGGTGGTGATGATAATAATGATAACAATGACTACGAAGACAATTATGATGATGATGATGATGAGAAAAATAATATATTATTATGATGATAGTGACGAAGATGATGCAAATGACGAGGAAAATGATCAACGATGGTGGTAATGATAATGGCGACAATAATGATCAATGATGATGGTGATGATAATTATGATGACAATGATTGGTGATATGATGATGATAATGATGACAAAAATGATCAACGATGGTGGTCATGATCATGAGGAATACAATGATCAATGGTGGTGGTGATCATAATGATGATGACAATTATTACAAAGACAACGATGATGATGATGATGATGAAGATGAAAATAATGGTTAAAATATTGATGGGGATTAAAATGATGATGAGGATGAAAATGACGATGATTTATGATTATGAAGACAACAATGATGATGATAATGAATAAAAAAATTATAAATGATGGGGTGATCATAATGATGACAATGGTGGTGATGATAATGACAACGTTAATGATCGATGATGGTAGTGATGATAAAGACAATGATAATGGTTTATGATGGTGTGATGATAATGAAGATGACAATGATACACTATGATGGTGATGATCATGATGACGACAATGATGGATGATGGTGGTGATGATAATGATGATGACAATGATTACAAACACAATGATAATAATGATGGATATGAGGATGATGAAAATAATGGTGAAAAAATTGATGGGGATAATGATAAGAATAATAATATATTAAATATGATGATAATGATAATGATAATGATGATGAAAATGATTAATGATGGTGGTGATGATAATGACGATGAAAATGATCAATAATGGTGGTTATGATAATGATGATGACAATGATCAATAATGGTGGTGATCATAATAATGATGGAAATGATTACGAAGACAATGACAATGATGATGATGAAAATGATTAATATAATGGTAAAAACAATGAGGGGGTGAAAATGATGATTTGATGGAGATGATGATAAGAATGATGATGAGGATGCCAATGATGATAATTGATGATTATGAAGACACTAATCATGAGTATAATGTTGATGACAATAATCAACAAGGGTGGTGATGATAATGATGATGAAAATGATCTATGATGGTGGTCATGATAAAGATGATGATAATGATTGATGATGGTTGTCATGTTAATGCATTGATAATGATGATGACAATGGTTAATGATGGTGGTGATGATAATGACAATAACAATAATACACGATGGTGGTGATGATGATGATGATGAAAATGACTACAAAGAAAACAATAATGACGGTGATGATGAGAACGAAAATATATTATTATGATAATAATGATAATGATGATAAAAATGATCAAAGACGGTGGTGGTGATAATGACAATGACAATGATCAATCATGGTGGTGATGATAATGACAATGACAATAATCGAAGATGGTGTTGATGATAATTATGATCATAATTATGGACAATTATTATGATGATAATGATTAAGAAAATGATCAACAGTGGTTGTGATGATCATGATGACGAAAATGATAAATGATGGTGGTGATGATAATGATGATGACAATGATTACGAGGAAAATGATGATGATGACGATGATTAAAATGATGGTAAAATATTTATGGGGATGAGAATGATAATGAGGCTAAAAATGATGATGATTTCTTATTATGAGGACAACAATGATGATGTTAATGATGAAGAAAATGATCAACAATGGTGGTGATGATAATGATGACTTCAATGATCTATGATGGTGGTGATGACAATGGTCGACGATGGTGGTGATAACAATGATTATGACAATGATCCACAATGGTGGTTATGATCATAATGAAAAAATGATTGATGATTGTGGTGATGATAATGATGACGACAGTGATTACAAATACAATGATGATGATGATGATGATGATGATGATGGTTATGAGGATGATGAAAATAATGGTAAAAACCTTGATGGGGATGATGATGATGAAAATAGTAATATATTATTATGATGATAATGATAATGATGATGAAAATAGTCAATGATGGTGGTGATGATAATGATCAACAATGGTGGTGATTATAATGAAGAAAAAAATGATCATTGATGGTGGTGATGATAATGGTGATGAAAATGATTATAAAGACAATGATGATGAAAATAATGGTAAAAATATTGATGGGGATGAGAATGATGATGTTGATGATGACGATTTCATTGAGATGATGATGATAATGATAATGACTAGAATAACAATATATTATTATGATGATAATGATGATGATGATGACAATGATCAATGATGGTGGTGATGATAATGATGATGATAATGAACTTTGATGGTGGTGATGATAGTTATGATGATAATGATCGATGATGGCAGTGATGATAATGATGATGACAATGATCCATGATGGTTGTGATGATAGTGATGATGAAAATGAACAATGATGGTGGTAATGATAATGATGACAAAAATGATGAATGATCATGGTGATGATAATGATGACAAAAATGATCAACTATGGTGGTGATGAAAATGATGATGAAAATTATTAGAAAAATAATGATGATAATTTAGAGGATGATGAAAATAATGGTAAAAAAATTGATGGGGATAAGAATGATGATGTTGATGATGAGGTTTTTATTGAGATGATGACAATAATGATGATGATGATGAAAATGAAGATGATTGATGATTATGAAGACAACAATGATGAAGAAAATAATAAACTATTGTAGTGATGATAATGATGAAGATAATGATTATGAAGACAATGATAACGACGATGTTGATGATGAGGAATGTTAAAATGACTAGAGAAATGTTTATGGGGATGAGAATGATGATCTTGATGATGAGAATGATGATGATGATAATATTATTATATTATTATGAGTATAATGATAATGATCAACGATGGTGGTGATGATAATGATGACGAAAATGATAAACGATAACACTGATTATACCAATGATGAAAATGATTACAAAGATAATGATGATGATTTTGATGTTGTTGATGATAATGACAATGATGAAAATAACAGTAAAAACATTGATGGGGATGAGAATGATGATGTTGATGATGATAATTTGATGGATATGATGATGAGAATGATGATGATGAGGATAATAATACATTATTATGATGATAATGATGGATATTATCAACGATGGTGGTGATGATAATGATGAATAAAATGATCGATGATGGTGGTGATTATAATGACGATGATAGTAGTGATGAGGATGATGATGAAAATGATTACAAAGACAATGATAATGATGATGAGGACAATGAAAATAACGGTAAAACATTGATGAGGATAAGAATGATGATGTTGATGATGATGATTTGATGAAGATGATAATGAGAATGATGATGATGATGATGATAATGACGATGATTGATGATTATGAAGAAAATAATTTATGATGATGATGATGATTACAAATAAAACGATGATGATGATGATGATGATGATGAGGAAGATGAAAATGACAGTAAAAAAATTGAATTTGATGTAGAGGACATTTTGCTCATTCCAGAAATTCACATTTCATGAAAATAGGAGCTCTGGGTCAAAGTTTATGGCCATTTGAGGTTGGGGAGGGTAAGGCATTGAGTTTTCGTGTCCTAGGTTTCCTAGAAAAAAATCTTTGATCCACCCGTAAGCCTCATTCCGTGATATTTTCAGCAAAATCAGGTTTTGATGTCCCATATGTCCCGTCGTTGACTAGTCTATCGAGGCCGTTGTCCTCCATTCCGTCGACATCCCTTTGTGATTGGCTATTTTAGCTTTTCGACAAACTCATGTCCCAACATCCCATGGACCCCCAAGGTGAAATATATTTGAATTTTTCGATTCCTTCTGCTTGAGGAAATTTCAGCCATGTGGGTCCTGTACATCTCAACGTCCCATGTGTGGCCTGGGACATTTTGAATCAAATGTTTTAATTCCTTCATAAATCAGCCTATTCGGATTTTTGGGTCCCAGCTGTCTAGACGTCCCATGTGTGGCCTATGACATTTGGACCCAACTTTTCCGCAATATACTAGCACAGGCCAAATTTTTTGGATTTTTTGTAATAAATTTCTGTCTCCTTAAATTTTTCTTAGACATGGAAGATAGAGAAGACCCAAAACGAGCCCCAAAAATCCAATTTTTTGTCCTTTCATCATTTAGGCTTACTCCAACATGAGAAATTATGTAATTTATCTAAATTACCTCGAGAGATGAATTTGGGATAACACAACCATAGAGTGACATCAAGAATATCAGTTCACTCTCCCACAGAGCCCCATATCCTTTCTCCATTTAATGAGGCTAGGTCACCCTATGACCCTTGGCACATAGATCCCTGTCACCCCTAACCCAAGTGACATAATAATGCATGGTTCAACAAATCAGTAGTTATCTGTAACTCCTTGGGGCATACCCCCATACAACGAAGTGGGTCCATAGGCTCAACCACTCCATGGTGTATCCCATGACCCTATTCCAACACATTACGATATTAGAACCAACATAACATACTATTTCAAATCCCAGATGGAAAAAATATTAAGCCTTGGGCTAGGCTATAAAACTTTTAAATATGGAAAGAAAATTTAAAACTAAGCAACACAAATGGCCAAATAACCATAATTAGTGCAAAAATCCACATGTTAGTGCAACAACCAATTAAAATCCCCAAAATATAAGAACACATCAATCAAGAACAATTATTTGTTTTTGCAAGAAAAGAGATAATGATGACTTTATGAATAAAATCGTATTGAGGAATAGAACATTACAATCACTATGTGGCCTCATACAGCCACCAAAGGGGTACTCATAGAGTTTCTGGCACTTGAATGTTAAACCTCAACTCGTAAAATTATACATGTAACCAGAAATGATTATATCAAATAATGTAACTGTCATCATCTCTTTCATAATCATCCCTTATTACTCTCAGAAGGTTCAACATCATCAAAATCACAGAGGATTGTTAGATGGATAACCTAACAGGAAAGAGCAGGGGATGCTAGTTTTCTTAAGTTGAGCCTAATTTGGTGTGCACCCATAATATATTAAGCAAGATTGAAGTATATTAAACAGATAGAAGTGGGTTTTCAGTCTATATAATACTCTACTTCCTCACTCATACTCAACTCAAGATTATGAAAACCTGGTCCATGCCTCCTCTCCCCACACATACACTCTTGACGGTTACTTCCATTAACATCGTCTAGTGTAAGTTTAACAACATAACACATAAGTATATCACTAACACAATCGTGATTCATGCACATGAACTATAGCATCTTACACATGGTATAAAAAAATCATTACTTTCACGGTTATGATCCATCAATTTTCCACACAATGCACCTAATGTGCAAGTACTACACAATAGGGGTCATATGAACGCCATATTCCCCTAGTTCATGACATGAACTGTCACATATTACAAAAATTATACATATGATGAAAAAAGTGACTAAAATTACAACATACAGTTAATTGTAATATAATACGGTAACACACATGATTCATCAAAACAAGATGAAAACATCATGATAAAATCTAATTCACTATACACCAATTTTGTCATGCAACACATCAACACACCTTCATATCACATAATAAAAAAAAACTCCAACAGTTCTTAATCCATAATAACATTATTTTCACACAAAACAAGGTGACACATCACACTTTAACTCTTCATTAAGTCCAAAAAAAGGAGATTGAATTATCTTATCACAAAAATCTCAACATGATAAAAAATACACACAAAGTGACATGCACAACACGTGCATTAATAATATCATAATTACAAGACTCATCACATCAAAACATATATCACATTACTCTTCCCATCTCCACCACCACCATGGAGAATCATCACAACTCCAATCCATCCTATAGGTTCAAGAGCATGAACCTCCCTCTGATACCATATGTAACACCCACACTTTTGATGTACAAATAAAATAATAAAAAATACTTGAATAATTTATTTATTTAACTTAAAATGCTCACTACACAACACCACACGGGCTCCAATATATAGACTTAACATCACATAACACACTTACATAAAAATGAACGCACTCATAAGATAACTAACATATGGTGCACATCAATGTCTTACTTAATGACGTAATCCATGAAAATGAACCAATTATAGTAAGAAACACAATATAGGCATACTCCAGGACATGGCCTTTTCATGGTTTACATATTCATTACAGTTAGGTTTCCATTGTATGAACTTGTAGTTTTCAAGAGAATAAAACACAAGGTTTACAATTTCTTATTTTTCAAACTTCATTTACTATATTTTGGAGAGCATTAGTATTTAACGGAGAATGCACAAATGATTCAATTCTCCAATTCCATTACTTATACATAGGTGATTTGTTATTAAATTCATTTTAAACAACTACGAGCCTCCCAATATTCATTCTTAGGTTAAAGTTTTGTTTCTAAAAATATGTTAAATATGCATTAAATTTTATCTTCATTTCGAAAAGGATATAACAACAGGTTAACGTTCTCATTTTCAAGATGTATATTCGATGTTTAAAATCTACACTTACTAGACAAGAGAACTATCATGAGGTCAAGGAAGGAATTCATATGATTTAAGGGTGGTTTTGATTCAAGATACTTATTCCCATAAACATCCTTCCATCACAGTACCATCATTTTTGTGTTATATCTAATATAGTACAATAACTTGTTTGAATCCATTCAACATTTTCGCATCATGAAAATTTATTTAGATATTTATATATATATATATATATATCTTATATATATATATATATATATATATATATCTTTTGTTTGCTCAAAATTTTGATCTCACCAAGATAAATTCATTTTTGTTTTGACAACATGAAAATTTCTAGTTGATTTATAAGGACTTAAAGTATGACATTACCCATAAGCCAAAATATTGTTAATTCATGTACTCTTAATGTTTACGACGTAGTTTGGTCTCACTATTAACTTTTTTTGAACAATTGTAATTAAAATGATACATAATTTACACTTAGGGATTCGTGACTACAAGGAGTTATGACACTACACCTAAATACTTAATTAATTTCTCTTATACCATCAAGTATTAAACATATAAAACAAGACAACCCAACGAGTATATGCTTCTCAAATGATTTTCAAGGAACAATTTAAATTTTTGTGAGGATATGCATTAACGTTTCTTCCACCAATAAATTTAAGAGAGACTTTATGATCTCCTAACTTAAAAATAATTATTGGATGGTGGGAAAATTCCCCATATGAGAAGCACATGGTAATCCACTACTACATACTAAGGGACACATTTATCTAAGAGGGGAAAAAAGGGGTACTAATGCAAAATTTATATAATTTTATACGTTTTAAAATCCTTCTAAGGTAATATTTAAAATCTTTGATAACAATACATCATATCTCCATGTTCATTAAAATCAAGAGAGGCCACTTGATGTATTACACTCTTTTTTACTCAAGGGTTTCTACACCACAAGATAAAATTAGAGTAATTAAATGTCCTTGTCTTACAAAGCCTCCGTGTCACTTGAGGTATTCCATGACTACAATTTGTCACTTTCATTTTACACTTAGCTTATAAAGGGTTCCATAAGATTTGATTCATTTATTTGAATTCCGATAAAATTATATCACTCCATTGTTGATTTGAATTATCTTTACATGTACATGATTTATCTTTATATTCTATGATGGGAAACTATGTTTTCCAAAACAATTGCTCTCACATGGATCCATTGACATCCTCTTTAACATCATAAGAAAGATCTATCATGTTGCGAGTAATCCCCATGACATAAAAATATATTAACAAGGGTACTTTCTCAAATACTGCCAAGTTACAAATTTTCCATTACAATTAAAAACTTAATAGTGTATTAATGCATAACCTAATTCTCCCTGGGGACCCAACCAATTTTCAATATATTCCCCTTTTCATGTTTTTAAGTCTCGAAAACAACTAAGATATTTCAGGCTCAACATGTCATCTCGTATGCCTCACACTTAGTCATTCTTACACACTTTCATACCTATGTGAATGGTCTAAACTAGGTTTCTACGGAGGATTACAGAAACACATACAATACCTCTAAGTCTCTAAGTGTACGAAATAGGTTTGGAGCTATCCTAACTTGGAGCTTACCATAAATGGTCATTCCATTCAACAAAGGTAAATATTTCGAGTTATATGTTTGTTTTGTTGCTTTCCACTCAATATGAAAAAAAAACACAAATATATGTTGATATTTTTATTTGAAAATTAAGTGATTTTCTAATTCATTGCAACACTAGTAGATAGGTAAAATCACATCATTTTAAATTACTTGCTAACAATTTTATAACACAATCATATACACATTTTTTGACTACAATAAACAATTTAAATGACAAGGTTCTAGTTTCATCCTCCAATAGTTATTTTGAAAATAAAAGAAGGATTATTCAACATATTTTTCCAAAGTAACATGGTACAATCCACTCCATTAACTTAACATAAAATACAATTACAACTAAGAGTAACATTCGTTAAATGGGAAAAAGTGGACTACATTCGAAATAGTACATTTTCCTAACACAAAAATCTATCATATACGTCATGGGAACAATGGAAATAATACTTTCTATTTATGAAAATATCACTGAAATATTCTAAACATTTACATTGCCTTCAAATAACATGCTATTAAAGACACATGTGTCATTTTTACTACTACTTTTTTATTAGATACCTATAACCAATGTTGCATCAGTCGTAATACTGATTATGAAAATCCCCTACACTCAATCATAAATCTATACATTCATCACTTTTAACATTTACAATTAAATGGAAGAGAGAGAGAGAGAAGAAAAAGTTCATTTCTCATGCATTCATGCTTTCACAATCAGTTGCACTTAATATGTTGGTACTAGAGAGAGAGAGAGACTAAGGATGAGAGATAAAGTTAAGAGAAAATTTGTTTTCCATTCACAATGTCATATCCAATTGCTCTTCATCTCCATTTCGATTTCATTTCAAACCAATTCAGATTTCCCAATTCATTTACATTTTCAAATCAATCAAATATCAAAGTCATTTCTAGAGAGAGAAGAGGGTGGAGAGATAAAATCACCATACATTTCAAATTTTGGTTATGCTAAATAAAAGATCAAATAAAATTCTACATAATATTTCAATGATATTAAGAGGTCACACGCATGGCTAGAATTCAAATGAGACTCAAAAGGGGGATTTTAGATAAGGTCGAGGAAACTGACCAAAACATCAAAAGTGCCTACAAACTAGGTATTGAAGACACTTGATTTAAGTTTGATTAAAAAAAAATTCGATCCCTACTCACTCTCCCATAAATAAAGAATTCACCATGTCTGATGGAATTTGATTATGAAAAACACAACTCAAGCTACAAGGTAGACTCTGGGGCTAGTTATTGTAACCGCGTCAACAACTCTTATCGTACAACGACCAATGGGGCCCCAAAACCCACTTGCAAAACTACTTTCCCAAAAAAATTTCAAAATAATGAAAGTGGTTTATGATTCTCTTATCATTATTCTAAAGGTAGGTGGCAGGGGTTTTCAATTTTGATCAAACTAAGCAACAACCGTAAGACGAAACCAATCATGTTTTATTTAAATGAACACGTCACACAAGTGACTATTAAGCTAAGTGACTTAGAAATTTGACTTGTAAGGACGTTAAATTTTTTTTGAATGACTTGGCTAAGTAACCCCATAGTTTCCAATGCTATCAGTGGTCATGCTAGGAGTTTTGGGTTTGCGGTATACTAGGGTGTGGCACTCCATGCACATGACTTCCAAGATCAATGTTTTATTCTTTTTTATTTTTTATGTATTTTTGTTGATGTTTTGAGAGTTCACATCAAGGAAACATTTTTTCATTTGTTGGAATTATTCTCCCTATCATTCAAAATTTAATTTTGAAAAAGCTTGAAATAATGAATCATAATTTAATGCAAGCAAAAAGGGGAAAAACATACCTTTTTCATGAAACTCGTGATTCCCACATTTGACAAGACCACATCAACTTTAGGCATTCTGGTAATAGTTTTTGGCTCACACATGCTTCGTTGTTTTTCATGACCAAAATGATTATGACCCAAATAAACACATGTCTTGAGGATTTTGTCAAAAAAAAATCACATGCCATGTGCAGGCCTCCATATTTTACAGATCTTCTATCTTTCTCCATTTTATAATTTTGGTCACACTCATACTATTCATGTGCAGACTACAAAAATCACGATACCTTGGCCTAATTTCATATTTGATGCCAATATTTTTAAAGCTTCACAAATCAGTGGGTACTGCAGATACCTGTTAAATTTATTGCAGTCAATGCAAATATATATAGTCTTCCTTTCGGAAAACTATTCTCAATGACCATCATGCCACCATTTAATATCACCTTGCCCCACATAGTGGAATAATCAGAGGTGGGTATAGCATAGTAGAGTGACCAGTAGAAGATACTTTCAATGTCATCCACCATAAGGGATAACCCTATACGATCTTGATCTTATCATCTTCTCCATTTAGAATGAGATGAGAATGAACATTGCAAATGATACCAAACTCATGGAAATGTTGTAAATTCCCACAGTAAGCTTCCTGAATTTATGTGACAAGATGAATTTTGATAAAATTTGTGCAACCTACATATACCTGATGTAATACTTGTCTAGAATTTGCTTAATTTATTCTACGTACCCATTTTGACACAAGAATGGATCATGATTTCCAAATTTATGGAGTTTTATTTTTATTCTCGAGAATGGAAAAACAAAGACAGATCTTGTAGGGATAAAATGGGGTAGTAGGGAAGGACATTTTTGTTGGAAGATGGTACTACTAGGTTGCACTACATGTAGCATATGTTAGCAACAAAATGATCCAAATCCATACAACAAGACAATATGCCAGAATGCAGTGCCTCCTATTACTCAATCTTCTTTTGCATACAAAAAATAGAACATCAATAGGAAGTATTCCCCTCTCAGTGATAATTAATCCTCCTTCAAGCACATACATATCTATGGCATGGCTAATAGAACCCACCATGTAAAACCTATAGGATGGCTAAGTCACCAACATTAACTTTGGTTCTAATGTGGTTGATGTCTCAAATCTCAAAAAAAATTAATGTTCTTGTTTTATTATGCAAGGAGGTGACTGGTCTGAAAAGGCATTTAGGATGTGTCTCTTTGTATCTTCTACTGAAAAAATTTCCCCAAACCCTGTCAACCTGATACATGCACTGAAAACTATGACTCGAAGTTTGAAATTGAGGGGCACACATTACACTTCTCACTTCTGATATAAATTTTTTTACGGTTACTAACTTCGAATTTTTTACATATTCAATGTGTAAACAAAATTGTGGAACACAACAAAAAAAAATGTTGGCTTCAGCTTCTGAAAAAAATTATATTCTTTTCATGGGGTTTTCTTTACACCTCAAAAAAATCATGTATAACCAAATATGACCAATGCATGAACTTGGAATATTATACCCACTTAGATGGTGTTGAAATTATTGAACAACAATAGGTTGTATATAATCTTGTTGATGAAGAAAATTGAAAGCAGATAAATCAATTGATTACCACAATTGTTATCCTCATGAAATTTCTTGTAGCACCACCTTATTTATGTGCCATTATTTACTATAATTGCAATCTTCATCCAAAACCATGTTGTTATTTAGTGATTTTCCTTATTTTCTATAAAAATCCTATCATGCCATATACAATGGGCTGAAAGGGAGTAGCGGTGACTGAAACCTGAAAATTGCAATTGGTTGCATACTTAAACATTAGTAGCTTATATATGTCTTTACGGAATATTTTCTCATGCACCTTAACATTAATTTCTGATCCACATACTAGAAATAAAAAATACTGCAACAGAAACCAACGACATATCTTGTTGCCCCGAGGAGAAATTACTAGTATACAAAATAGGGAAAAAATCATAAGTGGGGGATTGAGACTTCAAGTTATGCATGCTAATGTATATTGGTAAGTTGGAAACATTGTACAATTTCCAATGTTATCCCATAGTTCTAAACACAAATTTCAATACCACATAAAAATATATATATAATATATAAAATATTTCCTTTTTATAGGCCTCATGAAAATATCGAAACAACATTCTTCAAATCTAGAGAATTTTAAACATATTTAGCGACATCGTTGTAAACCCTATGGTTATAAATGACATGGTCAAAATGTATATGGAGTAAGTAGAGCTATTACTCCCTTAGTATCCTAGTGGACTACCAATTCTAATGAAGTTAGATCTATAATTTTTCTTGACATCGAATGAATCCCTTTTGGTATCCAAATGACACAAATGGAGCTAGGGAAATAGTTATGCTATGACTCAAACTCTTGTTAATGATCTCCTTATTTCTCCACAAATAAATGTATACCTTGGTTACTAAAAACATAGCACCTTATTCTTTCATGAAGGATGTTTGGCATAAATATGTACTCTCACCTTAAACTCATATATAGTTAGCGTGTAGATCCTTAGGTGAAATTGGAATTAATCCAAACCTTGACTAATTAAGGGGTTAAATCGTTGGTAGAAAAAGGTAAGTAACCCCTTACAAACAATATTGTTTTGAAATATGTTGAATTTAGAGAACCCAGAAAACTAGAAACTTTTTCCTGTAATCCCTTGTTATGCATTTTAGGACATTAACAATAAAATAAATTTCACATGCAGAATCGTGAAATATAGAATCATGGGATCTTACCTTAAACATAAATCAATTGTGGTTAATGTGTAGTCTATAATTCTTCCAATAATGTACTTCTTCAATATGTTAGACAAGTACCTTCGTAACTCTTTTGTTATAAAGTGATGCCAATAATGAGACCATAGTGAAATGTAAGAATAAATCATATAAGAGTAAAATGAGATTGGAGGTTAGGGATAATGTCACTCTTAGAGTCCTTATAATTCAATTGGACATTTCCTTCTATTAAAAATAGTATGAATTGCCTTAGTGAGATCAACGTAGAGAAACATAAAAGATATTTATAAATCTAAAGAAAGATTCTTGACTTGGAAATGTTGAATGGGTTCAACAATTTATTGAAATATATTAACTACGATAGGGAAATAAGGATATCGTGGTCGAATAATGTTTTTGGAAAAATGTATCTTGAATCTAAATCTCCCTTAAATCCTAGATTTTATTCTTGATATCACATTAGATTCACTTTGTAGTGAGGGTAAAATTGAAACATTAAATAAAAGTTTGAAAAAACATAAGATTTACATAACAATGAGAGAATTAGGAACTTTGTGTGCATTTTGAAATATGCAAAATACATAAGTAAATTATGGAGATTTTCATAAGGGATAAAGAGCCAATTTAAATGGTTGAGTTGTAAACTGAATGTGAAATGAATTTAAGAATCTATAGGTAGAAAATGGATAAAATTATCCTTGTATAAAAATGTTATTGGAATGTTAATCGTAACTTAGATGTAATCATGGTAATGATGTGTTGTGGGTCTGCCAATCCTTGGGTCCCTTTTCTTGTGGTTGGGTCATTAATAGTATTCATTCATTGAGGAAAGTGTGACATCGACATGTATATGTTGTTTTCATGTGGATATATGATTTGATGACTTATTTCAGTGTCTTGTAGGTGTGTGGGAGGTCCAGCAAGCATGAGAAGAGGTTTGGCAAGGCTCCTCAAGGAGAGGTGGTCTCAAGGGAGACATTCTGGCCATGTAAGATTATTTCTTATTTTTATTAACATGCGGTCGTTTAGGTTCAACGGATGAAGGATTTAAATGGTTGAACTGATTTGATGTTTCTTTGAATCAGACAAAAAAATAGATATGCATGGTCATGTAGGGTATCTTGAGGAAACTATAAAATTTTAACATCAACATACCATTCAAATCTTAGGTGAATGTGTGGGTTTTTTTTCTAGGTGCTTAAAGAGCATATTAAATATGGAGTCACTATTTATGACAACTCTCCTTTTGAGTTGGATGATCAAATGTTGCATTTTAATTTCTCTTAACAAACATCTGTGCAGAAGTGGGAATTTAGGTTGCCATATGAAATTCACAAAGAGCATACGAGTTCATGGATTTAATGAAATAATCATTCCTTGAGGCTTATATTATGACATATATTACTCTTTTGAATGGCTATGGTAAAATGGGGAAGTTGGAGGAAGATTTTAAACTCTACAGGCTCATGTACAGGAGGGGTTTTATGGCCAACTTTATCTATTGGGCCATGATCATTAAAAAGAATTCTCAAATTATTTCATGGAATGGGTATCGAAGCTTTCTAGAAAATGCATAAGGGTAGAATTGAGGGCATGTGAAAACTGCTTAACGAAATGTCCATTAGAGGTTCAGAACCAAATCCCGTGATTTTGATCGGATTCATCCATCCAAACATGGTTCATCTCTCCTCATCTCTCATAATTTATGTTCTTTAGTTTTTCTTTTGCAACAGAATGAAATTTTAAAATCGAAGGTTTTTTTATATTATATTGTGTTAAATAAACATGTTTTAAAAATAGTAAAATGTTATATCGTAACTTACAAGATCTAATATTGCTTGGTAGACAATAAACTTAAACCCTCACTTCATGATGATCTAGAAAATGTCTCAACCAAACTAGATTGATACAATACCCTTTTTATTGATAGATTGAAGTTGAGTTCCCTGTAAATGATTTGACCGCTCCTTTGTTTAAATAGATACATTCCATTTTTCAGAGACTCGCAAAGCAACCTTTGTCACTCTGGAAATGGGATGTTACACTTCTTATGTGTACCTTGTTATATGTGGAGTCAATTCAATCTTTGAAACTACCTTGAGTGATCATCGATGATATTTTTGATGCTCTTATAGGAGCCATATTACACCGTTTCGCAGTTGTAGGAAGCTCCTTAAATTAAAAGTTGGTTTTCATATCAACTAACCATTTTACTCCTACAAGGCGAAATGCTTATCCTCCTTCGTAAAATTATAATATTTTTACTACACAATTTATCATAACCTTTAGTTTGGGGAAACCCACTCTTCTTGATAGTTTGGAAAAGGCATTTTGCAGGCCTCTGGTCACAATTTTACAAGGTCAAACTAGACCAATTACGACTTGTCACTCTAGAAAACATGTTGCCATTTGAAAATTTTGTAGTTCTCAGTCCCGTCAACTCTGATGAATTCTCCATATATAGGGGAACTTGTAGGAAGTTACTCATTGCAGGTTCATCCATCGAACATCATTTTTTGGACATTGTTTTCTGAGCCCTTGACCTAACTTTTGATCCTTAACAACAAGCTCAATTGCAACCGATGGCCCTAGAAAACTAGCCACCAATCTTAAACCGTTGGCCAATTTCAAATTCCATTGGTTCCTATGAACTCTTGGTATATAGGTAGACACATAGAAACTTAAGTGTAGTGTGTTTTCTCATCAAAAGACAATGATTGAAATTGGTTTCTTAGTCTTCGAGACTAAAATGGGCATTTTTGACAAACAACAAAAAATGTAAATGGGAAGTTGGAGGACCCCCATTGGGTTACCTAACATTTCGTGGAAAATTGTTGAGACTTGTAAATAATTGTTTGGAACCCTTTCTTATGGCTTGTTGTGTGAAATTTGACTTTTGGAAAAATAGAGTTTCTCTCTCTTTCCTTTCTCTTTCTCTCTCCTTGGTTATGAAATGAATATATGTTTCTAAATATTTTCTTTCAAATGCAAATTATAATTATTATCATATGTAAATGGGAAACTAAAGAAATTAATTACGTTAGACTAGGGTGGATGCCATGTCAGTGATTTATCGCTGATTTCACGCTCACATGGTTTTTCAAGATGTAAGGAAGATGATGAAATGGTGATGTGTAGTTGATTGTTTATTATTTTAAGTTATATAGATCATTGTAAAATTAATATATGTATAATGTAGTTCCATTTTATAGAAAATTTAAATCTGAAAATGAGATGCTAGTTTTAGGGATATCTTAAGAAATGTGTGTTATCCCAAATTTTACCCCTTGTGTAGTAGATAATTGAGGGGAGGTTCAGACCTGTGAGCTCACAATCGATCCCAAATATGATGGGGAAGTGAGCTTGATAATGGAGGAGAAGTGTCAGTGATGAGGCCAAACAACGTCAAAGAAGGTCAGAGGCTCAACACGAGAAAATTAGAGAAAGGGAATCAAATTTTTTGAAATTCTCTGCATACGATTCGACTCGAGGCCAAACAATAGACTCACGGGAGGTGCCATGTGCAATTTTGGTGGAATTCCAATAGGTGCATAAAAATGGGGACCCCAAACGCGCACGGGTACCCCACGTGGATCTCGACACAAAACAAGCTTGCAGATGATGCCAAGTGTTTAACCATCAATGGAGGCTCCATATGTCCCTTAGGTGCAACTCCAAAGGTAAATCCAAAGCAAGTTCCCTAGACGAGTGCAGGCTCACCACATGGATAGAGTAAAATAAGGGGGTAGAGCTGACCGTTTAATCGACTAAGCATAGAATAATTAGTGGAAGCCTCCAGGTGCCTCATCGATGTAATTAAAAGGCACGGACCAAAGAAAGACCCTAAACTAGTGTCATCCCTCCACATGTCCAAGGTCCAAAAAAGAAAGAGTCAGCCGTTGAAAATTCCAAGCTCGGGAAAGGTTGGCGGGAGCCTCCACACGTCATCTCGGTGCATCTTCAAAGTTAAAATCTGGAGGCAGTCCCCGACTGAGCACAGGGTTACCACATGGCTAGGCATCCAAACGGGGGAAAAAACAGTTGTTGAATCAGATAATGAAAGAAGAGACAATGGAAAGCCCCATGTGTCTCCTTAGTACTATTTCAAGTGGAAAATCCAAAGGTACGACCCAAACAAGCACCAACATGCTACATGCCCTAGGGCCGAAAAGGGTCTCACCGGCCATTAGAAAGTCACAGAGCTAGCAGAAGAAGCCAAGCATCAACTCGGCATAACTTCAGTAGTAAGACTCGAGGTGCAGGTCCCAAATGTGCGTTGATCCTCCACGTGTCTCGGATCAGGCATAGTGTCTCCGCCAACAGGAAGGGCTTTGGAAAAATACAAAGGAAATGAATGGGGAAATAAGGATACCATGATTGAAGAATGACAGTGGAAAAGGGTATCTTGAATATAAATCTCTCTTAAATCCTAGATTTTTTTCTTGATATCACATAAGATTCACTTTGTAGTGAGGGTAAAATTTAAACATTAAATAAACGTTTGAGAAAACATAAGCTTTACATAACAATGAGAGAATTAGGAACTTTGTGTGCATTTTGAAATATGTAAAATACTGAAGTAAATTATGGAGATTGTCATAAGGGATAAAGAGCCAATTTAAATGGTCAAACTGTAAGTTGAATGTGAAATGAATTTAAGAATCTATAGGTAGAAAATGGATAAAATTATCCTTGTATAAAAATTTTCTTGGAATGTTAATCATAATTAAGATGTAAGCATGGTAATGATGTGTTGTGGGTATGCCAATCCTTGGGTCTCTTTTCTTGTGGTTGGGTCATTACTAGTATTCATTCATTGGGGAAAGTGTGGCATCGACATGTATATGTTGTTTTCGTGTGGCTATATGATTCGATGACTAATGTGAGTGTCTTGTGCGTTGATGAGTTTCTCTTCTTGGAGTCCTTGTGGTGTTATGTAGTGAGCAATCTAAGTCAAAAAAAAATCTAGTATTTTCATTGTTTAATTTGTGGGTGTAAAATTTGGTCGTTATAATTTCCTTGTGAATTCAATCTGGTTAAACATATCTACCTATGACATCCTTTCTTTCTAAAAAATTAACTAATTGTCATCTATTTTTCATCTCAATATAATGTCTTTTTATCTAATTATCATCCTAAATACTTCTTAAATATAATTTATATCAAAATAAAATAGTGTAAAATCAAAATTCAAATAAACATTCTCTTAAAAATCATCATATATTTATTTCTAGATCTATCTCTAGAGTGAGGTCTCATTTAGGATAATATAAAATTTTAATTATTACTTTGATAGTTTCCTACACGCCTTAATGGTTCTACTTGTTTCATGTTAATCAGATGAAGTTGTGATGGAAGGTATTGGTAAAGCTTGAATTTATAGGTTTTATGTACCACCTTCGACACATATCTCTTGTATTTATATCTCAAATTGTGGTAATTTTCTTTAGTAATCACTATTTTATAAATAATACCATCCCACGACTCTCCTTTAAAAATTTCAATAATTGTTATTACAATTCCATATTTTATGATGTTATTGTATAATTTGTGTGCTTCTGACTACTTAATATAACAAAGAAATATATGTTTATCACATCTTTCTTCTAAATATATCCTAGTTTCTTCTTGCACATGAGTGTATACAAAACAGATGAAGACTCAAAAATTAGAAACTCTCTGATTTTTATTACTCCATACTTCTTATGAGAGTCTATCCAAGAACAATATTTGTTAGATCCCTATTCAAAACATATACTGCACATTCTACTGCTTTCAAAAATCATTTGGCAAATGTTTTACCTTCAACATAATTCTTGCCATCTTGACTATTATCCTCTTTTTCTCTCTGCTATACTATTTTATTGTGGTATGTACATTATAATCAAATGCTTCTTAATTCCTTATACCTTGTAATAATTTAAAAATAATTTTATATGTACTCTCTCCTTTGTTTTTTTCTTAACACTGATATAATTGCTAATATAAATTTCTACCATGGCTTTAAATTTTCTAAAAATATTTTAAACCTAAAATTGAACTTCAAAAAATATACCCATGTCCTTGAAATATAATAATTAATAATAATAATAATAATAAACTTTCACCAATCGATCTAGTTTACATAGCTATGCATGTGTATGAGTGGAGCTAAGGTCTAGCTATATATAGTTTTCGAAATGGAATTGATTCTTTACTTGTTTTGTAAAATTACACCTCTGAACAGTTTTTTCTATTGAATTGTCAGTAGTCCGTCAACCATATTTTGTTTATTCAATACATTTAAACCTTTAAATTTGAGGTATTTAATACTAACATTCCATAACCATAATGATTATTTGAATCATGTTTTATATGCATTTGAATATTTATTTTGAGCGATTATTTGTTAGTTTTCTATTCAAACATTTGAATTTTACCAAATAAAAAACTACTTGAAAAAATTACTTTAGCGTCTACTTGAAAAAGTGTTTGGAAAAGGTCCAATTTTTGGAAAATAATTGTGTTTGGGCCCTGAGATGTTATTGTAAAGACACTTTCTAAAGAAAATAATGAAATATGAACATCTAAGTTATCATTGACATGACCTTTTATAGAGTGGCGTAAGCTATTCATTTAGTAAGAGATATCACTTGAGATGTCATGTAAGTTATTTTATTCTACAGTGGCCACAACTATGGCATCAAACTCACTAGCTAAACTCTAAGAACTTTCTTAAAATTCTTATGATCATTTAGTTTCTCTCCATCAGACCTTATATGGTGTATCATACCTATGAATTGTGTAAGAAAATTATATTGTGTGGAAACTATATCTAAAATATTACAATAGTAGTTAGGAGTCAAACGGGACCCTTAGAAGGTTTGTCTTGCTAAAATTGCAAATTTGTAAAATTTGGTTAAAACGGAAAAAGGGATTACAAAATAGATCCCAAAATTAATTTTAATAAGATCAAATAGATTTTTTTTATTCCTACTTACTACCCTGTATACATAGAATTCATCTCATTTGTCAGAAGTTGATTACGAAAAATAATGCTCAAGTTATAAAGGCAAGTCTGGGTTCAATTATAGTACTCGTGTAAGAAAATCTAGTTGCACAACAACCAACGGGCCCCAAAACCCACTCGCAAACTAATCTATAAAATAGTTTTTGTTGAGCTAATAATTAGTGACAATTCCCCTGTTATCATTATAGAGTTTGATGGAAATGGTTTTCACTTTCACTCAAACTAAACGACAACCATAAGCTAAAATCGAACACATTTTATTAGATTGAGCATGTCACCACAAGTGACTAATATGCTAAATGGAGTTCGAAACTCAACTCAAAAAGGAATTAAATGAGTTAAAATATCTTTGTTAGGGTTATTCATGGTGTTCTGAGTTACTAGGGGTCATGATAGGAGTTTAATATTTGTGGTACATCTGGGTCTAACACTCATGCACGTAAATTTTGAGATCATATTCTCAATGTTTTAATAGTTCCAATCAAGGTAATGTTTTATCATTTTTTTGAGTTACATTTCCTATCATTTAACATTTAATTTTCAAATGTAGGACATGATAAAACTGAAATTTAGTACAAAAGGAAAGGGAAAATCTATTATTATTTTGTAACATAAAACTCTTAATCACCACATTTGATGAGACCTCATCACTTTCAAAAATTATGGAAAATATTTGGCATGCTTGATCATGCCTACTCACTTTGTTAAGAAGTTTATCAAGACATTTTCAACCATAGGATAATATGGAGAACAAATTTTCTTCAAATTATTTAGTCATATAGTTCACATAACTTGTGTTGGCTTCAAATTTTTACACACCCATCTAACAACAATAGTCACAACTAGAAAAATGGAAAAAAAACATTATTTTCAAATTATTCTTTGGACCTCCATACCCTATGGAAAAGCTCCCACTTTGGCATATGCACACGAGGGTATGCATACACACACACACACACACACACACACACACACACACACACACACACACACACACACACACACACACACACACACACACCTACCATCTCATATACCACTTCCAAACCTTCCAAAACCATTTGTGCATATGCATCAAATAAATGCATTCCTTGAGAGTACCTTCATTTGAGGAATTTTTACAAACAATTGGCATGCCTTGTGCATAACTCGTATCTTTCCACTAAAAAAAACGTACAACCAAAGACATTCATCTCACCATTAAAAAATAGAGAAGATAGGTTTGCATTGCATCGCGCACAATATTATCTTATTAACAACTCTTCTCTAAACTTGGAAACACTCTCTATTGAGCCATTTTTCAAACAACCTAGGAACCTATAGCTGCAATAAAACAACAAATGCCTATGTCATTCCATGTCAATATCAATCACAATATCAATCTTCAATCATTAGGTGGAGACAATGAGATGAAAAACATTAGTAATCATCGTCACATTAGTAATTATCAATAGCACATCCTTCTTTATTTTTTTTCATTAGCAATCATGCACAACAATTTCATGCATTACCTCCATTGTAGATTATAAGGAGGCCTAGGATGGCTCCCCAATGATTGATTGTTTCCTTTAATCTTCATGGTGACTCTTCACTATGTTTTCTTGTTTTTATAAACACACCATCTATTTCCTTCATAATATCTCAACCATGTCACCAACATTCAACCTTATTACATCACATGTATTATCATCTAATGTCATCTTTGACACACTTTCCATTAAATATATCATACCATTTCCAAGTATGCAACTATCATAATTATCCACAAATCTCTTCTAAAGTAGTAATGAAACCCCATTTTGGTCTTGCATTTGAACCTTATACACTCAAACACATGGCCAAATTAAAGGTTAGGAGAACCCTAGGAAGTAACTAAAGTTGATGCCCTTCTTACATTTTTAGTTAGTAATTTTTCCCATCAAATAAATAAATAAAAGCTAAGTACCTTATTTTATTTTTAAAAATGTATAAGGATAATAAGAAATCTTTAATTTAGACAAATTGGTATACAAAAGAAAACATATATATTCTATTAAATTTTCATATAAGTAAAACTAATAATCGATGGCTTGAGAGAATTAATCACATGAGGTTCTCAGAATGCAACAAATATATTTTTTTATACAAGGCTTGTTACTCATCTTATTTACCAATGTCAAGTAGGCGATGAGAATCAAAACATAACAAAGCATCATTTATTTGCAAATTTATAAAACTTCTTAGGAGGCTCCCATGGTTTTTTGAATAGTGGTATTTTGACCAAGACTAAAAATTCATCTCTAAAATTTAGACATTTCCCTCGAAACATTAAGAACAAAGAATTAAATCATTCTTTCTTTCAATTATACTTGCCTTTATTAGTTACACCAATGAAATTATAAAAAATACATGAACCTTTTATGAGAAAAAATTCATAGGTGAATTATCTAGATCTACATTAGAGAAAGAGTAAAAATACCAAAAATTTATATAAGCTTAAAAATATACATATTTATTTTTACTTGCAAAAATATTATAATACCTTTTTATGTGTATGCATGAAATTTCTGCTACTTTATAATAATATCAATAAAATTAAGGTAAATAATAGTAATGTTAAGTTTTAATAATACCGTAAAATAATGGATTTTGTTAGATTTAGGCACCCCCTAATTGTTGGTGCCCTAGGAAGTTGTCTAGTCTGGCTAAGGCTTAATCCCTCCTTACTCAAACAGAGCCCCCAACTTGACCCAACATGAAGGAAATTGGAACAATTGAGGTGATTATATTTGTGCTTGCCAAATAAATTTTCCCTAAAGTTTCTAAATACATATCAGAAATACCATTTTGTTATTACATGCGGCCATGGCATGTTTTGAATCTACTACCCTTTAAAAAAATCCCTTTTTGTGCAAATCTTGCAATCATTGTTGCCTATGCTAACAACATTTCTTGAAGATTTTTGTCAAATTTTGAACTTGCCTCATCTATGCTTCCACATTTTATATGAATTTATAGTAGGGTATTCATAACTACCTTAGGAAAAACCCATTTTAAAATTATTATTTGATGAGTCTCTATGCATTGTCCCAAGGCTCCCATTTTTGGCACATGTAGGGACAATGTTGACAGAGGTAGAATGATCTGGTTGGAAACCTCTGCATTCCATTTTCTTGGAAATATTCTCAATGTATTTCAACAAAACCATTTTGATAATGTTTTAGGTGTAAGCTATAGGGAAATTTGAAACTACATTACTTACGAAACATCCCCCTTTCTGTCATGCTTTTATGGAGGTAGAAAAAGTTCCAAAGCTCTTGTATTAGCACAAATGTGAGAAGAAATGCAAGGAATGATGCACATACCCTACCCATCTAATAAGGCCATACCTTCACAATCCCACAATCCACCCTCTATAAATTCTCTTGACAATATTATGCCCGACGTCTCTTCCTTTTACCCCCTCACCTACCACCATTTACAATCCATTGCCAAATCCATTTTAAAAAAACATAAATATATAAATATTTTTTATTTTATTTTATCATTTCTAATTTAACAGATCTTGTTACTTAGTGGGGAACTCCATTTCCTTAACTTTATAATAGCATCATGCTTAATGTGACATTACTCCAAGGTTACAAGGATAAATAAGCTAGGAAGTCAATAATGACAAGACCTATCTAATTATGAGAACTTTGTCGCTAAAATGTGACCAAGAGGTAGAAGGAAAGTTTTGAAAATTTGTTAAAATTTTTTTATGATTGGCAGTTCTATTTTACTTTATTACTCAATTATTCTTTTCCTTTACTCCAAGGGCCATTTGATTCCCTAGGTAACCTAGGAATTTTCCTAGGGCACAAGATAGATAGGGGCACTAAAAATGCACTACCAGATTGGCTCTGTCTGGTCGGCCATACTAGTAACAAAAACCCACTACAAATATTAGATAGTAAGTATTTTAAAATCAACTTCACAATATAATTGGTGTCAATTGTTTTGTATGGAGTCATCAACAACCATTTTTTTTACTGCTAATCTTCCCCTATTTATTTAGTCCTTTGTAATCATCTGATAATTCATTTATCCCCCATCTGGAATATTTCCTAAGAAATAAGACCACACCCCAAATAAGAATATAGGGTTATTTCCATTACACTTGATTGCACCTTTCACATCTGTGATGATGGCTCCAAATCCATTTGTATGGATGTCTCTCATTTTCATCCAAAACCACACCGTGATATTAAACAAAAATGTAAAGATTCACCCAAATCTTCAATTCCAATGTCATGTCTTGCTGGAACATTGTTGAAGTTCTTGTAATTATTGTTCAACATAATAAGTATCTGGATTCCATAAATATGTTATGAAAAATACACAAGGAAACTGATAATTTACATTCTAACATATTTATATGGGTCCTTTTCCAAAATACCTTTTTCTTGAAGCTCACATATATTGAGTATGTGTTTCATCATTGTAATCATAATAATGTAATGTATTTACACATTATTGTTGGTAAAAATTAAAGATTCAATGAAGTCACTATATTCATGCATGAGTGTTGTCTTGCCATCATAAGCATTGGTGTAATTGGTAAAGCAATCTACAATTTGTTTTCTTAAGAATTGGGTGGGTGATAAGAAGGGGTGGGGTCATATGCTCCAAATACTGCCTAGAGCACTTAAAAAGTTTTATTCGGTCCTATTTACACCATTTCTTAATTTCAAACTCTCAATATTTCATTGATTAACAAATAACTTTATTCACTTTCATGGATACCCAACATAATATGACATCATGATGCCACACAAAGTTTAAACACAACTATAATAACCCAAAATATGCAATGTTATCAAATTTTCATGATTGTAACTAAGCACCACACAACCTATCCAATAATAGGAAGAAAAAACACATTCAACACAACATAGTACTCAATACACATGCCCCAAGTATAGAACATAACATAGAACATGACCAAAATAGCAACAAGGTAGTACTATAATACACATACCCATGTCTCACATAACTCAAAACCACAATTGAAATTACACAGTAATAAGATGGAATCAAATATCACAAAATAAATTAGGAGCATCGAGACTCAAAAAAATAAAATATAATCAAACTCATATGGTTAATCATAGATGATAATACCAACTCCATATACCATATAGCCTGTAAAAGCCTCCTAAAGAAAATCCATATACTTGCCAAGAAACAAACTGAAGAGAATTTTTTTGTGCTTTCCTTCTCTTTAACATAAAGAAGAAGTATAAAGTTTCAAATACTTGAAAAATTTTCTCAAATGAAAAGGTACATAATCAAATAAAGAAGACTATATAGTTAAGGAGAATCAATGACTTACAGCCATGTTGAAGAAAATAACTCATTTAAGTTACATAATACATCTAGGTACATCATGAAAAATAGTAAGTTGAAGAAATTGATTCATGTTCAAATTTTCATCTATAGTCCTCTGTAGTAAAATCAAAGAATCAAGATACAAGCTCCTTGTTAAGGAGAATCTAGCATCAATAATCATACAGAGTTGAGACCATTATGTATTTTGAAGAAAATTTTCAACTTTAAATATAAACTCAAATATGCAAGTACAACTAGCACTAGCACTATCATCAAGCTACTGACAGTTTCAGATCATTTTTTTAGTATAATGCTTCAATTAAGAACAGTATTGAAGGGAGATTTCATATCCAAAAACTTTAGTTTGAAAAATTTGAATGAATGATATTCTATAAAGTGTACAAAATGCAAACATTCATAACAAAATTACAGAGCCATAGTAACAAATAAGTTTCCAGAGCTCAAAATTAAACAAATGCAAACTGAATTCAGGTATCATCAGGAACATCAACAAGTTTCAGTGCAGGTTTCAGAATAAAATGATCAAGCTTCTCCATTCAACCTAGAATAATTAAATATTTATGTGTTCAAATCAAATCTAACTGGAGCTTCAATAATTTCACAACTATTGCATAGAGATCAACATAATAGCCATGTCTTGAAAAGAACAGAACAATTGAGGTGAAGTGAAGAAAATGGAGCTCAAAACCAAATCAAAATAATCTTATCATTAAAGTCTCCAGCTACTAAATACCATGAGAATATCATTATCAAATTGTGCAATACCAAAGTTTCAAAATTACAAGGCTCGAAAGAGTAATAAAGAGACTGGTAAGACCTCGAAGGGATAAATATTAAGATTTCAGAATTTTCTAAAAAAAGGACAAAACCTAGAGTAGATTTGGATGTATAGAACAAATTTTCATAATCCAAACAATGAGCTAAAAATCATCAATGACATATGTTTACAGTATTTAAGTAAAGAGAAAAATACCCATGTATTTTCAGAACCAGAAAATTATCTACAAATTCAGATACAAACTTCTTTAAGAGAAATCTAGTATTTTAGTAAACACCCACAAATTATCTTGTAACACAGAGCTTAAAACTGTCTAGATTTTCCTTCACAAGTATATACCCATGTCATTAAATGTCTAGATCTCTAACTTATCAAATGGAGAAACAAAAATCTTCAAATAACTAACTTTTTTTTATCCTCAAAGTTTTTAACAAGAAATATGTAGTTACAGATTTCTCAATAAAGTCAAAGATAGAACAAAAATTCACCTTCCATTTTCAGATTTTATAACCCTCAAAAGGATGAATAATAGAAACAAAATATGGAAGACCCATTAGCCATTTTCAACCCAGAAAATTTTCACAAAGCCAGAGAAATAATAAAACCCAAGAGGGTTTCATTATTATCAAAGACAGAAAAACAAATCTTGAGAACCAAAGGAATTGAAAATTTTTATAGTTACAAAATGATGAAACTCGCCACCTCAATAAATTGACAATAGTTTTTAATCAAAGAGAGAATTATTGGAACATAAAACACAATATCAGAGCTCAAAACGCTCAATCCATGGTGGACATGAGTAAGCATAGTGAGCTCACTAGTTCTAAAGTTTCATAAAGTTTATGTCGAGAAAACAAAGGAGCGAGCTCGAAAGCACAAATAATGATGGTCAAGATAATCACAGAAAATATGAGAAAAATAAAATGGCATAGAATCCAAAACTTCACGTGTAGATTTTCATGGAGATCATTATTGAAAAGGATAGATCTTGAAAAAGATCAATAACGGCTTCCAAAAAATATTCGCTAGAGATTCACCCTCAATTTTCAACAATGCAAATGAAATGATCATTTAGGGTTCAATTTATTTTACTCACCCAATATTGATCAAAATGCAACGTAACTCACCAAGTGAGTTAAAGATCAATGCTCCATATTAATAAGTACATAGATCAATGGTTGAGAATCAAAATCACCAACTTCCAATGCAAACTCCAGTGATTACCTAAACTCAACTACAGTCAAGAAAAGTACCAACATGGCACACTATAGAGAAAACCCTAAACTCCACCAAGGAGTTAACATTAATGCAGTTGATTCAGCATCACCAAAAATCAAATGGAGGGGTGAGTCATCATATAAGAGGGGGACCTAATTCCCATTCAAAAAATATAATTACATTGACCTTAGATAAGGTCTAAAACATTAATAATCATGCCACATTAAAATCTAAACCGTCCAGATTAATCAAATGATTAATTTTTGATAGCCTTCGACCACAGTCTAAACATATAAGATATGTCAATGATCAAAACCAAAGGTGGTCATTATCTAATCAAGCCCAATGATTATTGAATCAAGTATATATGCCAAGTCAAAGAAGGTGCCCACTTGTTTTATCCAAACAATATATGCCTAGGTAAATGTGGATTCAAACTATACCATACCAATGATAAAAAAGGGATGCCCTGATTATTGTTTAATCAAGTATTTTCCAAAATTTCAAAGGAGGGGCCCATGATGGTGAATGAGGTAAGATATTCCCAAGTGAGGGTGAATTATTTTTGTAAATTCTTGCAACCAAAAGTATAATTTTTTATTTAACATGGGTGTATTTTTTCATGTCATTAGAACGAGTCACAACCATGAAAAAGACAAAATTATCATTGCAAGTGGTTGAATATTGGAAGTGCGGCATCAGAGGATTAAGTATGATTATTTAATGGTCAGCTACAAGACAAAAAAGAGTGTGTGCGCGAACCTTGGAAGAGTTGCACACAAAGCAAGGGCTATTATTATGTAAAGTATTCACCTAATTTATTTATTGTATTTAGATTTAGATAAGTCGAACTACACTTGATTGTGGATGTATTTTGAAATTAAAAATTTTATTAATGCCTAATTGTAACCACATGGTATTCTATCCTTTTATTTAATCACAATGAAGGCTAATAATACCATCCAAGTGTACTTAGGACTTAGTCTATTTTTAGAAGGTTCGGTGAATAATTTTACTCTATATTGTGTGCATTGGTAAAGCATAAGGAGGTATTTTGAATGTAATGAGTGCTAAAGAAATTTTTTTCAGTTTTTCCCTTGAATGAGAACCAATTAATACCTTTCAAATTATTTGCAATGGTGTGGATATTTTATTAACTCTATGTAATATAAATTCCCTAAATTAATTACCTTACCTTGCTACAAATTTGATGTTTTCTGCATTGTCTTAGTGTGCATGTTATTTGATGTGCTGTTGTGATTAATCCCTCAAGAAAAAATTATTTACCTTAGGATTTAGCTGAAACCCATTGGTTCATGCTCATGTAATTTTTTCTCAGTATATTTTGCATCACTAATTATTGTGTATCACCCCATTTTAATTTTCAATTACATCCATCTTTTTTCCCTTAAAACCCCAAAAACTTAGTTTAGAATACATCAATAAGGAATTGTCCTTGTAATCCTAGATATTCACCTCAACATAGGGATACCCAAAAACCTTAGGTATCTCCATTGTATCTACAGAAGGGAGGGAAAGGAAAGCTTAGAACACTTTCTATTATCCCTCAAGTAGGGTGCACTTCTGAGAGATAACATCTTTTGGCACACCCAGTGGGACAACGAATCAGTTTTGCTACAAATTTATAACATATTTACAGTAAAGAAAGAACACTTTTCGAAGGAAAATCCTATAGAAATCCGTTGAAAATAAAGAGAAAATTATTTGGTGACTCCCTAAGGCTGATTTCAAACCAGTTTTACAACATGTTGCATGCCTAAGGTGACCACAAGATCAATGGTAAGAGGACTTCCTCATAATTTTGTTTCTTTTCATTTAAATTCAACAAGAAGAAGAAGGGTTGGCAATACCTTACCTTATAATAGGTATGGTAATGATAACCTTCCTCCCTTTGATTCACCACATATCAATCTTGTTCTTCAAATCATAGTGATTTAAATACCTCATCAATAACCACCACAACCACCTAGAAATTTTGTACCCTTCAACAATGGTATCCCCTTAATAATTGTTGCTTATCATGAGATACCCATGGCTGCCTTAAAGGGTTTAGCGTAATTTATTGGTGAGAATCATGTTACTCCTACTGAGCATATTAAAGACACTGCAGCCCTTTGGTCAGTTCATAATATCACTCATGAAGATGTAGCTTTAAGATGCTTAGCTACATCATTTAATGGACATGCCTTGCAATGGTATAGAGCTTTACCAGTAGGAACAATAACAACTTGGGATGAATTCGAAGATCAATTATATAAATAGTTTTAAGATAATTCTAATCATTTATCTCTCATGGAATAGTTGTCCACAATTAAGAGAAATATTCATGAATTTATGGCTAGTTTTAACATCAGATTTGCAAGAACATGGGAAATAATTCTAGCCATTGTTAAGCCTAAAGATGACCATGCATTTCTATATTATCTTGGTGCCTTAAACAGTGATATTTCAACCATGATATAGTCCCTGGGATAAACTACTGTTATCACCGAATCACAGCACCCTTGTGTTTATACAAGTGTATATACTTGAACTCACGGTGTGATTGGATAACATGGGTACTATCTCGAAGTTGTGGGACTTGCTACTTGAGATAGACCTCCAGAGAAAGCTGGTTCTTGCTCCTAAACTACCTACCACAATCTACTCTAATGCAGGATAAGCTAACTGTTCTAATCTAAATTTCCAAAGGACCAGGGAGAGAGAATGCATAAAATGAAAGCCTACACTAAAGCGGTGATACACCAGAAAAGGAGGGTGTGAGAGTAATCTCCAAATGTGTGAAATACAGAGGAAAAGTGCACACTAGAAGAGGTGATGACAATTCACCATAATCTAGCAAAATGCATTCACAACAATATTCCAAGCATACACAATGTTAATGAATCCCTGCAAGAACATAATAAATAGACACAATATTCTTATAGAAAGATCAAAGGGGCAAGAATAATGCAAGAAAACATAGCAGGGGAAGATACATCCACAACTGATATTTTATTGCTTCATGATATGCACAGTTCAATCTATTACAAGATAAGGGCCTGGATCACCATGCAAGGATTCCACCACAAGGGCCTGCAACACATTGGCTTCACAAAGAAATTTTGGTAGAGCTTTGTTACCCAAAAACTCTCTACTTTACAATGAGCCCAACACTCCAATTTATAGAAAAAATGAGAAGGAGAAGAGAAAGGAAAATAGAAATCCCGAAATCTATCCTTCAACCACCTGTAAGAGGCATTAAATTGAGTTAAATGATTGTATATTACTTGCAAAAGGCTCCCCATATTGTCCCATGTGCTGCAGCAGAGAAATAAGGATGACCATACCTCTTAATTGCACTCCCAGCTACCAAATAAAACACTGTTCTAAACCCGGCCACGTTTCCTTAAAAAACTCAATCAATTTCTGATCAAATCTGGAATTTCTTGATTGATGTGCATCGGTCTCAGAACCACGATTCCAACGGTACCAATTTTGTGCGATTTCGTTGAGAAATGAAAAAGTTATGGCCTTCTGAGTGCGTGCAGCTATTTTGGGTCTGGCAGGCGTTTTCTGTCATTTGATGGGAATGAGCATTAACTGACTGGATACGAACACTTTTCCTTAATTTAAATATATCTACCCTTATTAAAAATAAGAAATCTAGTTTATGTGGCATAGACGACGTCGTGCCCGTTCCAGAAAGTCCAATTTTATGAAAATCGGAGCTCGGAGTCAAAAGTTATGGCCGTTTGAAGTTCCACGGGTCAAACGTTGACTTTTCTTCTCTGCCTTCGGCCGCTTCGGCTTTTCGCGTTCCACGCGTCCCTTTGTCCCAAATGTCCCAGTGCTGCGCAGGACAAATTCTTCCGAACCGCTCGAAATGGGCTTCCATGTCCCTTTTTTGCCGGTGACACGTGGCGTGATCTGATTGGATTTCGGCTCCTTCGGCTATCCGCGTCCCGCGCGTCCCTTTGTCCCATTTGGCACAGTGCTGAAATTTCCCATTTCAGCCGAATCAGCCGGTTCGCGTACTTTTGTCCCGCGCATCCCAGACTGTTTCGGGCTGCCTTGACTCATTTCGCCTGGTTCGGCCGGTTCGCGTACTTTTGTCCCGCGCGTCCCAGACTGTTTCGAGCTACCTTGACTCATTTCACCCGGTTCAGCCGGTTCGCGTACTTTTGTCCCAACTGTCCCAAGGACCGCCTGGACTAGGACTTAGCCATTTTTCGTGATTTTTCCTGGCCCGAGCTTGTTTTTGCAATTTTTTCATATTTTCTCATAACTTTCTCTCTTCTTCTTGGACAGGGGAGTTAGAAAAATATGAGGGGACCCTAGAAACATTACTTTTCGCCCTGAATCAATATAATTGCTTGGGACTAAAGAATTTGATGCATGTTATCAAAATTACCTTGAGGGGTGAATTTTGGATAACAACTACACCTTCAGCAGCTTATGATATTGCTGTCAGATCTGAAAAAAACTTTATTCAAGCTATTAAATTAGCCCTAAGGCCTTCTATTCCCATTAGAGAAGAGTTAGCACCTATTCCACATCTTATTACAATAATAGAGCTTGTTGTTACATCAGCATAAGATGATATATATAATACCTTGCAAAATTATGGGAATGAAATAACAACATTAATAAAACAATTAGCTCAACCTTCTAGGCCTTATCAAACACCTTATCAGTAGAATAGGAAGCCATACTAATAAAATAGGAATTATATGTAGACTTATCAAAAAAGAGAAATGGATCCTAAATCTACTAGTTTGTCTAGTGTTATTGTAACAGTCATCATGGCTTCAGAAGAGTGGTTTTCACCTTGCAATTAGCCTCACCAAACTATTAATTGTCCAAATGCATTGTTGAATTCGAGCCTCATTGCATAACCAAAATCTAAAACATTATTCATGCCTCAAATGGAGGGTGGGAGGCAAGATACTCAGAGTCAAAAACCACCTGAAAAAGAATTCGCTTAGCTTTGGAGAGGAATATTTTATTGTTGTAACAACTAGGTTTTAGAAAAAGGCTCAATATGAATAAAAATAGAAAAAGGTCCTGTTTTACCTATAGCTACAGATAAATAAGTAAGTGCATTCCCTAAAACAACAAACAGTCGTGTTTCATATTAAAAAATAGCAAACATTTCAGCTCCTAATCAGCAGTAAAAAGAACTACAACCGGATCCCATATGCTTATTCATTCCTCATATTTATAAAGTTACAGAAGCATAATCAATTTTTGATAAAGCTTATGTTTATCCAATTTTTTCCCTAGGATAAATTGGATGAACATAACCTTGCACATTGCGAAAGTGTGTGGGATTCCTTTAACCACAGGAGTTTGCATTTCAGGAGTGGAAATTCAGGTTAGAGGCGGGCTCAGAAATGACAATTGAAGGTCAGAAAATGAATGGCCAAGGGAATATCAAAGGAGATCATAGCTCAAGTGGAAGAATGGAGAAAGGCTTGAAATTTTTAGACTTTGTGTTTTTGGTACTTCAGAGACAAGGCAAGAAAAAATTTAAAAAACGTCTGAAAGAGTCAAAATCCCAAAATCTGAAATACTAAAAGTCTGAGATTTTGAACTTTCAAAGTTTCAAAGATCTCAATAAACGTAGGAAGAAAAAATTCCTAAATTATAAAAATGTCTAAAATTCTAAACATTTGAAATTTTGGACTTTTGGGTTTCAGAGTTTTGGAGATGCGGAATTTGGAGTTTCAGAGTCTTTGGTTACAAAACAGGAAAAGTGACCAAAAATGTCCAAATTTTTGAAAGTTTGAAATTTCACACTTTTGATTTTCGGAGTTTCAGAGATGCCAAATTTGGAGTTTTGAAGTCTTCAAAGACAAAATATGAAAAGAGACCAAAATGTCAAAAATCCTGAAATTTCAAAGCGTGAAATGGTTTGGATTTCAGAAGTCAAACTTGGTTTCAGGGTCAACAGTGACATTTTTGGAATTTCGTAGATTCAGGTTTCAAAGTTTCATAACTCTTGAGGAGATTTAAAGGATGAACAATGTAAAAAGTTTTAAAAGGAAAAGATCCAAAATTCTGAAAATCTAAAATTTTAGACTTTTGAGTTTCGGAGTTTCAGAGTTTTCACACGCCCAAGCAGATGAACAGTAACCTAACTTCCGAAACCAAAATTTCTAGAAGTCTGAATTTTTGGATTTCAGAGGTTGCATGCATTTCGTACTCTGAAAAAGGAAGATCAACAGTTTGCATTTTTTGCAGAATGAGCCCCCCGACCTTCATATGGCCATAAATTTTGACTAGGAGCTTAGATTTACACAAGAAATGACTTTTTGGAAAGCTTACAGTCTCCTCTACGCAAATTAATTTAAGTAAGACTAATTTATTCAAAATTAAGAAATTCATTCTACCATAGTTTAGGGTGTCAGGTTTCTCACCTACCAGAATAATTAAGTATGGGATTCCTTTTGTGCCCAACAAGGAATAGTATATGGAGGCATGGGTTTTGTAGTAAAAACCATCATTGTTACAGGTGAATTCAATACAATTTTGGGTGGCTGAAGCAAGAATTTGAATTATTCTCTCTTATTTTTAACATTCTTCGTATATATTGTAAGGAGGGGCATTTTTCTAATGTTAGATGATTTGGCTTTACAGCCTCCCTTCTTCTCTTGTCTGCAAGTGAATTTGTTGAGGTCAAACCTCCTATCTAGATTGTAAACCACAATCTTTCCTCTCGTCCATTGTAATGCACTGTATCAAATTTGTGGAGCAATAAAATAAGCATATGGATGATTTTCGCCCTGTCTTGTGTTCATTTCCTTCATCTAATCTCCCATTATAGTTTTGGTTATATATGCATGGTGGTTGTATTAAATTTTTAATGGTTTGTGTTTAATTACAAAGAAGGTGTTCATTATTCCTTTGGTGCATCACCTCTATTAGTTTAGCTTTAATTTCTTGTAATATTCTTAACCTTGTTTGCTTAGCAAGTTAGATTATATTTTAGAGTAGATCCTCTACATTTTAGATGTGTGCATAAAAATAGAGGAATAGGAACCATCCTTCATTTGGAGATCTTTCCTGATTGTAAATTCCCACACTTTAGGAAAAGCTTTATGTTATGCAATCAAACTAAGAGTTTTAACCCATCGAGTTGCAGATATTCAGGGGTGTTGTGATTATGTGTCAACAATTATTCTAAAACTATCATAGTGTAATTTAATTTATTTGAGGGTATGAAAACTAAAAATATCAATATTTCATTATGGAATGCTTTGAGTATTCTAGGACAGCAATAGCTGCTTGCACATGAGCTTGCTAAGTTACAGTTTTTTTCAAAACAAACAGAAAAAGAAACTGAGAAAGCTAATATGGTCCTTGGTATAGTTGAGAAAAATCATATGAAATAAGTTAAGTGGATGGTACAAAAAGTACTAAATGTACATGATATTAAAAAACAACCACCTTTTTATCTTTCTATTATTATTGTGGTCATTTAGTTCACAACTGTATGGTTGATAGTGGTGCAAGCAGCACAATTCCGCCTATATCAGTTGCAAAAAAATTAGGCCTACAGTATGAACCAACAAAAAAGAGCATATTGTAGCTTGACGGGACAACACCTAATATATTTGGTATCATCAAAAATTTGGAGGTAACATTACATGCTTGTCCCAATGTTTCAATTTTACAAGATGTAACTATTGTAGATCTACCTCCCTATTTTTCTCTTTTCTTGTCAAGATATTTTATAGAAAAAATAAGAGGTTATCTTTCTTATGACTTGTCATTTTTGTTCTTCACTACGAGGTATGGAACTAAGGCTACAGTGAATTCAGAACCTCTCGCTATATTTCACATCAAGCCTCATGTTGCAAATGTTGCAACAAATTATAAAGTTATAGATCAGACTGATTTTGATGTTACAACACATATTTATACATTATATGGTTTCTCTAACTTGTTTATAGATAAAAAAATTCAAGAAGAACAAGCTTATGAACCTTACAAAGAAGTAGAAGAAGGATTGTTTGGTGTTTATTGTCTTCGTGAAAAAGAAACACTTATTCCTTTGCTTTCCAAAGTAGAAAATATTGATGAAGGCATATGGAAGCTTCATTTTCATGGTGCTAAGAACAAGAAAGAACAAGGTGCGGGTATTATGTTGACTTCTCCTTCAAACCAAAGGTATTTTTTAGCTCTAGGTCTATAATTTTCATCTACTTGTAATGTAGCTAAATACGAAGCATTGATTTATGGCCTACCATGGGCTAGAAAAAGAGAAATCATAATGTTACAAGCGTATAGTGATCCTAAATTAGTTATAATCCAAGTGAAGAACTATAATGTTTGTAAGAATTCATTGTTGAAATGTTATAAGCATAGAGTTTCAGATTTGATGGATTATTTTTAAGCTTTTAATATTCAACCAGTCCCAACAGCTGAAAACAAACATGTAGATAGACTTGCAACAATTGGTGCTAGCTTTGAAGTGTTAGAAAATATTGAAATTGAAAAAATACAACCTCTTATAAAGTTGATAATCAGAACTATAATGCCTGATAATGAAGAAAACTGGTGAGTTTTTGAATATGACAAACAAATATGCACATTTCTAGAGTAAGAAGCTGATTTTTTTGCAGTTAATCAAGAGAATTTACGGCACCAATATGGTAAACAGATTGTACAACTGAAGACAGATAAATTACCTTGGGGACTCGTCACTTTAGAAGACATTTTTAGTTCGGATGATCAGCTCAGAAAAAACAAAGGAAATATCTCAACACACGATGATAATTACGAAGAGATTTCAATTACTAAAGGTAAAAATTTATAGATTGGAACAGTATGTTCCTTAGCTGAAAATAAGTATTTTATCAGTTTATGCAAAGATTTAAAAGATTTTTTTGTTTGGAAATACCAATTTTTGAGAGGATTTGATTCTATTTTATCTCAGCATACCATAGAATTATAGCCAAATGCTAAACCTGTAAGGCAGAAACAAAGGCCTATAAATCCCAAAATGGAACAATTGATGAGGAAAGAGTTCTCTAAGCTAATTGAATTAGGTGTTATCTTACCATTCAAGTATTCAAGTTGGGTTGCTAACCCTTTTTCTATTCAAAAAAAGAATGGGGAACTTCGGTTGTGTGTTGATTTTTGTGATCTAAATAAAGCTTCATTAAAAGATAATTATTCGTTGCCCAATATGGATCAGATTTTAAGAACAATTTCAGGTTTAGATAGGTTATCCTTGTTAGATGGTTATAATGGATATAATCAGATCCTTACGCATAATGAAGATAGATACAAAATATCCTTCACCATGAAGTGGGGTAGTTACACTTATAAAAGAATGTCTTTTGGACTTTCTAATACTGGTGCAATGTTTCAGCATCCAATGGATTTTCATATCCTCCTGAATAAATGCATGTTCGTTTATTTAGACGATTCTTATGTATTTTCAAATAATTCTTATGATCACATTATACATTTAAGGTAGACTTTTCATAATTATAGGAAATTTTAAATTTCATTGAATCCCAGAAAGTCCATTTTTTACTGCATGAAGGTAAGTTTCTTAGACATATTGTATCTAGGTAGGGCTTAGCTATTGATCCTTTAAGAATTGCTGCAATTGCATAGTTGTCCCTACCTCATCATAATAAGGGATAGCAAATTTGTTTTGGAAAAATCAACTTTGTTAGAAGATTTGTACCATATTTTACAACATTGGTCAAACCATTAAGAGACATGCTAAAGAAAGGAAGAACTTTCTCTAAGACCAACGAAGGAAGAAAAGGATTTGAAGCTATTAAATCAGCTATTTCACAAGATCCTACTTTGGAAAATCCCAATTTTGATAAGGATTCCATGATGTATGAACTTGTAGTAGCTGAAACCATTTCAGCCATATTAACTCAGTTTAATGATGAGAATACATAACAACCCATTGCTTTCTTTGGGTACAGTTTTCATGACTATGAGACAACCTAAAATTTTCTAGAAAAATAGGTACTTGCAGTAGTTAGAGGTTTAATAGATCTCAAGTACATCCTTTCAAATAACAAGATTTATGTTCTATTTTCTCACCCAAATGTTAAAGTGTTCCTTTTCAACAAAGATTTGAATGAGAAGTGAGAAGGTTGGATTAAAAATTTTATGGAGTACAATGTTGATATCCATGTTGTAGAAATAGTCTAAGGAAAATGATTATGTGAAAATTTTATTGCTGATATGAAAAAACAAAAGGGTGCAGATTCATCATAGCATGCTGCAGTTTCGTTGTAGCAACCTGAAATTTTCGTACAGCCTAAAAAATCAGCAACCAGAACTTAATCAGGAGCTTCCAGGATCAAGTTGGATGATAGATTTGATCAATTACTTGCAACATGGCACCTATCCGAAAGGTATGGAAAAAAAAAAAGGTATTTCAAATTAAAGGCCATACATTATGCTTTCATTGATGGTGTGCTATTCAAAAAGGATATCACTGGAGTTTTGTTAAGATGTGATGATTATGATAGAGTGAAACTATAATAAAATTAATTCTATAATTTGTATTATGAGTAGCAATAGAACACCAAAGAACACAATATTTTAGATAAATGATCTCAATATAAAATTGAAATAGCTTCCCCAATTTAAGTCGGTAACCTCCAAACCATACAATAAAATTCAAATGCTCGAATGATGATAAACTACTACCTACAATCCCCTATATATACTATTCATATATTATGGCCATCACCAAGGTTGACATACTATGTAATTCCCCTTTTGGTGTTGACTCATGTTCTTTCTTCTTTGACCACATTTTGCTAACGTTGAATGTTTGTAATGTTCTCCCTTTGATCGCTAGGTAATTACGATCTTTTCTGTGAAGTAAATTCAACTTCTTTTCATTATGTCATACCATTTTTTGCTGTCATAAATGCTTATTAGTTTAATGAGGGTTTTTTGTAACATATTTTAGGAATATTCTTATTGAAGGCTAACTGTATTCTCAATTAAATGGGCTACTTAATGATGCTTTATTGTAAAATCTCTAAATGAATTTCAAAAAAGGACCTTGTTATCCCAAATTTACCCCCCCATAAAATTTGGTCAGAACAAGCCCTACACATAAATAAAACATGAAGGGAAATTATTTAGATCCATGAGCTCGCATTCCAGAACCAGGTAAAGTGAAAAAAAAAGGCCTGAGAAAGTCAAATTCATCCCTACACAAGAAGAAATAGAAGAAACAGTTCTTTTGAGCATTTCCATATCTTAAATCTATTTAAAGTGTTGAGGGAGGACTCAACAATGGAGTGGCAGGGGTAGAGAATGATTAAACAACCGTATGCAAAGAAAACAATTCTGTCAAGCTGTTTCATGTCTTAGATCTATTTTTGCAAGCTACAGGTAGACTCAACAATGGAATTGCAGGGTCAGAGAAGAAGGGGTAGTGCCGCAGAGAGGACATGAGTAAGAAGGGGGAAAAACGAAAAAGATTCAAATTTTTTGGGCTCGAAATAGTTTGGGAAAGGTCCAAAATCGACTAATTATGAAGGAGCCAGTGGAGATAGCCACGTGTCCTAATGGCTGATGGAGGAAGCCACTTGTCGTCCCCCGCGCTACTCTGAGAGAAAACTATAGAGGCTTCCCTTGAATGAGAGCCTAATTGGTTTTTCAAGTGAGCATGGTGCCTCCACATGTCCACTCACAAAGGAGGGGCAGGTCAATTAAATAATAAATGCATGGGGCAGACTGACAGAGGCTCCCAAGTATCTCAATGGTGCTAATTAAAGGTTTAGACTCAGAGAGAGTTTTCAAATGAGCACCAGACTGCTGCGTATTTCCAGTTTTAAAATATACCCCACTAAGCAAAGGAATTAGCCAAAAACATAGAAATTGAACATGTTGATGGAGGAAGCCACTTGTCGTCCCCCGCGCTACTCTGAGAGAAAACTATAGAGGCTTCCCTTGAATGAGAGCCTATCCTCCACATGTCCTAGAAAGGAGACACATTTTTTCAAACTATTTTCTCCCGCCCATTTGTACGGACCCCACATAAAATTTGAAAGGGCATATCATTCGACTCAGGGCTCGAAATATTTTAAATCTTACACTTTTGGAAGCGTCTCGACGTCCTCTACACCATGGAAAGATTAAAAAATCATGTTTTGTAGGCCCTGGTAGGTGGAAAATGGAGAAACATATTCAATCCTTCAATGTCATATCTTCTTGACTCAACAACCAAATCAGATTCAATCTGCTCCGCCATTTCCTCCTCCTTCAAGGTGCCGAATAAGGATTTAATATAGTAGAGGAAGATTTGGAAAAAAATTCTATGGGAGGCATTAAATAAGTGGTGGTTGAGCTTGGAGTTTTTTTCCCCACTTCTCCCTCTCTTTCTTCCCTCTGTATTGAATTTATAAAAGAGGGCTCAGGGCTCATTGTAAGGTTGTTGTTCATTTTTTCTTCTCTTCCTCCCCCTTCTATCTCTTCCTCAGGGTCAAAAATGAGTTTTAACCTCCTCCCCTGATCTGTAAATTGCATTTTTTTCCTCTTGTTCATAAATTATGCTTTGTGCAAACTCTAAAGCAATGAAAAACATGTTTTGTGATGCATTTGTCCATCCTTTGCTCGTTTTTGGTTCTCTTCTTGCCTCTCTTCATTACAGGGTATTTGTGCATGTTTTGAATGTTCATTTGTAGATCTGGGAGTTGTGTTCATGGGGTTTTGGAACATTTTCTATGCAAATCTGATAAATGGCTAGTGATTTTGTTGTCCATCCCTTCCATTGCTTTCCTGTCTTTGGTCCATGGAAGTTTGGTAGATGATTAGCATTTTCCTTCTCTGGTGTATCACTATTTTTGTGTAGGCTCTATTTTTTCTTGTTTTCTTTCTCTCCTTGTCTCCTTGGAAGTTAGATTAGGATTATATTATTGCTTGCACTAGAATAGCTTGTGGTAGGTAGTTTAGGAAAGAGGAACCAACCTTCTCTTGAGGATTAGTCTCATTTGTAAGTCCCACAACTTGGGGAATGATCCAATGTTATGCAAATCACACCAAATGACCTTTCCTTAGAAAAGTAGATCCATAACTCATTTGGGGGTGCTGTGATTTTGCACTAACAGTTTTGGCACACCCTGTGGGACAAGAATTATTCACCTTATTTCATCAATTTGATGTGTTCTTGATGGGATTCAGCCTTTTGAGGCACATGCAAGCACATCTAGTGACTCCATTTGATCAAAAACCCATTCTCTAAGTTATAGACCTTTTCCATCCATTTCCACTCATTTTCATCCATTTCCTTCTTCCATATCTTTCATTTTCTCCCATTCCATGAGGTTGTGCAATCATGACTTCATTTCCTTCTTGGAAGTTACACTTATAACAACAGAGCAATCCACCTCCAACATGTTTTACAACTTCAAATCAGCATTTTGAGCAAAGGAAAAATTAGTATGTCTACCCCTATGAGAAACAATGCCAAAATCAGTCTGGCTATGGATCTTTCCAAGAGCAGGCGTATGTGAACAATAAAGAAAAGTAAATGCAAGATGTTGGTCTCCTAGAGAAGATCCAAAAAATGGAGGTTGGCATGGTTCAGTCAAGGGGTGTAGCACAAATGAAGGCATTCAAGATTGGTTTCAAGGCACCTTGTCTATGGGAAGGTCCTTTTCCAAGACACTATAACCCTCAAGAGAAGATTGACTTCATGGTTGAAATTCTGCCCCAACTTTCACAATGGATTGAGGAGTATGAGAAAATTCTGAATCAACCTTGTCAATGGGTAAGTCATTCAACAACTCCTTATCTTTCTTTTTCTCCATCTCAAGCTTTATCATTTTAGCATGATCAAGATTCAAGCCCCTCAGTTGCTGCCCAAGTGTTAGTTTCATCCCTCCATCCCCTAGTCTTCCATCCCATCTCATATTTTCTAGCCTCTTGTATTTCAAATCCAAATTCCCTCCACAAGAGCCAAAGGAAATATTCTCCCCTCCAAAGAAACAAGAAGTTTCATCTCCTCCCTCTCCACCACAAACAATTACAAAGTTGGTTGAACCCCAACCTATCACTTCTCTTGTTTTTCCAAGTCCATGTTGGCAAGAGTCCCAATAAACCATTCAAGGAGAAAAACAAGAGGAGGATCCCAACAAAGAAGAAATGAAAGATAATCGAAAGAGTTGGGCTACTAAATTTGAGTTTACAAAGATTCCCTTGATGGTCAAGCCAATAGAGGAGGGTAAGGTTGAAGAGCCAGTGGTGGCCCAGGCTGAGTTTACAGTAGGATAAGAGCAAGAACAAGAGAAAGAAGACCAGTCATCAATTTTCTCATAATGTAGTGTCCATGTTGGCACTCTATATGAAGAAAGTTCTGATCCAATTCAAGTTGCACAATAAGTCATGGAAGAAGATGAAAATTCAGCTCTAAGTCCCATTGAAGAAGAGTAGATGGAAGAAATCAAATCAGAGTTTGTAGCAGAAGAAGAAGAAGGAACTAGTGGAGATTTCTTGATCTCATTCAAAGGGCTTGATTTGGTTAATGAATCCATCATAGAGGAAATCTCTAAAAGAGATCTTGCAGTCCCAACTAGTCCTCTAGAGTAGCAGATTGAAGAGTTTGATTTTTCAAACTTCGTGCTAGATGAAGAGGTCACTCAGGAGCAAGATTGTCTTCAAGCAGTAGAGGAAAGAGAAGCTGCTACAAACCCAAAAGAAGACGAGTGCATTTCAGCTGTGAAGGATAAAAATGTAGATCCAAAATCTTTGAGTGTAAAACAGGCCATAAAAGAGCCTTCAGTTCTTCCTCTAACCTCATCTCTCTCGAACTCTAATGTTAAACAAGAGTTTGATCTTTTAAACTCAATGTTGAAGGATGAAGGAAAACATGGTGAACAAGCTACAAATCGAGAGGACACCGTGGAAGAGGCTTAACATTTGTAGGAGGATAGCAATGAGGCAATGTATTTATCTGATTTGGAGGACTATTTTGATGGAGACGAACCAGTTGAGTTTCTATTGTTTTCTCCTTCATCATATACCTTCCAAGCACATGAGCCTCCTACCATGGAGGATAAATTTCAATTGCAACAGCCTGCATCTTATAACAACTCTTTGGAATCAAGTTTGGAAGATTTAAACCTTCCATACTCTTCACAAGAGGAAGAAGAGAAAGAGCAGAAAATTTCCACCATTGCTTCCACACTATCCATCCAAGAAGGTACACAACGAGACTCCATTTTTGGAGTTAAATTTAAGAAAAATGTGCACATCTAAAGGATCAGACCATGTCCATTCAGGTACTTGGATTCATTAGATCCAAGGGATAAGTCATAACTAGTCATGCCTACTTCACGGCATGCAGATGAGCATAAAAGTACTAAGGCTCACCATGAATACCTCTAAGAGTCCAATGTAGGTCAACTTGAGGAGGTATTTTCCATTAATATTGATACCTTGATGATTTGGGTGGAGGTCAGACGTAGAGTCAGTTTTTCACTCATGCAGGTATCTATATTTAGTGTCAAATCATTTGCATGGCTACCATTTTTAAGAAAAGGAAGCTATTTCCCTCTGTAGTAGTAGGATTTGTTTAGCATTATTTCTCTCTGGTTAGTTTAGGAGTAGGAGTAGCTTTTTTTCAGTAGAATAATTTCTTATGCACACTATGCATGTCTCATTTGAGGAATGTATGATTTGGTCTTTATACTTAAGTTTTTTATTGCTTCAGAGGGGCACGAGGCTAGGCTCTTCAGTATTCATGGTAGAAAGACTCATATTTTCCTGTAGCATCTGAAAATTAGGAAATAAAACAAATGCAAAGTAACTAAAGTTGTTTTAAGACAGTCCATTTGAGGGACATATGAAATCCTTGGGTTAAAACAATTTTTTACCCTTAATAACTCCATTCCTAAGATTTTCTTATGAAAATTGAGAGTGCAGACGTGTGGGCAGGCTCAGGGTTAGAAAAAACAAAGAAAAGGTATGTAGTTAGGCTCGTAGTGGCTTAGGGATCAATACTTTGAAGTTTAGATCAGTTTCATGTTTATCAAGCAGACTCCATGCCCAATAGATGCTTAAGGGCCACTAGTCTCTTCATCTAGCAGATAGATGTCCCAGTGAGTCACCAATTGTTATCCAAAATTCAACCCCCTGCAAAATTTGGTTATAACAAGCCCTACACATAAAGAAAACTTGAAGGAAAATGATTCGGACCCACGAGCTCATGTTCCAGAACTAGGCAAAGTGAAAACACAAGCCCGAGAAAGTCAAATTCGACCCTACACAAGAAGAAATAAAAGAAACGGTTCTTTTGAATGTTTCCATATCTTAAATTTATTTAAAGGGTCAAGTGAGGAACAAAAAATTGAGTGGTGGGGGAAGAAAATGATTAAACGACCCTATGCAAAGGAAATGACTATGTCAAGTTGTTTCATGTCTTAAATCTATTTTTGCAAGCTACAGGTAGACTCAATAATGGAATTGTAGGGTCAGAGAAGGAGTAGTTCCGCAGAGAGGATAGGAGCAAGAAGGGGAAAAGGAGTGAAGATTTGAAGTTTTTGGGCTTGAAATAGTTTGGGAAAGGTCCAAAATTGACTAAGTATGAAGGATCCAGTAGAGAGAGTCACGTGTCCTAACGGCGCTTCTCCAAAGATGAATCCAAAAAAGGAAGACTCAAACAAGCGTTGCATCTCCATGTGTCCCAGGCCAGAATGAAGGCAGGTTCAAATGGTTAAATAGATTCAAAAGTGGATAGGGCAGGCCTCAAAATTGGCTAAGTATAAATATGCAAGCGGAGAGTGCCAAGTGTCGACCTGGCGCATTTCCAAGAGTTGGTCTAAAGGCAGAGACCCAAATGAGTGTAATCTCACCACGTAGCCTAGAGTAAAAAAGATAAGAGGGACCGTTGAAAGGTCCTCAAACTTATGGAGGCTATAAAGTGTTGACTCGAAGCTCCTCCAAAGGCCATTTTTGAATCAGGTTTTCAAGTGAGCGTGGTGCCTCCATGTGTCCATTCGCAAAGGAGGGGCAGGTGAGTTGAATAATCAATGCATGGGGCAGGCCAACGGAGGCTCCCAAGTGTCTCATTGGTGCTAATTCAAGGTTTATACCTAGAGAGAGTTTCTAAATGAGATCCATACTTCCGCATGTCCCCGGTTTTAAAATATACCCCACTAAGAAAAGGACTTAGCAGAAAACATAGAAAATGAATAGGCATGTGGAGGAAGCCACGTGTCATCCCCGCGCTACTCCAAGAGCAAAGTATAGAGACTTCCCTCGGATGAGATCCTATCCTCCACGTGTCCTAGAAAGGAGACCCATTTTTTCAAACTGTTTTCTCCCGCCAATTTGTACGGATCCAACATAAAATTTGAAAGGGCATATCTTTCAACTCATGGCTCAAAATATTCAAAATCTTACACTGTTGGAAGCATCTCAATGTCCTCTACACCATGGAAAGATAAAAAATGATTTTTTTCTGGCCTTGGTTGGTGGAAAATGGAGAAAAATATTTGGGCCTTTAATGCCAGATCTTCTTGCCTTAACAACTAGATCAAATTCAATTTGCTTCGTAATTTCCTCCTCCTTCAAGGCGTTGAATAAGGATTTGATGAATTCAAGGTAGATTTGGGACATATTTCTATGGGAGGCATTAAATAAGTGGTGGTTGAGCTTGGAGCTGTTTTCCCCCTTTTCCCTCTCTTTCTTCCCTCTATATTGAATCTATAAAAGAGGTCTCGAGGCTCATTGTAAGGTTGTTGTTCATTTTTTCTTCTCTGCCTCCCCCATCTATCTCTTCCCCAGGGTTGAAAAAGAGTTTGAACCTCCTCCCCTGCTCTGTAAATGGTATTTTTTTCCTCTTGTTCATAAATTATGCTTTGTGCAAACTCTAAAGCAATAAAAAACATGTTTTGTGATGCATTTGTCCATCCTTTTCTCATTTTTGGTTGTCTCTTCTTGCCTCTCTTCATTGCAGGGTATCTGTGCATGTTTTAAATGTTCATTTACAGATCTGGGAGCTATGTTCATGGGGTTTTGGAAAATTTTCTATGTGAATCTAATCTATGGTCTATGATGTTACTGTCCATCCTTTCCATTTCTCAGCTCTCTTTGTTCCATGGCATTTTGGTAGGTGATCAACATTTTCCTTCTCTAATGTATCACTGCTTTACTGTAGGCTCTATTTTTCCTTGTTTTCTTTCTCTCCTTGTCTCCTTGGAAGTTAGATTAGGATTATATTAGCTTTTCTACACTAGAATATCTTGTGGTAAGTAGTTTAGGAAAGAGGAACTAGTCTTCTCTAGAGGATCAGTCTCATTTGCAAGTCCCACAACTTGGGGAATGATCCAATGTTATGTAAATCACACCAAATGACCTTTCCTTATAAAAGCATACCCATAACTCATTTTGGGGTGTTGTGATTTTGCACTAATAGACCTAATATTTATAATATAAGTTTAATTATATTAATCACCCACCTAAGACTAACCTTGGAACAACCCTGGTTAGTCTTGGCTTGCATGGGATGGTGGAGATGGGTCATTTGGTGGCGTCAATCCTTGACAGGTGTGCAAAATTTATTGTAGGATTTAATTTATTCACCCAAATTTTACAGTGACGTGGCCCTCAGTACATGATTTTTACCCAAAAAATTAATCATAGGTGTGTTTGGTTAAATCTTATTACCTCATGCTCAAATGCAGTTGCTAGTTGGTGAGTGGGTGGATTGATGGCCGCCTGCCAATTCCTTTTTTTTCTTAAAGGATATGTGCACTTGGCATGTGTTTTGTTTGATTGAAATGCTAAAATATGTTGGCCATATGGGCTGCTACAGATCAGTGATATTTTAAATCAAGGTTTTTTAAAAGGCTTTGAAACTTTCAAGCAATGGCCATTCGCTGGTGTATACCTTCCATGAATTTTGCCACACCCATCCTATGTCAAATCAGAAACGTGGAGCAATCATGGACAAGGAGAAAGCAAAAAATGAAGGGATGTGCCAGATATTGTTGTAGAAAAGTCCTAGTAGATGTGTATGAAAGTGCAAAAGCCAAATAGAGCCATGATAATCCCTAACCATTACAATAACCCACTCTAGTTAATAGTTCATGAAAGATATCTCTTCTCATTTTTTGATTTTTCATTTTAAGTTTTGGGTTTCTTTAAGTGTTTATTGTCCTAATTTTCTTGCTATGGTAAGGATTCTTTTATACTTGGTTCTAAATATATTAAAGCAATATTTGTTTATTATCTTCAATGTGATTACTCTATAGTAGATTCAGATAAACCATTTACTACTGGTTTTACATTTTGGTTGTGTATATTAGTTGTATATATTATTGTTGTATTAAATGAAAATATAAATGGGTTTTGTTTTGACTCTGCAGTCATAGGTTGTAAAATTCTATTAAAAAATTTGAAAAATGGTTTGAAAATGAGCATAAAACCATTTTGGGTATTCCTTGTTTTTGGAATATTTTAATTTCTCATTCATGGAGATAGGGAATGACCTTTTGGAATAGATCTCCAGATAAAAAATTTGGGTCTGTGTACTTTCACTTGTTTAAAACCAAGCTTTTCCAAGTTGGCATGATTTTTTATCATGTGCACTTTTTTTCACTCCGGCCTGTTGTTTGCATTTATCATTTAGAGCTTTAAACGACTTGATTTTCATTAAGATCTCTCTTTAAGGGCATTCAGAGTTCTTGCAATTTTCTTTTTTCATATTCTGATTGTATATGTGGCTGGGATTTTTCCTTCAGTCCTGAACAATTATAGTTCTAGTTTTGGTATTTTGTTTGTGAAGATCTATTGTGTTAGCTAAATGAGGTAATTTCTGGGTTTGTATGTTCCTACCTTACGATTAATCACTCGCACCATGGCCTCAAGTCCATTTCTTTGGGTTATGCTCAATAGGTTTATCAACTTACTTTGTTTTATTTAAATCAATACTCAATAGACTTATCTTACAAGGAACAAAGAAATTTTTTAGCTTTGTGTACTCTTACCTGAGATCTTGTTTGTTATCATGCTTGATTTAGAGGTTAAAAATGCTAAGTTGGACTTCTGCAAGAATAGTTTATTAAGATGACCCATAGTATCAACCGTAGAAGGGATACATCCTTTGACATGTAGCAGTTAAACTTTCATTTCCATTTTGATTGATAAATTAATTAAGATATTACTATTAAATCTTTGTTTCAGAGATAAGGTATAGTATTCTTTTGGAATTTCTATTAACTTCTTTCTGTGCCATTATGAAGTCATAGAAATTTTTGTGGTTTTTATTTGAACTTTAACTGGGTTGTAATCGATTCATAAGGAGCTATGCCAACTAATATTAGTATCATTTATGATTTTATGTGAAACTTAGTAGAACTATATTGAAGACAAACATGATAAGACTGTAGCATTGGATTAAATTTATTTGGTTAGGTGAATATTGATTATTTTTACCTTACACAATGGATTTTGTGTATGGCATAGTGAGATAATTAGACATCATTTGAACATTCCTTGAAATAACTTACTACGTATGCTAATTTTCAAGCAATAAAGTATCAAAATGTTGTGAAATTGTTTCAAAGGTGGTAAATAGTGGTTAAGTAAATAATGTTAGATTTCTAACTAAAAATATATTAGATCATATGAATTATTTAAGAAAATTTTGATTTATGGTTTGAGTATTACATTTCAATCATATAATCTATATGATTACATGATTGAAACTCCAATAAACTCGACACTGTGTTTCAAAATTATAAGGCCATTGACCCTCACTTGAATGATTGTTAAATTTGTGTGGTTTTAGAGATAATGTTCGTAATTGGTACATATGACTTATTTTAGGAAATATTGATTGATGATCTGAGTATTAGATTTCAATCATGTAATCTCTATGATTACATGATTCAAATCCCAGTTCACTCAACACTTATTTTCAGACAAAGAAGGCCATTTACCCCTACTTGAATGATTGTTAAACTTTTGTTGTTTTAGAGACAATGTTCATAACTGGTACATATGACTTATTTAAGGAAATATTGATTAATGTTTTTAGTATTAGATTTCAATCATATAATCTATATGATGACATGATTGAAACTCCAATAAACTCAACAATTTGTTTCAAACTTATAAGCTCAATGAATTGTACTTAAGTGATTGTTAAACTTTTGTTGTTTTAGAGGCAATGTTCACAATGGGTATATAGGACTTCTTTCTTAATTTGACATTCTGTAATTTTTAGCATGCTTAAAGAAGTTGTTAGTGTTTTATAACTTATAACAGTTTGATTAAATACAACGGTTCCTTTCATGATATTGTTAAATAGTAGCATGTTTTCTTAATGTGTAAGTTGTTATCATGCTCAGGTATCATGACCTAGCTCAGGATAATAAATGTGTAGATGGATTTCGTCAGTAGAAAAAGGGAATGAATTATAGAAATTTGCATTGGTTTTATTAGTGAAGATATTTTTACTCAAATTATTAAATGTGTTGAAAGGATCTGGAATAGAATTTGTTGGAAAAGCTAGGAGGATGTCCTTTTTTAGCACTTTTGTAATTGTGGACTAGTTTTGTCATTATTTCACTGAAACTAAAACTTGTGAAATATTACTGTGAATGGAATAAAGTAAACTTTGCATTGTTATGAGTATATTATTGTATGATTGCAATTTTGAAAGACGGTTTATCTTTTGATATGATCAATATTTTTTTTCCTATTTAATCCTTAGTCAAAGTGAATAAGACTTTTAAGACACCTTTGGATTGTGTGACGTGTTGGATAAGGAACTAGACATCTATGACTAGTTATCAAAAAAAGATAATGGTAAAAAAAATTGAGTTATAACCTTGAGTTAGTAAACCCTTCTATATTGTGACAATAATGTAATACTAGGTATAAAATAATGGTATTGTAATGATTATAAAGGTTATACTAAAAATATGATGTTGTAAACATATAGATTAAGTAAAGAGTCCTCAAGTGGAAGAAAATGAAACTATCTTCATTTTCAAATAAAGGATATACCTTATTACTCTCAATCTATACTCGTAAATTTATCCGTAGTGTTGATGCGATCTAAAAATTATATTAAAATGTAAACCAATGTTTAGTAATTTTGAAGGATACCAAGGTTATGTTAAATGGGGATAAATGATCAAGAAATCATTAAATATAACTTATATTTTATAAAATCTGGTCTGTACGCATTTGACGAACTTAATAAAGAGATGACTACATGATGCACTTAATTAATTCAGATTGATTGATAAGTATCAATGAACTAATGTTTAATGACTAATGAGATCATGAAGATGAATGAAAAATTGACCTACATACCACCAACTATTATGAAGGTAGATTGTAATCCTTTCTTAAGTAATTTAACTGTTATGATCCATGCACAAAGGACTTTTTAGTTCCAAACCTAAACAATACTTCACCTCATTTGGAGCTTATGATCACCTCCTTTTTCAATAGAGGTACGAAAAAATATTATGTAGCTTATGTGTGTCAATAAACGACCTTGTGTGTAATAAATGTCCTTTTAACAAATGAATAATTTAAACAAGTAAATAAAGTAACTATGGATAATGTATTAAATGAGATATACTGTAGCTTAACGTTAACAGATTAGAGGAAACCTACCAAGAGGAAACAAGAACATCTGATTCACATAACATGAGTTCTTTATAATTTAAGTTAAGAATTGAAATATGATTATAGTAAATATGTAATCCTAAAATATCTTACTGTCAGAAGACCCTACATGTATGTGTGTACTGTAGTTGAACCATTATGGTGTGCCTAGTTAAAACAAAAATGGACATGACATACATCACATGTTTCCATGTTACCTATGTGGGTCAATGTTGTGTAAAGTATATTGTGAGTTGTGTGTACTTCTTACAGACCACATGTGGTGTCATATAAACTTCAAGAAAGTCAAAAATAAATTATCCAGTATTTTTTTTCTGTGTTGTCTTATGTGTGTAAATTGTGGGTGTTACACATGGTATCAGAGTGGAGGTTCATGCTCTAAAACCTCTGGGAAATATTGGAGTTGTGGTGGTTTTGCATGGTGATGGTTGTGGATATTGGAAGAGTAATGTGATATAAGCATGATGTGAACTGTTTCGTAATTGTGATATTATGAACACACATGTTGTGTATGTCACTTAGTGCATAATTGTTTACATGTTGATGTGTTGGACAAGAGAGTGTCCTTTGTTCTTTATGAATATTCAATGAGGAATCCATGTGTGATGTACCATCTTGTTGCATGTGGAAGTAATGTATTGTGTATTTCGGAATGTTGGAGCATTTTGTCATTTGTGATATGTAGGTTTGCTGTTGTGTTATATGAAAAGTTTGGTGTATAGTGAACTGGGTTGTATAGTGATGTCATCATAATGTTATGAAGAAACATGTGTATCACAATGTTATATTCCAATTGGCTATATTTTTGTAATTTTAGACATCATTCTCATTATAAGTATAAATCATGTAATATGTGATGGTCCATGTCGTGATTTAGGGGCATATGGTGAAAGTATGATCCCTATTATACAATGCTTGAACTTTGGGTAAAAAATGTGGTAATTTGATGTATTATAAATCATGAATGTAATGATTGTGATATACCCTGCATAAATACCATGCATTGACTCTATGGTAAATATATGTGATATGGTGTGAATCTTACGCTAACTGACCCTGAAGGAAATCAGTAAAAGTGTATGTTAGGAGTGAGGAAATGTGTAATGTGTGTTGGTACCCAAATTTAATATCCTTCAAAGACTGATTAGAATCATGGACTAGACAAGATACTAAGAGGCAGATAGACAATCATGTATGTCATTTTGTATTCGGGGAAGCAATCTATCTGACTTGTTGGCACTCAGGCTTTGAAGTAAGTGGGTAGCACATTAAAAAGGATGTGATCTGATCCTAACTATTTTAGGTTATCCCTTTCAACCAAGTTAAGAGAACCTATTTTTTAACATTTTTTATATGAAAGGAGATACAGGTACCTTTCTTTTGCATAGATTTTATAGAAAATACCTTGGGGAAAATATGATCAACACACCAGATCATGGAGATATCTTCACAACAAGGAAAAGGTTACTAAAGACATTGGAGACCCTGATTTTTTCTGCATGTTTTGGTGATGACGATTGTGCATTGGCATACACACATGACAAACAACAGTAGGATGGGTAAGATTAGTTGTTTTTCAATGAATTTTTGGTGGGAGGTGGAGTAGGGTGAAACTAGATTCACCAGATCCTTGAGGAACCTTACAAAATGGAAATTCAAACCAACAGAATGCCACAACATAGCTAAAATGTTTCCTCAAACTAGAATATTTACTTCAATGGAGGCCCAGATTAGCAATCTTTCACACAATATCTAAGATTCTATCATGAAGGATCGAGTTAGAAAACCCAACAAAGCATCAAGGTCTAAGCCAAATCATGCCTAAGGTACACCCAAAGGCTTACAGACAATCTCTGTCAACAGATGAGAGAAAAGTGATTTTAAATCATTTATTCCAATTGCAAATGAAATCTCTTCTGAGAAATTTAATTACAGATGCCACTTAACTGTTACAAGGATTGAGGCCTGTGTGATTGAATCAGATTTTAATACAAGATTGCAACAGAAACAAGAAAAACTATTTGCATACATTCAGAAGTAAAATCAACACATTTTTCTCAAGACAAAACAGAAATAACTTGAATTTGATTAAATCTATCAACAGGGGAAAGTTTCTAGAATAGTATCAGAGCTTGTCAATGGTTGTACACTTGCAACCACCTTGACATGATCATATTTTAATACAAAAGAGATATACAAGATTATTGAATGGTTTCTCAAAAGGGATGGGCTCTATCAAGCTTTCGATTAGAAAAATCAGTCTAAAGCCCTCACCCTCCAACCATTTGCACGAAAAATTTGTGCCATTTATAGCATTTACAACAAATCCTCCTCTCCCCAAAAGACAAAAAAGGTTTAATGCACCAGTGCTCGCCATGATTCTTTTGTGATTCAAAAAATCAGATCTGAAAAATTCTCCAGGTGCTCGAGGGGGTAGATTTCATCGAATGCCTCCTGCATTCAACTCCAAGCTCTAGTAGATCACTCTTCCTTTAATTTTATAACGAATTCCACCCCTAATCTGTCAAATCTAGCCCCTTGCATGCTTAGGAGAAGAAAAATGGAAAATCAGATCAGGCACAAAAGTCAGACCATTTTAATGGTGAAATACGTCCTCCATATCTTCCCACCAAACTTCAGATATCAACATTAACTTCCTTCTCTACTTGGAATGTAGAAAAGCCCAAGAAATCATGGAGACACACACTTCTAGATGTGTTTCAAAGAAATGTGGGGAAAAATTAGATTTCAGAATCTCAGTTATTGTTGATATTTACTTTGAATTTGGGTCGTCCATGTGGTAGATTTCAAACTTTAGAAAAGACCCGAGGGATTCCCTTGACTTTTTACAACTTTTTGAAAAAATTGAAAAATTTCACATTTTTCTCCACACCTCCACCCTCAAGAAATGAGCCTGACACGTGTCCAAATGTGACTGGAGTGGAACCGTGGCCAAATTCTGCCATTTTACTCTCTTTTTGGAAAAGTAAAAAATTTCCACATTTTCCCCGCAGCCCCACCCTCAGGAACGAGCCTGATATATGTCCAAATGTGATTGGAGTGGTGCCACACTTCCTTTTTTACTTTTGACTCTTTTTTCTTTGAAAGAAATTTTTCCAAATTTCCCCTGAGAGCCTACACCTCTACGTTTGACTGAGGCAAAACCTTGACTTTTTCCCTCATCGGGCTTGCAAGCCATTTTGAAATTTTAATCCTTAAGGGGAAAAAACCAAGTTACCTCTGATGGCCCACTTCCCCACCTCTTTGATTTTTGAAACTACCACATGTCACCATGGCGCACCTTGAGGAAGTCCCAAAATATGATGCCTTAAACGAGCGCAGGCTTGCCATGTGTCCTGTTCCGGTAAAGTCTGACTGAATGCTTAAAGCTCAGTGGAAGGCACCACATGTCATGCTCCAAGGTAGTCTCCTTTTCAACATCTAAAAGTCTAAGTAAAATTTAAAGTGAGTGAAGATCTCCACGTGTCAGCCTAGCACTTCTTTACAATGAAACTCAAGGGCCAATCCCCGAACATGCACGGTTCCTCCAAGTGTCTCCTTGGTACAACTTCAAGATGGTGCCCCAAGCAGAGACCCTAAATGAGTGCAATCTTACCACGTGTCCTGCTCCACCAAACTACTCTAACTGCATGACAATTTGTCTAAGTCTGGGCCAAGCAGCAGAAACCTCCACATGTCCTCCCAACACTACTCCAAGGCCAAACCAAAAAGTAGATCTTCAAATGAGCGTCGTTCCTCCACATAGACACCTTTTGAGTTAAGGCTTTCCATGAAACTTTCTAAGTACCCATTTAAGCTGCATCTAACCAAAAGGTGCCACATCCCCTATAGATACAAAGATGCAAATTTGACCAGGAGAAACACCAATCAAACCGTAAAATACAGAAAATTGACCTTTTGAGCTTGGGAATGAAATTTTCCTCAATGATAGAGAGTTTAGAAATGTTACAAGGCTCAAATACGTTTCTCAAAGATACATCCATTCATTTTCTTCAAGTACCTAGGGAAAAAACAATAAGGGAGACAAATCCCAAATGCAGAGAATAGAAAACATGGGGGAACCTAAGTTTTTTGATGAACAAAGAACGAGAGACCCAAACTACAGACCCTTTCCAGAAGAACAAAGAGATAATGATCAAACCATGGACCCCTAAGTGATTTATGACCTAGGAACTACCTAAAAATAGCAGCAAATACTGACCAAGCTCAACACGGGGAAGGAGAGAATGATAGAGGTCGTAAATCAATAAGTTTTCAAAGGCAAATTGGGGTGAGATCATTTTGATTTCCAACATAGGCTCTGACTCGGGAGTGGGAACTCCCTGCGAGTGCTACAAGAACAAAAGTAGACCAAGTGCCAAAATATCCATTGGGAAACAGAGTCATCTTGCAGAGCAGAGAAACAAAACCATCTTTAAAAATAGACAAAGAAACCAGTAAAAATAGGTCACCAAGGACCAGATCAAGAAAAACAAAAAAGGATGGGAAAGAAACGACAAACTATACACTGTACACAAGATTTATTCCTAGATTCAAGGAAATCAATCTAAGAAATGCTTCAAATGCCTGCCATTGATAGGAAACTCGAGAAATTCACCATCTAAGTCTTTGAGGAAGAAGGTATGCTCTCTAATTCTGATGTCAATAGAGTAAGGGCCAATCCACAATGAGTCAAACATACCATGCCTGCCCTTATCCTCATGTATGTTATCCCATAGTAGCACAATATCTCTAACATTGAAAGCTCTGGGAGTGACCTTCTTGTCAAATAACTTCTTCATTTTATCTCTAAATTTTACATACCTTTGCTGGGATGGCCTCATTTCTTCTTCAAGCTCAAATATTTGGTTAATACGGGCATCATAAGGGCCTACCTCTTGATATTCTAGTTGTTGCATAAACTTATATGAAGACAGTTGCATATCAAGAGGAAGCAAGGCCTGAGTCCCATACACCAACTCAAATGGACTCTTTCCAGTGACCCTCTTGACAATGATCCTATCTACCTAGACTGTAAATTTCAAATTTTCACCCCACCTTCTCTTGTTCTGCTCCAATGTCCTTCTGATGATTTTCAGCAAATTCTTATTACTGGACTCAGCTTGTCCATTTCCTAGAGGATTGCAATTGGAGGCATATGTCAAGTTGATCCCATACTCTTTACACATTGCCACCAAATGTTTAGCTCTGAATCTCATGGAATTGTCAGCTATAATCTCGACTAGTACCCCAAACCTACAGATGATGTTGTTTAGCACAAAATCCATGAAAACTTGGTGTGTTGCCTTCTTTGTATGGATTTCCTTCACCCATTTAGTAAAATAATCATTTGCTATAAGAATCCATCTGTGGCCAGCACTTGAAGGGTCTGAAATCTCACCAATGAAATCCATCCCCCATTGCTTGAATGGGGCTTCAATTGATACGGGATACAAAGGGAGGGAGCCTAAAGCTTTTATTCTTTCAAAGAAACATTGGCATCTTTCACATCTTCTAACCAAAAAGGTTGTATCCTTGAAGAGAGTTTTCCACTAATAACCAGCCCTCATGATCTTGTGTGTTGTGACTCTTCTAGAAAAATTCCCTCCATAAAATCCTCCATGGAAATCAGAAATTATCTTGGGGGCATCTTCTTCAGTAATGCACCTCAAGAGGACTCCCTCTAGGTTCTTCCAAGCTTACCCATAATCAATGATGACATATTTATGGGAATCCAACTTAAGGGCTCTCTTTTGATTCTTACTTAAATGCTCAGGGTAGTTTAAATGTCTAAGATAGAACATCACCACTAGGAATCCATCAACTTTTCAAAAACACTTGCCCTTTCTTCTTAAACCTCATTTACCTCAATAGTCTGCAAGTTGCTCTCAACCATAAGCTTAGCCGAGCCCAAACCTCTCACCAGCTTCATGGTTTGTATGTCCATATCATCTTCTTCCAATTTTTTCACCCATCTACATCTTTTTCTTGAGACCTCCATCTCTGACATGATGTCATTTACCATGGTATGGGGAACATAAGCAAAAACCTTTGAACTTAGGATATAATGCCTGAAAACCTTTGTTTCCTTTACCAAGGAAAATGGCTACTTTTCCATAATGGTATACTTTAGTTTTGCCACCTGCAATGCCTTACTAAAAAAATCAATTAGCCTCTCAACCCCTTCATCATCCTTCTGCAGCAAGACAGAAGAAATAGTGTTCTTTGAAGCAAAAGAGAACAATTGAAAGGGCTCCTTATAATCTAGAGCTACCAATATAGGTGCATGCTTGAGTTCCTCTTTAATCCCATTGAAATCTTAGATAGAAACCTCCTCCCACTTGATGACATGGTCTTTCTTCAGCATGGAAGTGATTGGAATGGTCACTTCAGCAAATTCTGATATGAATCTTCTGATGAATTTTATCTTCCCAAAGAAGGACTGAATTCCTTTCTTAGTCTTTGGGATTGGGACCTTGCTGATGGCCTCTACTCTTTCTAAATCAATCATCACTCCTTGTGACATTATGCGACCAATCAACTTTTCCTTCTATACTCCAAAATGGCATTTCTTTGGATTAAGTGAGATGCCATATTCTCTACATCTTATCAACATCTTCTCCAAGTGCAACAAGTGGTTGCTTCTCTTTCTAGAAAACAATATTACATCATCTTGATAGAGTGCAATAAACTTATTGATGTAACCATAAAAAGCAACATCCATTGCTCTTTGAAAGGTGGCTCCAGCGTTCATCAGACCAAAGGGAATCCTGACATAAACATAGGTCCTCCAAGGGGTAGTAAAGGTTGTCTTGATCCTTTCTGATTCCTTCACCACAACTTGGTTATAACCAGAGAAACCATCCAAGGTGGACAGCAACTCAGAACCAGTCACTAACTACAGCATGTGTTCCATGTTAGGTAAAGAATATTTGTCCTTCACTGAATCTCTATTCAGATTCTTGAAGTCCACACATAACCTGATATCACCATTCTTCTTTCTAACTGGTACTAGGTTAACAAGCCAAGAAGAAAACCTTATGGGCTGGATAATCCCACCATCTCGTAGCTTCTTCAGTTCTTCTTACATTTTGAGGGATAAAAGTGGATTGATGGGCCTCTATTTTTTCCTAAATGGATTTACATTAGACACCAGGGGGATCTCATGTTGAAATAGGTCCTCTCTATATGCCTTTAGTTCAAAATAGGTTCAATCCAATGCAATCTTGATACTTTTTCAACAATTTGATGTATGACCGCTTTTCCACCTTGCTGAGATTATTTCCTAACCAAATTTTCCTTTGCTTCTCCCCTGTACCAAGGTCATGCTCCTCAATATCCCTCTAGGTTGCTACGCATCTATGAATAATACGATCAACATTATCAAAATTTGATTCAAGAGCAACCAACCCTCTAGGAATAGTATTAGTCTTTAGCTTAATGATACCCTTGCAAAACAAGGTCTCTTGCCCTTCTGTTGTACAAACCACTAGCTCCCAATCAATACTTTAATCAACAAATTCTCCCTTGTTTTGCAATAATATTCTCATCTGAGTATCATCATCAAAAACCTGCCAATGCTTGATGTTGTCAGGAACAAAAGGTCTTGTCAATACCTCAACCTCATATTCACAATATGGGGACATTGTGCAATTTTCAAACTGAGACCCCAACACTGTAAGCTTTTCTACCAAGTCATTGAACTTCCTATCATGATGTAGTATGTTAAATGAATTGAACATCTCAATGAAGTCCCAAACTACATGCTTGTATTGCTTCATTCATTTGTTCTTTGTGGCATAAAGTTTTCTGACTTGTTTCATAATTAATTATGAGTCTCCTTTGACAATGATGTCCTTGACACCATATTTCTAAGCAATTATTCAACCCAACAATAGTGCTTCATACTCAACAATGTTTTTACCGCATTCAAAGTTGCGTTTGAACAAAAAAATAGTTTTTTCCTAACCAGGACAAAGTAGAACAATACAAGCACCATTCCCAAATTTGGAGCAAGCTCCATCAAACAACAGAGTCTAGGGAGATCTTGTTTGTTAAAGGAATTTTCATTCCTCAATCTTGTGCTCCTTTCCATCAAAAAATCCCACAAAATTTTCTACATCAACACTTGTGTACAATACCTTGTAGGAAGCATTGTTGGGATCCTCAATAAGATGAAACATTTTCTTTTCCCCATACAACCTTACAAGGCTACCCTCAACTGGAATGGTAACATAAGACATATCCATTTGGAAACTCCCACCAAAACTTGAGGCCCCTTTCCTTGACAGTAGTATGCCCCACTTGGCTGGGCAATCAACTATGACAACATCAAGTTTTAAATTTTTACCTAGGTAAGCTGCAAGCTGCACCACTAAACCCTTCACGCATACCACTACTGGTACTTCTCTAGAATCCATGGCAGTGCACTTCCCACATGTTGTTGTCACTTTGATGTATAAATCATTCATGACTTCCAAAGGCATGACATTTCATGATGCCCCTGAGTCAAACATGTAGTTGTGCAGAAGTTTATCCTTTATGATCAAAGTGGTGAAGAGTGGATCCAAATTCATTTGAGATTCCACCAAGGATGTTCCCAAGTAGACCTCAGGTGGTTCATCTAGCTCTTCTGATGCTGGTGGTGCTTCTGGTTCTTTAATGATTGAAGGAGTCTCCACAATATTTACATTTATGCCTAGGGAAATCTTCTCTTCTTTCAACCCCAAGTATTCAAATGCTCTCCTTTTATGCTTAGGAATCCTAAGCAACTCAAAAATTGGGATAGAGACTTTGATTTGACTCAACACTTATTCAATATCATATGGGAAATTATTTGGCAAGGTAGTATTGGAAGGAAATCCAACACACTCATTAGGTGGTATAGGATTTTTGACAACTTGGGCATGAAGAGGGGTATGATTTTTGTTTGGAACTGCAGGGATTTTAACAAATGCATCTTTCCTAGGAGCCTGTTTAGGAATGTTTGAAAGGGAACTTTAGGCTTGGCTTGAGGCCCTGCCCCTTTGACACCCTTACTTCTTGTGTTATATTCCCTCTCTTGAGAAACAACAACATTCATCAACTATTGTCTATCTTCCCCAGATGGGATTCCTCCATCATAATTTTTTATTATTAAAGCCCTTAAATATTCAAAGTCATTATTGAAAAATTCAAAAGCTTGTACATTATCTACTTCTAAATTATGAGAGAGAGGAAGAATGGGTACCCTATGAATGTAGTCCCAAAAGGTGGTAGCAGTTCTAGCGCTTATCACCTCTGTTGAAGTTGCCCCTTGTGGTGAGCTAGTGGAGCAACCCATCATGTAAACATCATCATCATTGTCACCATCAACTTCTTCCTCTTCTTACGGGTCTTCTTCACAAGGAGCATGAGGCATGAAACATTTGTCACACCAATCAATGATATATGTCTCCTCCACAACTGTAACTTTGGAAACCAAAGAATCAGGTACCATTCTATTGTCCCTAGCTTAGGATTGTCTATTTCAAAATCCAATAGGTCCCTTGCCTGTGTCATCAGATATTTGGTGATTTGTGAATCTATCTTGTCCTTGTTACTTGTGTTGACCATGTGAGCTTTGCCCAACTCCCTTCTCAGCCTGGGCTAGCTTGTAGGAGATTTCTTTGACAACCCCTGCCAAAGTCTTCACAACTTCTTCCAAATTAGTAGCCTTACTTGTTTGGGGTTTTTCTGGGATAACCAACTTTATAACTTCCCTTTTTGGAGGCTTTCCAATTGCCTTGATGTTGTTCTCTATTTACAAAGCCATGGTGAAGGCCTGCCTCAAATTTGTGGGGTTTTTGTCTCTTAAATAATATGCAGCCTTTTATCAAATGCATCAGTATATTTGATCAAACATTACTCATCACAAGGATTTATAATGTAACCGGTCAAGATACCGCCATCGGTCACCTGTGCGTGGATTTTTTTTTTGAAAACATATTTTCAGCCAAACCATTGGCTCTTATGGATCTAGACTTCACCTAAATTTTGATCCAATCTGTGATGTTGGTGTATGCTTGTTTGGACCCACACTCCAACCTGCATATAGGGATTTAAATGCATAACATTCTTGATCTACAAAATGGGGTTTTTCCCATCACTTAAAAAAAGAGAACAAATCAACAATAGATCTCAAACTAGATCTAAGATAAATGCTTGTATTGAAATAAATAACTAAGAATACATGATAAAATATAAGATTCATCTATTTAAAGGAGGATTCAAATGGATGGAATCCGTTTCCTCTTGCACATTAGATTTGAGAAGTCTCATTCATAATTTGCCCCATATACATGGCATCTAATCCTTCAACCTAAAAATCAAGGAGAAAAAAATGAATGAGTTTAGGGTAAGAAATGCTCAAGAAGACTCCCTTAACGATGATTAGGGCTTCTTTTGAGTAGATCTAATCTTGTGGTCCCTAGTTATTTGATCCAAGGGATAAGAATCAACCCTACAATTGTTAGGTGAAAATATTCATATTATGGTTTTAAATTTTAAATAAATCAAATGTATGTGTTATTTAGGTGAATGGGGCCGATAAGGGAGTTAGTTTATTAAGTTAAAAATGTAACCCTTCTAGTAGGTTTTAGTGAATGAGTCTATGGAAATTATAAATGGATTAATAATATTTAATTGATAATTTATACCTTAACTATCGTATGAAATGCAACATTGCTAGTAGGAATTAATTAAATGTATATTAGGTTTTGACACCCTTGTAACTAAAAACAAAAAAAATGTTGAAACCTTCTAGATAATTGTTTATGGATTAATGTGGTTTTAGAATGTCGAATTTGTGGGCATTACATGTGGTATTAGAGCCATGGGTTCAACCTTTAGACACCAGGTACACTTGCAAACATAAGACAACAAGAAAACTTAACATTAACTCTAAACCTAGATCACACAACATTGTATGATGTTTTAAAATGTATAAAATCTAGAAAACTAAAAACAAAATCTAGAACAGTAGACTAACCCTCGCCTTGGTTTGTACAAGAGGCATGGACTAGATGAGAAGTTCTTGCACATTGACCTAGACTTACCATCCCCATATTAGGTAGTAGAATCCATATTTCCTTAGATACTTCAGAAAATCCATGATGTTAATGCCATTATACGTGGAGGGTTTTAGGTGAGATACCTAATAGACATGATCAAAAGCCATCAGTAGAGGCTCGTGCACCTTCCAGACATAGTGATAGGCATAGGGAAGAGAACACCCATGTGGATTTAGTAAGACGAGATTCACCATAGAGAGGTCATGGAAATAGGGATAAAGGACACATGCACAAATCTAGGAGCCCTAAATAGTGTGATGATCGTGTCAAGATACCTAGAGGTAGAGAATCTAAAGTGAAAGATCACATCAGAGAGATTCTGAAACTCCACCCATCTCATTTTTCTGGGGACACAAGAGTATTTCAAGTAGAGGCATGGTTAGTCAGATTGAGTGCGGTGGTTCAAGCTATGTCCATGTACAAATAATAAGAAGGATCGTGTTTCCATCCACCTTCTGAGATATAGATTCAGATTTTGGTGGAGTACCAAGGAACAAAAGCTCCATGTGGATTCCAGAAAATCACTTGGGAGCTCTTCAAGGAGCATTTCAGGAGTACATACTTATCCAAGAGGTTAATTTAGCAAAGGATATATGAGGTCTACAACATACGTTAGGCATTCATGACAATGGAAGAGTATGAGATTCACTTCATGTACCGAATTCAGTATGTAGACTACATGCAAGATGAGTAGGTGAGGATCCATTAGGTTCGTCAGAGGCCTGAAACTAGACATTGGAGGGGCAGAAGCATTCATTTTCTATAGACTCTAGTAGAGGCCATTGAGAAGGACTACATTGTAGAGGTGACCATAGGGAAGACGCAACAGGCCATAGATAGAGTGTAGAGTTATATCTAGCAGATGCAAGATAGTAGATTCAAAGCGTCAGCTCCTCCTCGTGGCAGACATGGTTCTACATAGTCTTCATTTAGACATCAACAACACCCACCTAAGCAATAATAACAGTAGACTCACCCTCAATTTAGGCCTCCATAAATATTCGATGCTCAGAGGGGACATAGTATGGGGCCTCTTCTAAGGGGACCAGTCAAGATTCAGGCTCTGTCAAGAGCTCATCCAACAACAACCCATCAACAGCGACCACAAGATTCCATATCAGGATCATTAGGATCCATAACATAGACCACTAGTGTATCTATAGGAGTGTCTTCTCACTAGATGGGACTTGGTCATTGCTATGGGTGTAGAGTACTGGGGCATCATTGGAGAGAGTGTCCTCAGAACCCTAACAATAAGGGTAATACACCATTTTCAAATCCTACAGTAGGCGACATGGCTAGGATCCAGAGGATATGTGCAGTAGTCGACAACCTCTAGGAAGAGCACTATTGTATATTAATTGATATGATAGGTAACATTGATGGAATTTCTATTCCTGTTTTATTTAATTCACGCTCCTCAAATTATTTTATTTCACCATTTGTAATAGAGCGATGCAGGTTAATGGAAGTTAGGTAGAGCCGTAGTTAGGATGTGGAGATGGCTTATGGAGCTAATCTCATAGTGGAATCCTTAGTCAAGGAGTTCATAGTTGACCTAGGACCCTTTTCCATGACCTTGGATATTTGTATCCTTCCTTTGGGGTCTTATGGGATTATTTTGGGTGTGGATTGGTTATCTTCACAAAGGGGCGGGGTTGATTGTTATAGTAAAGTAATATAGTGTGCAAAGGATTTGGGAGTGGAGTCAGTGATAGTTGGGGCCAAAATACCCACCTCTATTCACACCATATACATTATGCAGCTTAAACGATGTACGTGATGAGGTTACAAGTTGTATGTTGTCACGATTATCGACATATCAAAGGATGAGTCTAGTGGGCCATCACTTGATGATCATCATTTTGGTATCCAAGTTTATTCTCCCTTGGAAGCCGAGCAGCATCACACATTTAACAAGATACTCAGAGATAGACAAATCATAAGTTGTTTTGTAGCCGAGGAAGGGATTCTGCTAGTTCTTTGTCACTCAGGCATTGGAGAAATGGTTAACACCTTCATTAAGGATTTGATTTATCCTCACTACTTTAGGTCGTGCCTTTCAACCAAGGTGAGACGACCCATTTTGTAACGTCTGATGGTGAAGGAAATGAGGAGATCCTTCTTTGCACACTTTTTTAGGGGAACCTTGAGAAAATATGATCAATACACCACAATTTAACTCTCACAAGTTCTCACTTCTAAAGAATGGATATATTTTCTGAACAAGGTTCAGGTTACTAGAGACACTTAAGACCTACTTTATTCAGTATATTTTGGAAGTAGAATTTTTTCATTTTTGCATACACAACAGAAAAAAGGGTACTTTAGGTAGGATTCATGGTTATTTGAAATTTTTGGTGGGGAATTAAGCAATATGAAGTTGATTTCACCATATATTTGAGAACCTTTACAAAAATTGGAAAACTAATGGACATAATGCTTTAGAATAGCCAAAATATTCCTTCAACCAAAAGGTGTCCATCAATGGAGGCCTAGTTCTGCATGGTTTCACACAATCTTTAAGAATTTTACATGAAGGCTCGAGCTAAAGACTCAATTAAACATTAAAAATTGCTAGACCATCATGCCTAATATACACTCATAGGCTTACACACAATCTTTATCAACAAAATGATAGTAAAGTGATTTTAAATCATTTATCTCATTACAAGATGAAGGCTCTTGTCATAATGAAATTGCTAATGCCACTGAACTATCTCAAGGACGAGATCCTGTGTGATTTAGAGGGATTTTAACATAAGATTGCAACAAGTACATCAAAACCATTTGAAAGACATTTTGAAATAAAATCAGACACAAATTTTCCCAAGATCAACACAGATTAATTCGAGATCTATTAGATTTATCAGTAGGTCTTTAATAGTCTCATAGCTTGTCAATGGTTGTACACTCACAACCATCTTGACATGATCAAATCTAAAATAGAAGAGATTAACTGGTTTCTCAGAGGGTATCTCAGGAAGATGGGCTTTCTCAATTTTTCTCATAATAATTAAACCCCTGACCATTTGCAAGAGTATGTTCATTGCATTTGTACAATTCACTTGCTCACTCATCCCAAATTTCCCCCCAAAAAGAAGAATATTCAAGGAATCCTTTCCTTTTTACCAATTTGTCTCAAAAAGTGATGTTTAACAAATTTACACCGAAGCTGCCAGGTGGAAAAATCATGAATTGATCATGTTTTTCATAACTTCAACCATGACTAGGATGCCACGCCATATCTTTTTTATAGTCCTTCTAATCGTTCTTTTATTTTGTCATGCGATAAATCCCCTTTTTATTCATTTTCAGGTGGCTCTGTATATTTGGATCTGTTAAGAAATCCTTTTCACCCTCGAGAAAACACCTTAATAAATGAGTTCCCTCGCATGGATGCCTACATTCATGCCTCTCATAAATGAATGTCCATGCATGGATTATTCCACATACCCGTGCTGTGAGTCCATGTTGGCCAAGTGCAAATAGGATTCAACAAAAATCTCCACATGTTTCCTTGGCATAACTACAAAGGTGAAGAACATAGGCAAGTTCCCAAATGAGCGCAGGCCTTCCAAGTGTTTGTTTGGTACAAATTCAAAGATGAAGTTAAGAGGAAGGACCTCAAATGATCGCAAGCTCTCCACGTTCCCTGGGCCCAAGAAAACTACCTTTTGGCCTTTGAAAAAGTATCCATATAAAAATGAGCCAACGGAAGATTCCACATGTCTCTTTGGCACACTTTTGATATGGTGCCCAAAAGCGGAGACCCTAAATGAGCACGGGCTAACCACGTGTCTCAGCCCAGAAAATTTGTTGAAAGATTATAAGGACTAGCGGAAAGCACCATGTGTCTAGGGTTTGAGAAAGTTTCTTAGGCCTTTTAAAAGTTTAAAAATGGACAGTCTGTAGTGAAAACCTCCATCTGTACCTTCGGCACTTCTTCAAAAGAAAATTACAAGGGCAAGTCCCCAAATAGGCATGGGCCCTCCATGTTTCCCAGGCCTTAAAAGGTTACTTGAAAAGTTTAAGTATAGAGAGAATCCAGCGGAAGCCTCCACGTGTGTCCTTGGTGAAACTGCTAAGGTAATACCTAGAGATAGATCCTTAAATGAGCACCAGCCCTCCACATGTCCAAGTGTTGAGTTGAAGTGGGCCTTAGAGTTTGATGAATTGGTTATTCTGGAAATTCTTAGATATTTTCGTTCTCATCTTTCTTAATGACATTTTGATTTACTCACGCACACGTGAGGAGCACAAGGAGCAAGTTTGATAAGTTTTGCAGTGTCTTCATGACCAACAACTTTATGGGAACATAGAGAAGTGTGTATTCTTTCATTCAGAGGTGCAATACTTATGTCACATCATTTCTGGGGAAGTATTGTCATAGATCCTTCCAACATTCAAGCTATTAAGGATTGGCCAGCACTAACTAGTGTGAATGAGGTGCGCAGTTTCATGGGGTTGGTAGTTTACTACCTAATATTTGTTCAAGACGTTTCTCATATTGTGCACCCCATCAATTCATTCAGTAAAAATGAAAGAAGTGTTTTTAGTCCAATAGACATGATCAAGCCTTCAGTACACTGAAGGGATGCCTTATGTTATCACAAATTCTTGTTGTTCCAGACCCTCATAGGGATTTCTTCATGTGTACAAATGCTTCCTTAGTAGGATTAGGTGGGGTATTGATGCAGGAGTGCCACGTGGTTGCCTTTGAGTCTCACAAACTCAAAGATCATGACCTTAATTATTTGACTTATGACCAGGAGCTTACAGAAATTGTGCATGCTTTGGTTCAATGGAGACATTTCCTTCTTGGCAGGGGAATTATTCTCAAGATAGACCATTTGAGCTTACTTCACCTCTTCATGCAACTCAATCTCAACGCTCGTATGCAATTTTGGATGGAGTTACTATGCGAGTACAACATGGAGATAAAGCATGTAAAGGGGAAAGATAATGTTTTTTCTAATGCTCTAAGTAGATGGTGACATTTGGTTATGACTACTTTAATGGGTACATATTTGCGGAGAATAATTTTAGGACAACTTCCACACGATAATTTCTACCTTGCAGTAAGATAAGATATTGAGTCTCATAGAACCCTTGAGGGGAATTTTAATAGTTTTACATTAGTCTCAAATGGACTACTCAGGAACAAAGGCTGGATCTATGTACCTAAGGATTGAGGTTTAAGACATGATATCTTAACAAATTCTCATCATCCACCTTATTCATCCCATCTAGGGGTGAAGAAGATCCATGCCACCTTGAGACAACTATACCATCGCAAAGGTGTTCGGAGAAATGTAGCTTAGTTTGTGCTATGGTGTTTAGATTGTCAGAGGGTGTAGGATAAGCATCAACATCCAGCTAGTCTTCTTCACCTACATGCTATTCCAGAAAAGAAATGGAACACCATTTCCATAGATTTCATAGTAGGGATACCGACGTCGAGATACCACCATGATGTCATCATGGTCATAGTGGATAGATTGACGAAAGATGATCATTTTTCTTCAGTGAAGACCACTTATATAGGTATTGAAGTAGAGAGGGTGTACCTCAATGAGATTATTAGACTACACAAGATTTTACAAAAGATCAACTCTAACCATGATCCCTTGTACACATCACACTTTTGTATCACCATGAAACAAGCCCTTAGGATGAGTATCAACTTGAGCACAACCTATCATCTAGAGACAGATGGATATATGAATCGGGTGAATAATATTTTAGATGACATGCTTCAAATGTATGTCATGGATCATCAGTCTAGGTGGGAGGAATACTTGTATTTAGTTGAGTTTTCATACAACAACAGCTTCTAGAGTTCGATTGGGATGGAAAATTTTGAGGAACTTTATGTCAGGGAGTGCAGGACACCTTTTAGTTGGGATAGTCTTGAGGACAAAGTATCTTTTGGCCCAACTTTTTAAGAAGACATGGAACAATAGTTTGTTTTTATTGGATAGAGGTTATAGGAGGCATAAGATAGGAAGAATAAGTATGCAGATCAGATGAGAGTTTATCATGGTTATGAGGTGGGCACAAAGGTGTTTCTTCATCTCAAACCTCATAAGAGTCCTATCCATTATGGAAAAGGTTCTAAGTTGTCTCCTAGATTTTTTGGTCTATTTGAGATCCTAGAGAGGATCGGTCCCTTAGCTTATTGTCTAGCCTTGCCACCCAACTTTTCTTGCGTACATGATGTGTTTCACATATATGTTCTTAAGAGATATATCCCAGATCCATCTCATGTATTGGATTGGATCACATTGTAGGTGCAGGAGAAGGACCCTACGCCTTCGAGGCCGAGAGATTAATCAAGTGCGAGTACAGTGGGACAGGTATGATGAGACTGCTGCTACGTGGGAGGATGCTACTTTGCTACGAGTCTATTTTCCGCACCTATTTTAGTGACTTCAAGGAGGAAGTCAAGTCTAAGGGGAGGGGGATGTAGTGCCCACTCATCCTCGGCACTTATTATATTTTAATCTTGATTACTGTTGATTATAGATATGGATGTTATTGTATCATTTTGGTTTAATATGATGTTAGATGATAGAGATATTATGATTATTGATGGATTTTGATTCATAGTATGATTGTGTGGATTCTCATATACATAGAGAGACATTTTATTTTGGTGATGATGATGTTTTGTTGGCATATATATTACTGACATTCAAAATTCTCTTCGTATTGAGTAGGATTTAGCATTTGAACTAATCTTGTAATCTTGTTGATATTGATAAAAAGATAGAATTGAGATGTTGTTGGAATTTTAGATGAATTATAACATTGTTTAGTTGAGATGATGATTTATCTATATGAGCATGATTATTTATTTGTGTGCATATATTTTATGTTTTATGTTTTTGATGTAGCCACGAGGCCGAAGAAGGTATTGTGTGATTTTTTAGGTAATTAAATCACAACAATCAAAAAGGGGATTGGAGACCAACCACAATGAAATACTAGATGAATAGAATGAAGGTCACCATGGTGACTTGTGTAATGTTTGTTGTTTTGTTTTATTTTGTTAGGGGGTCCCCATGGGGGGGATGACCTCCAATTGTGACCATGGGCACGTGTGTAATTCTTTTCCTTTTTTCTTTTATTTATTTTAAAGTATGTGATTTATTTTGGGATGTAATTTATTTAATCATTGTATGATTAATGTGCATTTATTAAGTAACTTAATCATGTCATTGGATTTATATGGGGATATGAAAAAATGAGTCCATTTATTAGAGTAATTGGTCTTTTGGATTTTATGATTTTGTTGAGTGTAAGTGACTTTGAGTGTTGTACACTATACCTTACCTTGAAATTTCAGTTTTGGGCTTAAGTGCCATTTTTTTACGCTTGTGCGACAAACTAAGCTTGTCCCACACCTCTTAATTTCATATACCCATCCCTACCTAGGGATTGAGAGGTCAATACATAGACCCCATTATGTGTTTTATAAGAAAAAAAGTTACATTTATTGCACTTTTCTTACTTGGGTTTTAAATGTGTCCTTAGGGTGCTGGTTTGGATTGTGTGTGTAAGAGGCTTGTCATTCCTCTCACCCACCAATTTATTGTGCATTGGGGTTTAGGTTTGAATTTTTATGTGGAGTTGAAGATAAGTGATGTGGCATCATCCATGGAGCCACCTCGCCCTCCCCTCTCCCTTTTATATATATGTAAGTTTATTTGTTTATTTGGAGGTGACTTCATTGTATTTTTGCTCTTGTATTTTTGGAGTTGGAAAGTTTTGGATCATTGGTTGAAATTTTGGAGCTTGTTGGAGTTGGATTGAGCTTGAAGGAGCTTGGTATGTGACTCTTTGATCAAGTTCTACCACGGAAAGGTAGGAACTACACTCTTGTTTTAATTATTTTCTTTTTATGTGTATATTGGTATGCAAGTGAATAGTTTGTAAGCTTATTGGGATCTTGGGTAGAATGCCTGAGTATGGTGTAAGAGAAGGATATGGGGAGTTTATATGTAGGGAGGTATAATAGTTTATTTCAAGTTTTGAGAGTGAGTTGGGCTGGGTGCCCCAACTTGGATAAGAGAATGCTTGCATTTCTTACTTGGTTCTTTTGAGAGAGACATACGAGATTATAGGGAGGTATAAGATAATGTAGGAGGTATAAAGGATCTTGAGGGATACATAATAGTTGTGTAGGGGTTTTAGATTTATTTTGGAGGGTTTTAAGGTGGGCACCTAATCCCATTGGGAGGCATAAGTGATATCCCCATAGATCCTTGCTCGATTAGCTTTTCATTTTCAAGCTTTGTGTTTTATTGTTTCCTTCTTGTAATTGTATATTATGTTGAATGTGTTTAGATATAGTTGTGAAATTTAATTATTTTGATGTGGAAGCTTTGTGATAGTGTTCATGAGTTGCATTCATCATTTATTGCATTTTGCTTGGGGCTCGGGGGCCAATGAGGAAGATATCTTCTTCTCCTCATTGGATTATTGATTGGGTGGAGAGTGTTGCCTCTCCCCCATTTTTTGTAGCTTTGATTACATTGAAGAAATGGTGGAGATCTTGTTAGAGATAAGTGAAATTTGGAGTATTTTTTGAAGTAAAAAAAAACCATTCATTGTAGAAAAATTATTGTAATTCCCACTTAAGATGGAGGACTAGTAGACTTGTATTTAAAAAAAAAGTTACTTTGCAAGTTTTATTTACCAAGTTGTAATATCGTATTTGAAGAAATTTCATTATAGAATGTGTCTTTCCTTTCTCTTCAAATTAGTTATATGTAAAGTACTAAATTAAATGGATATTATGCTTAAAATTTTACCTTGTGTTGAAAGAAAAGAAAACAACAAATATTATTGTTTTGATCACAATGTGAATTGAGAGGTTGTCATAGCCTTATTCTAGGTTGAAATAGTTAAAATCTCTTTGGTTTTGATTTATTTAAATTTAAAGGTATCCTTTGATATCTAAGTTATTTTATTCATTCATTATTTAGAGTTCTCTGGCCTACACAGTGGCTGACACCCCGGTCACTCTTAACCAGAGTCGGTGTACTCAGTACCGACATTAGGTCACTATTTCACATTGGAGTAGTTTAAAATGTTAATGTCCAAGGCTTAGTTATCAACTTAAATGATATTATGACTTCCTCATAAAACATATATTTAATGAATAATTGTTGGAATTTTCATTGAGATAAGTGTGAATCAACAAAATGTTGAAGATGTGTTAAAATTTATAAAATAAACTCATCTGGCAAAAACCGGCGTCGGTGACTGAACCATCGTTGGTTTTTCTGTGACCGACATCGGTCACTGGATACTGTACCAATCTCATGTCTGCAAACTTGACTGTAATTTTTTGTGCCCTTGTTTATATCAAATGCATATGAGAATGTTATGCTTTCTTAAAACTGAATAAGAAGTTTCTCATGGAATTAATCTTTTCCCACTCCCTTGACATTTAAAAAAATATTAAAATGAATTTATCAATAACATAGGAACCGATGATGGTAGTGAAATTGATGTCGGTAGCACAGAGTGTTACCATGGTCGAGTCAAGAGTCCGTCTATACGTTAACTTGTGCATGGATTCTTTTTAAGAAAACGTGTTTTTCCAGCCAGCCATTAGCTCTTATGAATCTAGACTTCACCCAAATGTGGATCTACCCTATGAGGGTCATGTATGCTTGTTTGAACCGATACTCCAACCTGCATAAAGGGATATAAAGGCATAACATTTTTGATCTACAAAATGGGTTTTTTGCCATCAATGAAAACAAAAAAGTAGAGAACTAATCAACAATAGAACCTCAAACCAGATCTAGGATAGTTGTTTGCATTGAAATTAAATAACTAAGAATGTATGATTAAATCCTAAAATTCAACTATTCTAAAGGATTCATCCAATTTGGATAGAATCCACTTATCCTCTCGCACATTGGATCCAAGAAGACTCCTTCATGGTTTTCCCTTGATCCATGATATCCACTCCTTAAATTTTTAAACCAAAGAGAAACAAATTAATGAGCCTAGGGTAAGAAATGCTTAAGAAAACTCCCTTAAGGATGATTTAGCGCTTCTTTTGGGTAGATCTAATCTTGTGGTCCCTATTGCTTTGATCCAAGGGTTAAGAATCAACCCTAAAAGTGTTAGGTGAGAATTTTCTTATCAGGATTGTAAATTTTAAATAAATCAAATGGTATGTGTAAATTGGGTGAATGGGGTCACTTAGGGCTCTAGTTTATTGAAGTTAAAAATGTAACCCCTCTGGTAGGTTTCAATGTATGATTCAATGGACATTAAAGAATTTTTTTAAAGAGAACTTAGGTAAATAAGGATAAGGGTTTATTAAATGTGGGTTGAATGTTAGATTCCCAAAAGGGAAACTAATTAACCAGCTAGTAGGAGAAATTAATGGACACTTGGCTAGTGATGATAATTAAATTGAACATATAAATTGGATTAAGAATATTTAATTATATATATCTAGACTGGATATAACCTATGATATATGTAACATTGCTAGTAAGAATATATATATATAAACGTATATTAGGATTTGACACCCTTGTAACTTAAAACAAAACACAAATTGTCTGCAACTTTCCGAGATAATTATTTAATGATTAATGTGATTTTAGAACGTCAAATTTGTGGGTTTTACACTACCAATGCTCTCGAGATAGCTTTAGTAGTAAACGTGAAACATTGTTAACTAAGAATGTTACAGTGTAAGGGACTATGACTTCTAGTAGTTCAATCATGATATGTACGATATCATTAACTGGTCACTATTGAAGATGGTTTCATAAAATCACTTTATGCATACAATGTATTGGAATTGTACTTGGAGCTTGGTTAAATATCTTGACTGATTGGTCTCTTCCATCTCATAGGAAATCCCTCGTTTATTCTTTAACATTCACCTGGATAAAATCTTGAGCTATTAGATAATTAGTTTGCATATCTCGAAACAATTGTTAGAAAACCTACTCTTGAAATTTTAATTTTCTGGATGAATCATAAGAATTAGAAATTTTAGTTAATACGATTTTCATACTCTATAATGATTATAGATAGGATATGGACATGTCTTATGTAATTTACAACCACATTGATTCTTACAACCTCTCGGTGGATACCCAATAAATCTCTCTCTTCCCATCTCAAATGATGACTAAATGTGTACAAAGGTCAATCTTGTAAAACATCACATGTGTAGGAATTCATGTTATTGGCCCCATGTCCTAAGATTCCTTTAGGCAAACTTGTTAAATTTCTCCTGATAGAATGAGCATTCGAATAGTCTGAACAAATTGTAGGGATTTTAGGATCTCTTACCAATTACAAATTGTCAATGGGACTATTTTGTTAAGCAAATATTATGAAGCATGGTATGGTCATTAGTTGAACATTCACCCATTTGGGGACAATATCTTAGTCCATTATTTACGATCTAAATGGGTGGTGCATTTCCATTCATTTAATATTAAGGTGGAGAATTATAGATACTTCTGACATTGACAAAAAAAAAGGTTCTCTAAGAGGAAGTATGAGAAATAATAAAAGGAGACTCAATGTAGGGTTGAGATACCTTACTTATCACCATAAGTACTAATAACTTAGATCAATTAATTAGGTTCAATTGGTTTGTAAATTATATGAAAGGCCAACTATAAGCTATGGATACCCTGGATACACCCCCTTTCCAATGGATATGGATTCTTGTACACTACCGATCTATTTTACCTCCAATGGGGAAAATCTTGCAGTCACCCATTGAAAATAAGGATAGTATTGAACGGATTCTTCACTGTCTCCAGCATAGAATCAGTGGCAATTATCTCGTATAAAGGAATTCAAAGAATTACAAAATGTGATGTTCCCACAGAGACTCCACTCTTTAGCTTAGGATTAAGATGAGTTTACGCTAATGTCTTGCTGGATTTGGTTGTACCTATCCCATCTCATCTACAAAATTGTTTACGAGTAAATACTACCTCCCATTCACTACAAAATATTGGGGCTTATACTAATGTCTTGCAGGATGCTTGGTTGCAGGATCCCACATGGCAAGAATCGTAAATATTGCCTCACATTCACTCCAATGCACGTTATAACTCATCTACTCAGCTTGTGGCGTCCTATCTCAACAGCTCCCATTTCATAACTTGGATACGCTTTGGGGGCTTCGATTTAGCCTGAATACTTGGCTTTGGAATATTTATCATGACACGGCCTCCAATGGGGCAGATGCATCCCCTTGAAAATTAACCAATATTTTTGTGTCGGATTTGTCATGTGTCTCCATTTAGCTGAAAAAGCTTAGCCACATATTGATTACCATTCCATCAATGCCTAACGTCTTCATCTTGGTGCAATTAAAGATGAAGATAGTCTGAGGGCCGTGATATTTGCAAGGTGGATCTATCCCTTGTAAAAGTATAATAATCAATCATGTTAATTGTAAATATATTGTCAATAAAATTAGAAATTAACACACTTATCCTAGAAATAAAATGTGTATATTGTGACATAAGTATTTTGTATATAGTGATGGAGATTTTTAGTGTTTTCTATTTACACTGTTAGAAAACACATTGGTGGTATTTTTGATGGGACAGTGACTTTTCAACATATTGCCCCTACTAATGTCAACACTCTTTTATTAATATTACATATAATGGCATTTGTAAATTTTTAAAGATAAATAATTACATTACCATACTGTTGTACTAAATAATCAATATAATACAATTATTGTCATTAATTTATTATTTTCTTCCTGATTTTAATAAATAAAGCTATCAAAATTTTAAAAAAATTACAACCACACTAACTTCAGCATATAAACTACAATTTGCATCAACACACATTTCTACCCTATAGCCTTACTTAAAAACATTGCATCAACACATCGTGCTATCACTTTATTGATTATTTTCCTAAAATACAACATATAAACTCAACCCTATTAATGATTGATTATTTTCCTAAAATACCACATATACACTCAACCCTATTAATGAATGTATTGCTTTATCACATTACTTTCTTTAAGCCATAGACCAAAATTACAGCAAATATGAGGAGACAAGGGGGAATTATGTAGATTACAACTTGACGAAAGTGTCGCTTAAGCTTTTGTTGTTGATCATTTGTAGATCTGAAATAATATTCATAAACCCATGTGAGGGAGAGAAACATAATTGCAATTAATGGTACAACCGATGCTGTTAAAATCTCCCCTCCAAAGATGAGCTCATACTCTTTGGAATCCTTTGCATATTTATCCGTTTTATGTGTATCAAGATTGCGCGGTATTGTAACAAGAATTGTTGCACTTACAAATGCAAGAGATGTGGACATTATTGCAACTTCCAAACTTAGCAACGAAAGTTTGGCCAATGGCGAGCGATCTACAGTAAGCTTTCCTTGCAGTCGTTCCCTAAATATCCATGCCATAACCACTGTTATAGAAGCAAAGAACGCAAGGCAATCAGAGAACAAAAATAATTGGAAAAGGGTTTCTAAGGACAGCTTGGCCACTTCATTATCAGTTCCTCCTGGCACTTGAAACATGGCTGCAAAAGTGATAGTGGCAATCAAGGATGCCACCAATGTGTCCACATCCATTATCTTGTTTTCATTGCCACCATTTTGGTTATTATTTTTTTCTGATTGTGAAAAGGATTTCGAATTGGATTGCTGTATGAAACTTTGAGTTGCACCACCATCTTCCAGAATCCTTGCAATTGTGCCAAAATTGGAATTTTCAGTGGATTGAGCGGCAGTAACTATGTCAAATGCAGTCAAACCTTTATGATTCACAGTATTCAATTTTATATTGGGAAATGATAGCAAGTATTCCACAAGCTGCACAATTGACAAATCCATCATATAATTCATGAGTTAAAATTAAGTATAATAACAAACAACATTTCGCAAACAACAAGTACAATTCATACAATAAAATCATGCAAAGTGATATGCAAATGTAGAAAAGGGGAAGGGTAAATATGATTACTAAATAGAGAGTAATAATATCAATAAGAAAAAAAAAAAGAAAATTAACGGGCCACCCTATAAGTGAAAACTTTTCAATAAATATAATTGGGAGAATGAAACACATGAACGACCAAAACGTAGGTAACATCCATCTTTTTAAAACATTCTGAAGGAAATTATTATCCTTTATTGGATAATGAAAATTTATGCTCAAATAACGAATTTGTATTGGCTCTATTTGGGCGACCACAAATTATTGGGAAACTATATTGTCTTCTTTTATTTTCTAATTTTAGTTATTTTTTCGCCGAGGACTGGTGTACTCTTAGATTAAAAGCAGTACATTAAAATAGAACTTCTATAACGCAACTATCTTGTATTATTTTTCAAATACAATATAACGAATGATTAAACTACAACTCTTTTAGATTATTTTTAATTTTTATATTATTATATATACAACATACTAAACTAGAAATAATAATAATAATTTTAATCATAAATTAAAAATTAGATTAAATCAAGAATGTTAAAGTACATGTAAATCAAATAATAATACCTTTGGATCTACTGCATTCAGTGCTGCCAAATGTAATGTTGTATTGCCATAAATGTCATTGTCGCAACTCACTAATTTTCCAGCCTCTTGTGGATTGATATGCACGAGCAACTTATGCACCACTTCGAATCGATTATACTCCACAGCAAAATGTAATACAGTCTTAAGATCTTTGCTTCGAATTTCTATGCAATCTGGAATCAACTCCAAGAATACTTCAATTATATCTTCGCTTCCTTTCAATGCTGCTATATGAATTGGGCATCTGCCAAGTTCATCCTCCTTTGTTAGTAAACTTTTGTCGAACCAATACCATAACTTATTGCAGTTGAATTTCATCTGTTTTTTTGTTATTTCACGTACAATTTCTATATGTCCTCCATGAACAGCACTATGCAAGGGAGTTGCACCATGCATGTCAGAAATAAAACTTATTTGATCCAATATATTCCAATAACTCGGCCACCCAAGTATCAACTTCACTACCTCTACATTAAACATTAGAACATTATAAAAAGTTAATAATTCAGATTAAATAATACTAACAATTATAAATGAGACATGATTTAAAAAGTTAAAACTGTCATTATTACATGTGCGATCGTCATGTTTATGGTTTGAGAGACAGCACTATATTTTTGACATATTTTTATTTTAACATAAGAAATACAAATCTCATATAAAAGTACATTAAATTGTGAAAAACAAATACCATACACACACACATATATAAGAAAGAATAATTAAATTTATATCCAATATTTTTAAATTATAATAAAAAATGATATAGATATTATATTCACAACACACCAAACACTTCAAATTAAATAATTTTTTCTTCTCTTTTAACAAACATATAATACACAATTCTATAAAAAAACATTTACCTACAAATCACTCAAAACAAATATTAAACTATTTAAAATTCATAGACACGAAGATGAATAAGCTGAAAATTATGTTAATTGGTTAAAGCCGATACAATTAGATATTATCAGTAAGCACGAAGTGGTGGGTCTATTACGTTCTCAATCATAAAATTCATGCTAATCAATGTCTTAAATTGATGGGTCTATTATGTTATCAATACTAAAATTTGTACTAATAAGGGATGAGGTCAGGATTGTGCCCCGAGCGAATTTGGCGGAATGGATACCCCTCAGTCCTTAGCAACTAAGCCTAAGAATTTGTGCACCTAACCCGTGTAGTTATTTAAGATTCAATCAAAAAAAAAAAAAAATTTATGTTTTTCACCACTTTAAATGTTTACAAGATAAGTTCCATTAAAAAAACACTGCCTAAACTTTAAAGGAGGTAACTGATTTTAAATCCATGATAAAAACCATAGTTATCAAATACAACTTCATAATTTTATTAATTTCTTATTGAATCATATAACTTTTTCAATTATCGAATCTTAAAATACAAATTCTAGAAAATGTATATTATTTTTTATTATTTTGTAAAATAAATTTTTAAATTATGAATATCTCCATGATTTAATAGTTAAGAGTTAAAAAAAAAAAATCATTTTTCAAAATTATTTTGAAAAGATTTCAGCAGTCCCAAATAAATTAAAAAGACCATATTTTATATTTATTATATTTTATTGATAGACTGTCTTTGTTTTGTTTTCCATATTTGAAGACAATCACTTAATACTTTTTGTACCAAAAGTTTCTACCTTGATAAAAACAAATAGTAAACCCATAAAAAAGAGAAAGAGAAAGGCCATAGACGGGTTCAATTTTTATCACTGGTTGATTATACAGACAATCTTAAAATAACTTGAACACTTTAATAGAACTCCATAAAAATAAATATTGTAAGATTATACCTAGATGCCCTTCATAAGCTGCAACGTGGAGGCATGTTTGGTGATCATTCCTTGGCCATAAGATTATAAACCATGGTGTGGCTTCCAGCAAAAGCCTCACTGCCTCCACATGACCATTCTGAGAAGCTATTATCAGAGCCGTTTCTCCGAACTGATTGCGTTTGGAAGATGGGCATTTGCTGTGGCGAAGAAGAATTCTTATTACTTCTTCATTACCGCACTTGGCAGCTTCGTGCAGCGGCGTATTCTCATCAGCATTGCGAGCTTTAGAGTTGCAACCCTTGAGGTTGAGAATCCACCTTACAATATCCAAATGCCCTTCTCTTGCAGCGATGTGCAGAACAGTGTTTCCTTCAAAAGTAACGCTGTTGGTCACATGACATGGGTTCAACCCATATACTCTTTCAAGAGCACTCAGATCGCCATTTCTGGAGGCAGTGAAAACTTCACCAAACATCCTTCTGCTCTCAGATTATCAGTCTTCCCTCTATCCTATGGATTACAACTGCATGTCGTTTCAATTTATAACTTAAAAAAGATTTTAAAAGAGTGTGAAGAGCATATATGTTCTGCTTCCCATTAGAAACATTCTAGAATTTACATTCTTGTTAAAGAATCGACAGGTAACTTATAAAGTAAAGCTAGATGACTGATAATTCCAAGGTAGTCCGTAAAAAAAGAGAGCATATTTTGCTTTGTGATGTTCTCAGCCCTGTTCAATTTCTTTTATGTGGGTATTCTTCCTCACAAAGAATGTTTGAGAGATTAGGCAAATACTTTTGGAATGATAAACAGGGATATATAAAAGTAATATCTTAAACATTTTAATAGATATTCGCTGCTCCAAAATAATATGACATCAATTTTATTTTATTTCTATAGAAAGCACAAGAAAGAGGAAAGTTAGTGTGATTAAAAATAATAATTGAGTGGCATTGCCATCCGGCTGCCCATAAGTTGCCGGTATGTTCTGTACTAGTAACTTAAAAAGAACTTAAATTTGAGACCTGTTGAATGCAAGTCAACAGTCTTCACCAACTGCACTAGTGCACGCGCAAATACTATGAATTTATCTAGATTTTATATATTTCAACTTGCATTAAAATATAAGAAAGCCAAAAGATGCCGGCAAGATAGAGGATTCTTTGAGTTTCCTATACAAAGACAAGGTGGTGTGATTACTAAAAATAAACTAGCAATCGCACCACAAAGGTGTAATTGAAATGCCAAAGGGAAGTAAGAGTTTGTTACAAGACATGTAAGAGCGTGCAAAAGAGGAACAAGAACTATGTAGAAGAAGATGACATAGTGAATGGTAGAAGAACAAAAGAGGAGAAGAGGGAGTAACAATGCATGTAGAGGGAGAGAATAAGGCTTTATTGCTGAAAGGATAGTTGTAACTGAATAAGTCTTTGTTCTTCGAATTTGCACAGGTGGACATATGTGCCGAGTGCTATGTTTGAGTACCTTTCAAAAGAAAATGCCGGGAAGATACAAAGGTTCTGAAGGCAACGTACTCTTTGTAACGCCCGCTAAAATATTCCACTTGAGAACCAAAAACAACCTAGGCTTAGTTAGAAAAATTATGGAATAAATTTTTATTTTTTTAGGTATTAACAATCAAAGTCTCAAGGACAATTAAATTCAACTAATAACTTTTCCAATTATAACAATTACTAATTCCACCTTATAAATCAGTAAGTGCAATAAATCCACACCTAGCTCAAATCTCCTTACGGATTAATTTAATCACTGACTACATTGACATTTTAGTTAGATATTCCTTGATTTAAAATTTTAGGTTTAAGGGACCAAAACAATTAAATACCCAAGGTATTTAATTCCACAAGATCCACGACAAGAGCAAGGTTTAATTACAGGGGTGGGGAAAAATACATATTTAAAATCATCAGAGTAAATTCTTACTTACCCACTCCCAGAACTCAGTTAAAGATTCAATTTAATTTTTCCCATGATTAACACAATTAAAACTTCCTGAAAAACATTCCTATTAGATAGGGAATTTCCTCACCTTTCCGGTGATATAAATAAGTCCTCCTAACTCCTCATATTTCTCAAGTTATGGGCCGACGGAACTTGGGGTGAAAATTTTCCCAAGAGTGGGCAAGTGGGCTTGGGGAGGAAAAATTTCCCCAAATTGGGCCTACAAACTTCGAAGAGAAAATTCACCTAGAGAAAAATAGCGAACCAACGGAGTGGGGAAGAAAACTTTTCCCAGATGCGGGCCGATGGAGCGGGGAAGACATTTAATGCTTTTGCCCTTCTGGGAAAAAGTGAATTTTACACCTGCACCTCTGCCAATGCCCAGGGAGGCCATGTGGTAGCTCCTTAATGGCTACGGGTAAGCGGGTCGGTGGGGAACATTTGGAAAATTTGACTTTTCAAAAGGAAAGGCAAAAAGGTCGAAAGGAACCCGTGCCTCCACTGACATGAGAAGATGCCACGTGTCAGCAAACTGTTGGCTACGGGTTGGCGAGCCAACAGGGATAATTTAGAAATTTTTCCCAAATGTTTTCTAAAGCGTTAAGGCTTAAAAAGATCCGATCCTCCACCAGCACCCAATAAAGCCACGTGTCAATCAATGATTGGCTGTGAAGCAGCGGGGCTGCAGAGGAAACTTACATTAAATTTTTCCAAAAAAAAATTTGAAAGCACTTAAGGTTAAAATCAATCCGAGCCTCCACCAGCGCCACCAAAGCCACGTTTCAATGAATGATTGGTTGTGGGGTGGTGGGGCTATGGAGGAAAAACTGTCAAATTAACTTTTTGCACTTAGATCATTTTTTAAAAAATGAAGGCCTGCGGATTAGCGGAGTGGCGAGAAACTTCATAAACTTGCAATTTTTGGGCAAAAAGTAAAAAAATAAAGTTTTAGCCCATGGGTCCACCAAAAAATATTTTATTCAATTAAATTTGAGAGTTAGATTATTTATTTTGGACCCGATATGAAGTAAAAACTTCAGAAAGCCAGAAATTTTGATTGGGAACTAAGTTTTTGACAAACAAGGACTTTCGTGAAAGCTCTCGACGTTCTCTTTGCACAACAACCTAAAAAGTTTAATTTTGATAAGGTTTAAATGGTCAATTTTTAGAAAACATTTTTCTGTCACATAAAAGTGAATTGGTCATTTTAACTTGTGAATTTTCTTCAAATTTGTCATTCTTTTTCCTTCAACATGTAAAAAAGACATGGGGATCTGCATTTGGAAGAATGTGGGATAGAAAACAAAGGTAAATTTGTTCGATTGATTTGTATTTCAAAAATTACCAATGTTTACACAATAGAATACCTAGAATTTCGCCTTTACTCAATTTGAAAGGTTCTTTAAAAATTTTGTGAGTGTTGTAGTTTAGTTTGGGGATCACTTTTATCTCGTTAATTCCATTTCAATATTTCATTTGTCTCTTATATATTTTTAGGGTTGTTTTGGACATTTGATAAAAGGAATTTGCAACATATACAGTGAAGTAGAAATGAAGTTTGTATAATTCAAGAATAGAGATTAAACTGTCTCTTTTGCCATGTAATAAAAACATTGAATTTATTCCATGCTAGTTTTAAATAGTTTTATTTCCTTCAATCAAATTATAGAGACAGGAATGCAGCTTCTATTTTTTTTCAAAATTAAATATTTCAAATGAGACAGAGCATTGTAATATTTCTTCATACGTGCTTTCTTTTCACTTTTACAAACAAAGATTTCCTACTGTATAATAAACACATATTTCCAATGGAAATAATAGCATATGAACAGAAAAAACACTTCTATTATTTCAAAGGAATCTCTTATAACTTCTTTTTATTTAGATTTCAAAACACAACATACCAAAAGCATATCTTTCTTTTCTGTTCACGGAACGAAATACAAGACATATTCTTCCATAATCAATTTTAACTTTCATAGCTAAAATAGAGTAGTCTTCCAACACAATAATATACAAGATCATCCACTTCAAGGTGGGAAAGGTTACAATAAGAATAATCTCAACAAGGACTGTCAACTTGTCTTTTTCCTCTGCTCCAGTACAACAACATGAAGATCCTCCATTTTCTTGTTTGTTCACAACGAAGGTAGGGAAAAGGCAATGCTCTCCACCCAACCAAGACATCCAATGAAAAGGAGAAGCCATCCTTTTTCATTGGCCCCCGAGTCCCAACCACAATGCAATAAGAAATGTGTTTCCACTCATGACAACAATAGGCTTCAACAACACACATCTAATTTCACATTTAACACATAGACTAAAACAAATACTACGGTTTGCAACAACAAAATACAAAGAGCAAACAATACTCAGGCTTCATCATGCAAGCCAAAGGAGCAAGAAAATATGGGGGATGTTTCCTATGCCTCTCAAAAGGGATATGGGTATAACCACCTGAGAATAAACCGTAAAAATATATATCATTTCAAATCTCTGACATGCCCTTATGCCTCCCCCAAATACCCCTTATTCCCCACATTTCCTTATGCTTCACCAACCTCTTATGGCACCCCATAATGAGTAAAGAAATGCAAGCTATTTCTTTATAAGGTGGAACCCAATTCCCAACTCCCTCCACACTTATACCTCAACAAAAAACTTATGCCTCCCACAAATATGCACCATAGTCTTCTTCTAAACCATCCCTAGGCCATCTACCAAACCAGCCAAATAATAAAACAACACATTCAACCATTCAACCATTCACATATGCATACAAATAAAAGGAGAGCATTTCTAAGAGCTAATATCTTACCTCTCCATGATGGAGTTTGTTCCAAGTTCCAAAACATCAAGCTTTCCAATGTAAAAACAGTCCAAGCTCAACAATCCATAAGCAACAAGAATCTCTAATTTTCTTTAAAATTTTCAAGAGTTCTCCAAACCAAAAGGATTTTCCTAGCATGAAGAAATGCAAGGTGAAGTAACCAAAAGAGTGTAACCCAAAATAAGCAAATGAATTTGAATATAAAGAAGAGGGAAGAGAAGAGGATGAGGTGGGTCCATGTAGGATGCCACTTCACACATCCTCACCTCCAACAACCAAGGCCAACTTCATTCTCCAATGCATAAAATTAGTTGGGTGAATAATATGACAGCTTACTTACACACTCTAAAACAAGCCCACACCCCAAAGGACTGAAATTAAAAGTATGTAAGAAAGTGCAATTAAAACATACAACTTGACTTACAAAAATGCATAAATAAGGTCTAAATTTAAACTCTCCAACCATAGGTAAGGTTGATATTCAAATTTAAGAGGTATGGGATAAGTTTAACTTGTCCCAAAAGCCTCCAAAATCATCCTCCAAGGACAAATTTCAATTTCAAAGAAGGTGGAGTGTTTCTTACTCCAAAATCAACTTACACATCACTTACACATTTCTTATAACACTTTAATTTTAGGCCAAGAACTCTAATAATTACTTTATTATGTCCCAATTTGATTAATTAATTTTAACATGAGTACTTGCTTTAATTTACCACAATTAATAAATAATGAAAGGGTAAACACATCGCTTAATAAACACATACAAACATCAATAAAAAGGAACCAAATAAATAAATACATATAACCCTTGGTCACATTTAAAGGTGATCCCCCCCATGGAAATACCTAACAATCAAACACATGCACAAGTAAAATACAAGTTGTCATGGTGACCTTGTTGAATTCATCTAGAATTCCAATGTGGTTGCTCTCCCATCCCACGATGTTTGTTGTGATAGTTTAACCTGCAAAATACAATGCCTCCTTTAACCTCGTGGCCATATCAAAACATCCAAATGAATATAAATATAATTTCAAAATCATCAATATATATATGAATCAAAACAACATCCAAACAATCAACAATATCACTGAAAATTTCATCAACTATATCATCATCAATTTTAATTCAATTTTCTAGGTCTGCTCAATATATCCAAATATCACATGTCCTAAAAACATCCATAAATATATATAACCATGTCCAACAACATGTCAACATCTATATAAAATGTCTCTAACAATCATCATGCATCATATATGAATTAGAGTCGGCAATAATCCATGTTCTATCATCTAATCATAATACTAAATCGAACTATAACAATGTCCATGGTATAGTCAACAGTTTCATGATCAGTATCAAAAGTGTCGAAGGGAAGTGGGCACTACATCCCCCTCCCATTAGACTCGACTTCCTCCTAGAAGTCACTGGAAAGAGAGATAGGAAGAAATGCAACAAAAAAAGAATCACTCCCATTATGAGATTTCTTGCTTCAAATAAGTGTGGGTCTACAGATCCAAGTTTTATCCAATTCAATCCAACAAGAAGAGGGAAAATTGTATGGGATGAGCTCTAACTTTTTTCATGCAAGACTACGAACATTAAAATATAGAGAGTAACTTTACACTATCAACCAAGATACAACACACAATAACATAACATGAAGATTTCAAAAGATTCTTAAGAGTAACCACCAAGAAGAGGAATAATAAGGAGAATTCCATGAGTTTGAGAAAGACAACATAGTTTCCATGGAATACAATATACTGCATTAACAAAATTTAAGGTTTCCACTAAGGTTAAGTTATGCTTTCAAATTTCATTATTTATACGAGGCTAGCAGAATTAACCATGACCAAAAATTTTGTATGAAAAACATGTCTACTCAAAGGTCTCACAATTTGAGGTCACACAAGATGAGGTTAATCAAGAAGGAAGGGCACCTAACTTATCAAAACATTTACAATTGAGGGAACTATTTATGGGAAGTACTTAATTAACTTGAGAGGGTACAATCATATTTTCATGGTGATACTAAGCAAATTCAAGACCACAAGGTTTCCTATAGAATTGAACACACCAGCCAAATAAAGAGACAATAACCATTTAATAAAACTACCTCCACCATCAACTAACATAACAATGCAAGAAGCACCACACACAATAACACAACGGGATTTATTTACCTTATTTCCTGCTCAATCTCGGAATAACCATAAGAGAGCACGAGAAACACCAGGGAGCACTCAAGATAGCTAGCGAGAAAACAAGTAACAATGGGGTCCAACTACAATCCAAGGTGCATCATGACAAAAGTGAATAATATCATCTTGCACTTTCCATCCTAATGACAAAGGGGCAACAATAACACGGTGACACAAGAAAAATATGAAGAACAGAAGACTTACCAAAGTTATTTTATATTCTTAACATATGTTTTCTTAAATTTACAATAACTTAGGTCTCCAAGGACAAGACCACACGCAATAAGGTTGCTTCTTAAAAAAGAGATAAGTCTCAATCCAAAAATACCACAACTCACACTCGTCAAGCTATGGGATTATAAGGGTATGATGACCCAAAACTCTCACAAAGAAAGGCATATACATCTATGAACAAGAAAGTACTAAGAACCTAGAACATATTACTATCCACCACGTGTTTCACAATTCCAGGTAGGCGATAGAATTACAGGTTCAACTATACATTGCACTCAATACACATAAATCTTACTTATTTTATAACTCAACTACTTAAGTCAAAAGTTGTAGTTTTGTTTGTTAAGCACATTTCTTTATGAGTTTTCTTAATTAAACTCCTATTATGACATCACAAGTTTTTTTATAAGGACCGCTAAGGGGGCATGATATCTTGCCATTCTGTAAAGGAGGAGAAGAGAAAAAATATTTATTTTACTCCTAGGGGAGGTAGATGGACAAATTTTTCCTTTCTACTCTTCTACAGTTTTTTCCTCTATTAATCTACCAAGGTTAAAGCAAGGACTATTTTCTCTTTCTATGTTCTAGTTTATTTGTTAAGCTTTAAGGCCAAATCTCCTCAACTATAGTTTTATGGTGTTTGGGTGAATCATCTTATCACTTACTTTTTTTATTTTTTGAGAAGGAAGGTTCAAACATATCACATTATTACTTAATGGAAAACAACATATCACATTTTTTAATTATAAAGGAATAAGAGGCATTTAACATAGCAAACACATCATTAATTTTGTAAAACTAGGAATCTATCAACTAACATGGATCACAACAATATGTAAAGGGTTTTCCAAATAACTATAACCACCATCAAATATTCCTAGTGGGTTTCTACAAGTTCTCAAAAGAAGTTACAAGGGAGACCCATTAAGGAAGCATAATTACTTTTACTGATCTACTAGGGTTTAACAATGTTTGTTGTTTTGGCGAAAACATTTTACTCATCTGATAAGATAAGGAAATTTTTCAAATCTACGCCCTTATTACCATAGATACCACTAACCAAGTAATCAAAATGACAAGGAAATATTTTAACTATAAGAACACTACATACTCGTTAGAAAGTGTCAAATGTAAGTAGACAATCAACTATCTATGAACAACATGGCTTTATGACCAAGAGTTACAGTTTTGCAAGAAGAATCACATTATAAAATACCACTGAGATTAAATTATCAAGGTCTAATTATACTAACATCACCAGTGGCATGGTCCAAAAGACTCAAAGCATCCATAAGTGTCTCCATGTAACCCCAAGATTGATAGGTCAATGTGAGCAAAACAAACACACTTAATTAAACACACTGCCCGAATGGGCTTAAATCTAATCATAATTACCAAGATCAATACAATCCACAAGTCAATACATTTTATAATGAAACATGGAAATCATGATAAAACTTAGCATTCCATCGAAGAAAAGCCACTACCAAACAAACACTTTTCCACTAACATCTACAGTTAATCAAAAAGCCATTCCATCCTAACAAAATCCAAAAGCTCATAAATACACACCTCTACTCTGACGAGGTAGGATCAATTACAATTCCAACTGAATAGAAGTATTGGAGTGATTTTTTTGAGTCGTATATCTAGAAATACCGGAAAAAAATTTATCAACACTATCTTGTGTACAACTAGTACATTCAAGAGTAATTGTTACTTGATTTTTGATGTATAATCAGATGCAAGCTTGGGCATCCCATCTAGAGGGGGGCGCCCCAGCCCCCTCCCCCTCTAGATGATCTGAAGATGGGTATGGGGTTGTAAGAGAGTCACCACCAACACCATTAGGCTACTAACTAGATGACACTACACAACAAGCTCTCTTCCCAACGAGGTCGAGTGAAGAAAAAGGTTACTCTAAGATCCTGGACATACTCAAGGTTCTGTGCATCCAACACCAAGGTATAACCTAAAGAACCTAAGAAGACATTCAAGAAACCAAGGGTGTACCCCCATACAAGGAATTGTCATAATACAAAAAGCATAGAACTAGCTCATCATCATGTAAGAAGGAACCACGTAAAGTGGCTAAGTAGCTACATTGCAAAGTTTGAAAATTCTTGCAAAAATATATATAACGAAAAGATCCTCAGAGCTTCACAATCCAATCGTAAAATAAGATGCTGGTCCTTGATAAAATGACACAAGTTTACGAATATGAAATACAAAACATTAACACCACATTCATTTTGCAACACTTCATGGCCGCCAATAGTGGTACTCTACCTTGAGGTCAGTTCCAAGGACAAATATGTAGGATTGGGTCATAAACGACACTATACTTAATGTCCAATCTCCCATACAGGTAACAAAATGAAAAACTGACAACTAGACCAACTTTCCTAACTACTGAAGGAGCGAAGCTCTAAACAGCTTCTAATTAACTCTTCCTAACCCCAGAACACAACCACTATTGTCTAACCACAGGAATCACACTATACAATTTATCATTCCAACAACTCCAATCAGGAAGGGTCTCAAAAGGGCTTAACACATCATACAATTAAATCAATATTTAGGACTTGTAACGAAACACATTTTCAAAGGAGAACCAAGTTTCCATTATGCTAGAAGTTCACAAAAATCAATTTAATTTGACATTCTTCGTTACCCAGGTTTAGAAAAATGACGCTAAGAAAGTACAACAATTCAAACAACTTATTATTTTATTATTATTTTAATTCTGGTAGTTCAAATGAACGGGGTAATGTAATATTTCTTCATACGTATTTTTTTTCAATTTTTAAACAAGGTTCTTTTCCAAATTTAAAAGGGTGCTATGTTTACAGTTCATGTCTCAAGTTGTCTAGTGTGCCCAAGGGTCCAAGATTTTGAACCCATGGCTCTAATACCAAGTGTAACTCCTGCTAAAATCTTCCATTTGAGAACCAAGAACAACCTAGGCTTAATTAGAAAAATTATGGAATAATTTTTGTTTAGGTGTTAACAACGAAAGTCTCAAGGACAATTAAATTCAACTAATAAATTTTCCCATTATAACAATTACTAAGTCCACAAATTATGAATCAATAAGTGTAATAAATCCACACCTAGCTCAAATCTCCTTAGGGATTAATTTAATCACTAATTACATTGACATTTTAGCTAGATATTCCTTTATTTAAAATTTTAGGTTTAAGGGACCAAAACAATTAAATACCCAAGGTATTCAATTCCACAAGATCCATGATAAGAGCAAGGTTTAATTACAAGGGTGGGAAAAAAATTACATATTTAAAATCATCAGAGTAAATTCTTACTTACCCACTCCCAGAACTCGGTTAAAGATTTAATTTGATTTTTTCATTATTAATGCATTAAAACTTCCTAAAAGCATTCCCATTAGATAGGTAATTTCCTCACCTTTCTGGTGATATAAATAAGTCCTCCTAACTCCTCATATTTCTAAATTTATGGGCCGGTGGAACTTGGGGTGAAAATTTTCCCAAGAGCAGGCCTGCAGGCCTGGGGAGGAAAATTTTCCCCAACTTGGGCCTACGGACTTCAAAGAGAAAATTCACCTGGAGGAGAAAAGCAGACCGGTGGAGCGGGGAAGAAAATTTTTCCCATATGCGGGCCGACGGAGCAGGGAATACATTTAGCACTTTTTCCCTTTTGGGACAAAGTGAATTTTACAACTACTCCTTCGTTGACACCCAGGGAGGCCACGTGGAAGCTACTTATTGGTTACAGGTTAGCGTGCCAGTGAGGAACATTTAGAAAATTTGAATTTTCAAAAGAAAAGGCAAAAGGGTCAAAACGAACCTACGCCTCCACTGACATGAGAAGATGCCAAGTGTCATCCAACCATTGGTTGCAAGTTTGTGGTCTGGCGGTGATAATTTAGAAAAATTTCCCATATGTTTTCTGAAGCATTAAGGATTAAAAATATCTAAGCCTCCGCCGACGCCCAACAAATCCATGTGTCGATCAATGATTGGTTGTAGGGTGGCGGGGCTAAGGAGGTAACTTACAAATTTTTCCAAATTTATTTTTGAAAGCACATAAGGTTAAAATTGATCCAAGCCTCCACCAGTGCCACCGAAGCCACGTGTCGATCAATGATTGGCTACAGGTTGGCGGGGTTGCGGAGGAAAAAATGCCAAATTAACTTTTAGGACTTAGATCATTTTAAAAAAAATTAAGGCCTACGGATTAACAGAGTGGCAAGTAACTTCATGACTTTGTAATTTTTGGGAAAAAAGCAAAAAAAGAAAGTTTAGCCCACGGGTCCGCCCAAGAATATTTTATTCAATTAAATTTGACAATTACATTATGTTTTTAATCCTAAAATGAAGTAAAAACTTTGAAAGACCATAACTGTTGATTGGGAAATCAGTTTTTGGAAAACGAGGACTTTTGTGAAATCTCTCAATGTCCTCTTTGCACAGCAACCTAAAAAAATTAATTTTGATAAGTTTTAAAGGGTCAATTTTGAGAAAACATTTTTCTTTCACTTAAAAGTGAAATGGTCATTTTAACTTATGAATTTTGTTCAATTTTATCATTCTTTTTGCTCCAACATGTCAAACAGACATGGGGATCTACATTTGGAAGAATGTGGGGCAGAAAACAAAGGTAAATTTGTTCGATTGATTTGTATTTCAAAAAATACCAATATTTACATAGCAGAATACTTGATGGCAAGAGTTTAATTGCAGAAGACAGAATGATATTCATTCAATGCGTGTATTTAAAAACAAGAGTGCAGACCCTTATAAAGGTTGTGGGTGGAGGGTGACAGTTATAACTGTCCACCATAACAATGTATTAAATATTAAACTAATGCTAACATTCCCCCCCTTAATACATTGTTTGCAAAAACATACATTTCCTGATAATAGGTCCCCCCCTTAAAGAGAACATCGCAAAGAGGGTCTTCACATGAGCATGTGCCTACATGGTCTCACATGGTTTTTCTAAGGTTGACCAGAAACCTAGAGGGACAGGAACATTTTCCGACTGTTCACCTCGGTGGTTTTATAGGATTACCACGAACCAAGAGGATTTTACCTCGGTGGTTTTACAGGCATACCACGAACCCAACAGGATGATACCTCGGTGGTTTTACAGGATTACCACGAACCCAGGGCAAGTACCATGCGCTGCTTTTAGTGCTTTTATGTTCCCCACGACGCTCTTCAATTAGAAGGTCCCAAATAGGAAATTCCATATCATCTGTACTTTATTGAACAAAAAAACAACAACCAACACAAAACTGAAATAAAAAAACCAAAATTGAGGAATTGGTCCTCAATACCTTATTCTGCGACAATCTCTGTCGGCGGCCTCGTCACTTGCGGCTTGCAAGAGGTCGCTGGATTTCCTCCAGCCTCCGTTATCCTCCATCCTCCTGTACAGATGCTTACAATACTAGAGTTGATGTGAAGCCAATCTCATCAACAGCTTCCTCACTCTCGTTAGAATCTTGTGGATCTTCTATATGAGCAGTATTAGCTCCATTTTGTTTTATATTTCCTTGTAGAACATCTCTTGCTCGGATATGACAGTTCCACATTGTATGACCTTTCTTCTAACAATAGTGACATTCAATCTCTTGTTTACGCCTTAGTTTATTTTTATCTGATCTCCTATGAAATTTTCTGTTTGTGGAATAAAGTGCACTTACTTGTTGAGTATCATCTTCTGCAACATCGTCAGTTATGCGTTTTTCCTCTGCGAGAAGAGCTGCGATCATGTCATCTAGAGATTTGGACTGAATTTGACTGAGAGTAAAAACAACATTGTTGTATTTGGAAGATAGACTGTTTAATAGGATAGCTTTGGCATCCTAATCTTCTATCACAGCTTTGACTTCTACTAGTTGTTGGAGTAGAGACCGAAGATTATTAATGTGACTAGACATAGAAACGCTTTCTTCCATTTTGAATCTATATAACTGAAGTTTTAGGGAAAACTTCGCGTTCACTACTTTCACTCCAAATAATTGATTTAAATTATCCCACATGTCCTTGGAAGATTTATTGAGATCAACATGATGGAGTTCAGAATCGGAGAGAGCAAGGCCAATAATGGCTTTTGCTTTATCATCTCTGCACTGCCATTCTGCTAATTTGGCAGCGTCTATGGGCCTTTTCTCTTTCCCATCTACTATACCCCATAAGTTTTTATGCATAATTTGCATTTGAATCTTCACCTTCCATGTATGAAAGTTTAACCCCGAGTATTTTTCCAAGTGAATGTCCATAATAACTACTGGAGAAACGAAAAAATGGTGAAGTAGGAAGTAAATTACCTTACTATGGAAATAGTAGAAATCCAATTAAAATGCAGGTAAACACGCTAATCCTGTCGCTGTCGCAGTTCCACAATGATGGCAGTTTCCTCCCTTTTGCTGCACTTTGGCACTTTCTCTGTTGGCACCTCTGCCTTGCCACGCTGCTCAAGCTCCTTCACGCATAGCACACACTGATTTTATACTAAACTTCTATGCCTTAAAACTTCCACGCTTTTCTATATGCTACGCATTTTAATTGTGCAGACACGTCCTGCTTACACCAATTGCTAGATAAAAGAGAGTAGAACAGAATGATTCCATTCAATAAAACTGTCCAGAAAAATACCAAACAATATCTGCAAATTTCCAAACTCCTTCATCCACCGTGATTGCAATGGATACTGCGCTGAGAAGGCATCCGCTCTGATACCAATGATGGCAAGAGTTTAATTGCAGAAGACAGAATGATATTCATTCAATGCATGTATTTACTTGCAATTTCACCTTTACTTGATTTGAAACCTTTACTCGATTTGAAAGCTTCTTTAAAAATTTCTTGAGTGTTTTAGTTTAGTTTGGGGATAACTTTGATATCATTAATTCCAATTCAATATTTCATTTGTCTCTTATAGATTTGTAGGGTTGTTTTGGACATTTGATAAAAGGAATTTGCAACATATATAGTGAAGTATAAATGAAGTTTGTATAATTCAAGAATAGAGATTAAACTATCTCTTTTGCCATGCAATAAATACATTGAATTTATTCCAAGCTAGTTTTAAATAGTTCTCTTTCCTTCAATCAAATAATAGAGACAAGAATGCAACTTCTATTTTTTTTCAAAATAAAACATTTCAAATGAGACAGAGCAGTGCAATATTTCTTCATATGTGCTTCCTTTTCGCTTTTATAAATAGTGATTTGCTACTGTATATTAAACAAATAATTCCAATGGAAATAACATCATATGAAAAGGAAAACACTTCTATTAATTCAAAGGAATCTCTTACAACTTCTTTGCATTTATTTTCAAAATACAACATACTAAATGCATATCTTTCTTTTTTGTTCATGGAATGAAATACAAGATATATTCTTCCATAATTAATTTCAACCTTCATAACTAAAACAGAGTAGTCTTACAACACAATAATATACAAGATCATTTACCTCAAGGTGGGAAAGGTTACAATAAGAATATTCTCAATAAGGACTATCAACTTGTCTTTTTCCTCTACTCCAGTACATCAACATGAAGACTCTCCATTTTCCATTTTGTTCACAACAAAGGTAGGGGAAAGCCAAAGCTCTACACCCAACCAAGACATCCAATGAAAAGGAGAAGCCATCCTTTTTTATTGGAACCCAATTCCCAACCACAATGCAATAAGAAATGTGTTTCAACTCATGGCAACAATAGGCTTCCTCAACACATATGCAATTTAACATCTAAAATACAATCTAAAACAAATACTGCGGTTTTCAACCACATAATACAAACAACAAAAAATAATTAGGCTTCATCATGGAATCCAAAGGAGCAAGAAACTATGGGGGATGCTTCTTATGCCTCTCAAAGGGGAAATGGGTATCACCACCTGAGAACAAACAGCCAAAATATATAACATTTCAAATCCCTGACATACCCTTTTTCCTCCCCCAAGTACCCCTTATTCCTCACATTACCTTATGCCTCCTCAAGCTCTTATGGAACCCCATAATGAGTAAATAAATTCAAGATATTTATTTGTAAGGTGGAACCCAATTCCCAACTCCCTCCACACTTATACCTCCCCAAAACACTTATGCCTCCCACAAAATATACCCCATAGTCTTCTCCTACACCATTCCTAGGCCATCTACCCAACAACCAACAAATAAAACATTCACATTTAAAATTCAACCATTCACATATGCATAAAAGAAAAAAGGAGATCATTTCCAAGAGCCAAGCTTGTTACCTCTCCATGATGGAGTTTGTTCCAAGTTCCAAACAACAAGCTTTCTAATGTAAAAAAATCTAAGCTCAACCAAGCACAAGCAACAAAAATCTCCAATTTTCTCCAAAGCAAGAGCTCTCCAAACCAAAATGAAGTCACCCAAAATGCAAGTGATAACAAAAGTGAAGCAACCCAAAACAAACGAAAGGAATTTTAATATAAAGAAGAGGGAAGAGAAGAGGATGAGGTGGATCCATGTAGGATGCCACATCACACATCCTCAACTCCAACACCCAAAATTCAACTTCATTCTCCAATGCATAAAAATAAGTGGGTGAATAATATGATAGTTTTACTTACACACTCAAATCAATCCCACACCCCAAAGGACTGAAATTAAATCATGTAAGAAAAGTGCAATTAAAACATACAACTTGACTTACAAAAATGCATAAAAAAATTCTAAATTTAACTCTTCAACCATAGGTAAGGTTGGTATGTAAATTTAAGTTGTATGGGACAAGTTTAACTTGTCCCACAAGCCTCCAAAATCATCCTGTAAGGACAAATTCGAATTTCAAAGAATATGGAGTGTTTCACAGTCCAAAATCAACTTACATATCTCTTACACATCACTTACACATTTCTTACAACACTTTAAATTTTAGGCCAACAACTCTAATTAATTACTTTCTTATGACATAATTTGTTTAATTATTTTAACAACATGATTACTTACAATAATTTACACACCATTAATAAATAATGAAAGGGGTAAATGCACCACAAAATAAACACATACAAACATCAATAACAAAGGATCCAAATAAAAGAAAATACATAAAATCCATTGGTCACATTTAAAAGTGATCACCCCATGGGAATCCCTAACAACAAACACACACACACAAACAAATACAAGTTGCCATGGTGACCTTTGTTGAATTCATCTAGAATTCCAATGTGGTTGGTCTCCAATCCCCCGATGTTTGTTGTGATATTTTAACCTGCAAAACACAAATACCTCCTTCGGCCTCATGGCCATATCAGAACATCCAAAATAAATAGAAATATAATTCCAAAATCATCAATATATATATGAATCACAACAACATCAAGGAAAACAATAATATCATTTACAATTTCATCAACAACTATATCATCATCAATTTAATTCAATTTTATAGGTCTACTCAACATATCCAAATATCACATGTCTAACAACATCCATAATATAACCATGTCCAACAACATGTCAATATCCATATAAATGTCTCTAATAATCATCATGCATCATATATGAATCAAATTCAATCATAGTCCATGCTCTAACATCTAACATCATACTAAATCAAAAGTCACAATAATGGCCATAATATAGTCAACAGTGTCGTAATCAATATCAAAATGTGTCGAAGGGAAGTGGGCACTACATATGTTCTGGGAAGCGAGTGATGGGGATCAGGGCCCTTCTTATTGTTAACGTTGGTGCTTTCAATGAACTTAAGAAGCGATTCGGGAACTTGTCTAGCGTTCGCTAAGAATTTGGTTGCCTTTGCGAAGGATAGAAACTCGGGTCATGCTCGTATCAAGCTTCCAAATGTGAAAGCCCTCAGTCTGCCATTGGCATGTCGGTGTCGTGCTGGTGGAAGGAGTTGTGGGATTATACCGATCCCATGCCTACGATTATCTCTGGAGGGGATAGCTTAAGGACAATTTACTATAATGGATTTCGATGTTGAGCTCGAGGAAGATCATTATTCTCCAGTGGAAATTCTCTCTGTCTCGGTTGAATCTGAACTATGTAAATATTTCAGGTCATGTTAATAGTTAGCATAGAATAAAGTACTAGTTTTTGTTATATGCCAGTGTGACCTGGTTATGTTTTGTCAAATTTTTCATGAACATATGAGGTTTGGCCTCCGCTTAAGTAAATAGGGAATAGAGGCCCTTCAACCCACCTTATCAATTGAAAACTCTTTTGTAGTAAAAAATAAATTGTCATGATCTTCGTCTTTTATTGTTGTTTTGATTACCAAAAAAATAAAAGAAAAAGTTTATTGAAAATTCCCTATTGTGTAAACAACCCACATACATTTTTCTATACAGAAAAGTATTTCACTTTGGTGTTTGTCGATAATAGTAATGCTTCATTTTATTAATACAAAATTTTTTTTTCCTTTCCGATCCCTTTTTTCAAATGATTTTACTTGCTATGTACTACTTGAATTGAAAACATAAAAACCTTATATTTTCCTTATAAAAAAATATTTCTTATACATTTGATTTCAAATTAATTATTATTATAGAATCACATTCCATTACATATAATTGATATCGAGTTTTAAATTGTCTCCACATTATGACATATTAAAAAGAGTTTATGTTCGAACTTCTTTAGTGCTTAGACTACCAATTCTTTATTTTTTTAAAATTATTTTTGTTTGTGAAGATAGCCACACTTTTCTTGTACCACTTATTTTAGAAAACATTCTAAATTTTTTATGTTATTTTGTAATTTACACAAACATTTACTTTTTCTCTTTCATCTCCTTCCCGTGCATTTATTTCATGCATCTTTTTAAAATTCTTTTATGTGGGAAAAAAGTACAATTGGTGTTTCCACTACAAATTTTGATTCATATGGTGTTTAATCTAAAAGACATTTGATATTCATTAAAGGTTACCCCCCACAAGCACCCTTAAACCACACGAGGAAACATAACCTGTGCATTCATGTTCCTCCCCTATTTTGCAATGAACTTGTTTTTAAATTATTAGTTAAATTACATGATTCCCTTTTCCATTCAGTGTGTTGTTCCCACAATGGACAATTCATTGAGCTCAGGAGGCACATTTCCTACACATCTACGATTGGGATGATTCAATTCAAATCCAGCATTTCAACTTCTGAAAATTTTCCCGCTTCGGGTGTTGAGTCATAGCATTATAGACCTTTCATACAAAGTGCACTTGCAAACAACATTGCTACCATCTAATTTTGTAAAATTAGTTTATGTCAAAATGTTAAAGTAAGGCACCATTATCCTTTTGAGAAAAAAACTTTGTATGATGGTAAAAATATGATTTATATGTTCCTTCTGAACTGCTATTACTTGGGTATTTCATTCCACATGTAGGAACTCTAATGCTTTTTCATTTAGCTTTTTCTTGTTTGCATGTCTATTCTTATTACTGACATGGATATTATAGCAGAACCACATCTAATAATTGGTGCTCCTCTTTGAGAGATCTCATATTACTTGATTGCAAGCATATGAGTTTAAGAGATGACTCTCAAGCCTGATACTATTTTAATCCCACAAACACCACCTTAAAACAAGTGCTTCCCCACCATGTGTAACCCTTTTAGTCCCTATTAATTCCTTGAATACTACCATGTGCGTATGTTTTGTTGAGGGATGAGCCTTAAAAAAACTACTTCAAGAATATAACAATAAAATGGGCATAGGTTCTTATTTCAGATTTGATTTTTTGGACAACAAAGGTGGAGAAATCCATGTCAAATGTTTCAAAATAAGAAGGAAACCTATGCAATAAAGAAGAAAATTACGTAACTTGTATGATATTAAATCATTGATAAGACATTAACAAACAATTATTAATTTAGAAACACAAAATCCCATATCATAGGTGAATCAATGCAAAGACCAATAGATTCACTACCTCTTGTATTTTACAATATCTAGGTGATTTTGTTATTGGCATGCATACATATACATAATGTTCCATTGCATATATATAAGATCTAATGTAACCTATGAAATGAAATAGGAACATTTACATTTTCTTATGTAACATTGAAATGCACTATTAAATTACATAATGTTAAAGGACTCACCTTCAAAAGTATCTAAATTTGATCCATGTATCCTTATTAATCTAAAGATAAAAGTAATTCACTCCTCTTCTAGAATATACTTTTTAAAATCAAAATGTGATAGTTTCCTCAAAATATATAATATACAATAATTATTGTCAATATAAACATTTTTCATACCACAAAATAATCGAAGATGTAACATTAAACAATTCACCTCTTACCTCTTAGTCTAAGCAACAATTTTTTTGAATATAAAGAGTTCTATCAAAATAAAAATAAAACATGTTTATTATCAATAAGCTAATGTAAATGTCTTAAAACCAATAGATGTGCATATAAAAATATTAAAGGTCCTTGCATAAATACTTTTACACCAAGGCACACTAATGCAAGATCATTTAATGTTTAGGTTCTTCAATGTAGCAGCATACAAAGCCATTATTATCATAAAAGGTGTATAGTTTCTGACACACTAATTGAAACCGAAACAAAAAATATTTAGTGCACCAGTTCTCACGCCCAAATCAATTTATCTTATAAAAAATTGCACAAAGCAATAATACCACTGCATTGGTATAAACTAAAACCATTATTGTATGTCTTTTTTTACCATATCTAATTGATTTTTTATTGAAATCATTTAATAAAGCATGCCTTTGTTATCAAAAATTGAATCCAAATATTTCATACCAATAGTTATACACACATTAGTGCAACACAACACTATCAAGTAGGAAAGCCTACCATCCAAGAAAGCATTCCCTAACATTATGATATTATGGGTGCATGACCTAAAAGATATTGTTTCTATAACATCCATGACAAATTTATAGATTTGTTAAATCCTATTTGTAACACAATAAATATAATAGAATTTAAGGTTGTAGTCGTTGAGTTAAATGTTCCTTAGCAATGAAAGGGGTAGGAATGATAACAACAAACCAGAAAATAAGGAGGCACCCAAAAACCCAAGAAACATAAGCACAAAACCAATAATCTAACTCCTTAAAGCATATAAATTAACATGGAGGAGAATCAACCCAAAAAAAAATCTAAATTTGAGAGAACCCACATGCCTAAAATACCAAGTAACACCTTGATTTTCAAATGTTACATCACCAGAAAAGCCTCACATATGTTGGAACCTCTTAAACCACAGGACAAAGATGGGACTAAGGTCAATCGTTTACATAGAAAACTAGGAAGAGGGAAAGATGTGACATTTTTCCATAAATTTAGGTTCCCAAAAATACAAAGACATAATCATGGCCAAAACATGCCACCACCTTCACACAACAAATAAACTAGCTAAAGATTCAAAGTAGTATTTGGTAAAGAGGATGAATCAGTATCAAATGACCTCGTTCACTCAAAGATGCCACTTGTGTGGTATGATTAAAGAATTAAAAAGGATAAATACATCTTATAACTTTTTTCCATAAAAAGGATTAGGGTGTACATTTTCTTGTATTATTCATCACACACATCAATGATATATAAAGTGCATGGGTAAGTGCAGGAAGTTGATGGACAAATATAGGGTCATCCGTGGATCTTATATTGAAAAAAACAACAAAATCTCAACTTGTAGGGATTATTAACTATACACGCACTCTAAATTTAAAAAAATTATATGAATATGAATCATAGAATTCGGAATCTAGTTTCTAAAATACTAATTTTTTTTAAAAAGGGACAAATTTAGCTATATTAAACACTTAAAATTATATGACTTAGTTTTTTTTTTTTTGAAAAAACTTATAAGATTGTAGTTCGTTTGCCCGCATTTTGGATGACCAAATTTTGTTTTTTATTTTTTTCCTTTGGTGAAATATTATATGTAGCTGTCTATCTTGAGATGGATTTTATTTTGTATTTTTTGTTAGCAATTTTTTTTAATGATTTTTTTCCGTGAAAGTGGTCTGAAAATATTTAGAAAATGGAGCGCTTTCCATTTGCCTGCATAACTATATCAATAAATATATATATATATATATATATATATATATATATATATATATATATATATATATATATATATATATAACGTGTATAGAATTTGTCTACGCTTGGGATGGTATAAGTTTTATCATATTTTGATAATCGAAACAAAAGTTACAGTCTTAAATGTAGACATGAACATTCACGGGAAAAAATGTCTTAAAGATCTATTGTTAGTAAAAAATTATAAAATGATATTTATCTTATTCTATTCACTTTAAAAACAATATTTCTATGAAGCTAAGAGTCTCTCCTACGCGATGGCATCATTTTTGTGAAATTTTTTTAGTTTTTTTTAGCATGGTTCAAGTCTTTGGAAGAGCAGATTTGAGGTTTTTTGACCTTTTACACTTCATAATGACCTTCCATAGCTTTGGTTAGGGAAAAACAAAGATTTCATGAGGCTTAGGTTCAACAGATAGATCCGCGATCGCGGTTTATAAAGCACGATCATAGTTTTTTAACATAAACCACAAGCGCGCTTTATAAACCGTGATCGCGGTTTATAAAGCACGCTCGCGGTTCATAAATCATATTTACACACATCTCAATGTCTGAATTACCATGTGATTTTTACTCTCTGACCTTACCGTATGAATTACTGTGAAATTTTGTCTTTTTCTGCATGTTTTTCTTATCACCGGAAACAAAACATCATGGGAGACAAAAAACGAAGTCAAAAAAGGAAGTCATTAAGTAAAAAAACACCAAACGAATTAGAGGCCAGTAAAATTCAAAATCCTGAGCGAATGTGGAAACTTCGTGAATCTAGAAGAGGTTCATCTTCAATCCCAACTATTGTAAGCAATGAAGAACTAGGTAATGTTTCTACTGTCAATGTTGAAGTTAAATTAAATACTCGTGATGAAGAAGTTTTTACTGTCAATGTTGAAAAATAATTAAATACTCATGATGTAGCAAATGTTGAAATTGAAGGAGACAATGAAAATGTCAATAAGGAAATTCATGTTGAAACTATAGACAAGCAAAATTTGACAAAAACACCTCCTAGGATTTTACTTAAGAAACCTAATTTTTTTATTGAAATTGATGAAAACATTTTGAAACCAATGTCTAACAAACTTTCTGAATGACAAATCAGAAGAAAAGCCACCGAAATTTGGGATAATCATTTTGAAATTTTAAATGATTCCCAAAGATGTCAGTTGTTGGTTAGTTTGATGAAATTAATTAAAATGAGACCTACATTAAACACCTTAGGATTGACAACATCTAATATACGTGGTCAAACCTCTACAATTGTTGAAAACCTTCACGATGCATATCACACTGTTGGTGTCAAGAGACGCACTAGGGATAGTAATATTGTGCGTCGTGTACTTGCTACTAGTGTTGTAAGTGAATCAATAAAAAAACAACGTTTGATTACGCAAACAAGTCGAATGTTGCAAGTTAATCGAAAAAATCTAATGAAATCAATTGAAAGACGTAATATCCTTTAATCACTCAATAATGCCGATTTTTGGGTATTTTCTGCTAGAGCACCGCATAAGGACAAAAATAATTCTGATACTATAAGAGAAGTTGTTATTAAATTTTGGCATGATAACACTAGAGTTTCACCTAATACAAGAGATGTTATAAAATGGAGAGTTGGTTCTACTAATCGTGAACCACATCCAAAGCATTTCTTAGATATGACTCAAACTCAATTTTTTCATAAGTTTGAACAAGAGAATTTAGAAATTAAAATTAGTCAACATATTTTTGAAATGTTGAAACCATTCTATGTGAAAATCAACCATGCTCGCACCACTTGTTGTTGTAGGTAACATGTTGAATTTGTGATGCATTATGCTAAATTTTTACATATTCATTCTAATTTTCATTCTGAAACTATGTTATCTTAATGTGGTGTTCAAGTTCCACCAATATCTTCCAGGGATTTCATTCCTACTATATTTTGTGAAAAAGAAGTCAGACAATTTTTTTATAGTCAGGATTGTTTAGATGGAAGTTATAGTACATGCGGCGGATTACCTAAATTAGAAACTTGCATCCATGAGAAAATTGAAGGTACAATAGGACATAATTTAGTTGAATTTAATAAATATAAATCAGTTGCATACTAGTTGAAAGATGGAAAAGAGTTGAAACGGTGTGAGCTAGTTACAGAACAAATGCCCATTTTCTAATTTATGAGAAAATTTAAGGATGAAATTGTTTATGAGTATGCGAGGCATACACATAGAGCTTGATGGTTGGATGAACAGTTCAATCTATGAAAAGACACATTTCCTATTGGTACTATTGTTTCAGTGGTCGATTTTGCAGAGAATTACACATTGCAACCACAAATGGAGGTTCAATCGCAATATTATAACTCAGTACAAGTTGCCATTTTTGTGCATATAGCATTTATACATTCTCCTGACAGTACAGAGAATGATCAAAAATTTTTAAGAGAGTGCCACTTTTATATCAGTGATGATCGTACTCATTCTATTGAATTTGTGCAAGGGTGTTTCCAGTTATTTAATGGAAACTTGTCTGATAGGGACATCCACTTCAAACAACATTATATATGGTCAGATAATTAGACGTCTTAGTTTAAGAATGCACGAATGTTTTATTGGATGAGTAGAATGTATGTCAAGATGGGTGTGCAACATATTTGGATTTTCACTGAGGTTGGACATGGAAAAGGAGAGCATGACGGTGTAGGGGCATGTGTGAAAAGAGCTCTTGCAAGAGAAGAGTTGAAGTACAAAGATGGTGTTAAATTAAAAGATGCAAAGAGCATAGTGGAATGGTGTACTAACAACATGGCCCGAGGTTCTCAAGAAAATTCTATAGTTCACAGATATTTTTGGTTGATAGAGGAACAACATATTGCTAACTACGAGGATTGTATGACACTCATTGGGTCCAGTGATATGCACTCATTTTGTAGCTCAGACGCTACTTCGTGGGCCGTATGGACAAGAAATTTGACATGTTTTTGTGCATCTTGTATCAAATTTGTCACTGTTGAGTGTGATTCACAAGAATGGGTGGAAGGATGGATTTGTAGGCCTCTAACTCCGCTTCCTAGTTATCAACCTCCACAAGTATTATGACTTGTTTCTGTAGATGAAGTTACAACATCCAAGGACTTTGACGAAATTTTGATTTTGGTGCGACAAGGTATTTATGGTTATTTATTTAATTTTTGTATTGAGTTATGTCCATTGAAATTTTAATATGTAATTTAAATTTGAGTTGTTCAACCTTGGTTATTTTTTTGTAGGACATGTGTTTGCAGTAATTGCAACAGAAGACAATGAAGAAGGAATAGACTATTTCTTATGTCGTTGCATCGAGGAAAGAAAGAAGTTGACTTCTCCTATTATAGATGGCAAAGATATTGAGTATCCTACAGGGTTAGTGGTAGTAACTAGAACTTGGCTTCGACGGTATCCATTAAAAAACTCCTCTGTTCGGGTGTTTGAAGACTTTGAGACACACAGGAAAATACTCTTATATTCACATCTAGTTCTAGCGACAAATATTCAGCTGTATAGATATTGAGGAAGGCTTAATAACAAGATTCTTTGGAATGTTCGAGAGTCGGATCATGAAGCAATCTTGTCTGTTATTCAGAGTAGATCCGATCCTGATGGTTCATTGGAATGAATTTACAATGCTCATGTCTGGTATATATAATTTCTTTTCAATATATATATATAAATTTTAGTTTAAAGATCTAGATTTAAGTTTGAATATATTTTATTTTAAATTTGTATATTTTGTACATACATAGATAGTATATGGTTTTGATTTGAAACTTAAATTTTTAACTAACACTTTTATGTTTAGGTTAGTGGTTCCAGAAAAGCTTCCACCTTCACGTGGTTGGCACTGTTAGTAGAGAATTTTAAATTCTCAAAGTTAAGAGAAGCTTTCATTGTTTGAAAAAGTTGTAAATTTTGAAAAATTTGTAAATTCTGAAAATGTTGTAAATTTTTAAAAAGTTGTAAATTTTGAAAAAGTTGTAAATTTTGAAAAAGTTGTAAATTTTAAAAATGTTGTAAATTTTGAAATTGTTGTAAATTTTGAAATTGTTGTAAATTTTGAAAATGTTGTAAATTTTTAAAAAGTTGTAAATTTTGAAAAAGTATTAAATTTTGAAAATGTTGTAAAATTTGAAAATGACTCATCCCCAAGTGTTTAAAAGACCATACCTATGCATGTGCATCGATCTGGGAAGGAAAAATCTGAGAGAGGATATTGTAGAGGGTCCCTATGCCGAGGTGTCTGGATTAGACGAGGCCTCTCTAGGTGCCACGGAGTCCGAGTAGTCACCCGTCGAAGTTGAACGATATTTTGGTCTCAGGGCTCTTAAGGGACTATGCCAGAATGAAGTAGCCCGAAAGCAACAACCCTTTCACACACTAAAACACCACCTCCTCTACCATTCACCTGGCCACCCAGATATGTCGGCATAGTCGGTTCGGTGCCATGACCCACCGTTTGCAAAATATAGCATTTGACAACCTTACACTAGCTCCAACTACACTATTTCGCGCGTTTGCAGACACTAGGACAGCGAGTGCACCGAAATGAGAAGGAAAAAACTGAGAGAGGCTATTGTAGAGGGTCCCTATGCTAAGGTTTCGGATTAGTCGAGGCATCTGTAGGTGCCACGGATTCTGATTAGTCACCCATCAAAGTTGAACAATATTTTGGTCTCAGGGCTCTTAAGGGACTACGCCCGAACAAAGTAGCCCGGAAGAAACGACCCTTTCGTGCACTAAAACACCACCTCCTCTAGCATTCACCTGGCATTCTCTCGATAGTGGGCTTGAGAACAAGTCTCATCTACATTCACCGACTTGGCCAAGAGAATGGGTTTCCTCAAGTGGTTATGGATTCCACCAATGTACTTGGAGATATTTTTCCATTTAGATAGTTTTCTTCCAAAACTCGTCGGTGTACTCTTCCACATCTTGGCCTTGTTTTTTCCTAAGATATTTTCAATGCATGGACCTCTCTTCATCGTAACAAATATGATAGAATTTCTTTTTGATTGGCCTCTTAAATTCATCCCACTTAGAAATAGGTGGAAGAATCTTAACAACCAAGGAATGAACATAGCTTTCAAACCAGGTTAAAGCATGAATGGTTAATTTTAACCTTGAAAATGAAATTTATTGACTCTTATTAATTTGATGCAAATTGAAATATACCTCAATTTGATTTAGCCAACAGTCTAACTTATCGGCATTCATGTCCCCATCATAAGGCTAAATTTATATCTTCACCTTCTCTTTGAATGGAGGAGTAGTAAGTTTGGTATGGAGTTGTTCTTCCCATGATGGACTAAATATTTCCCATAGACAACGAAATATTTCCCACATATTTGGATAGACTTGCCACATCTTCCTCCATCTTGTAGAAACGTTCTTCTTTAGTCTCATGTGCATCTCACTACGAGCCATGTTTCGTATTCCTTGCTTCCACTTCTTGGTGGAAATATCTTCTTCAAAAGGAATGAGGATACCTTTCACCACTTTCACTACCCTTTTGGGTGAGGGGTGTCTAACTAAAAATGTCAACACAAGTTAAACCACACAAAAACACTTGATCTTAAAATCTCTTATCCATAAACTGCATATTTTAAACAATAAATGGATCTTATCTTAGTGATGATAAATGAACAATTACCAAAGTTATTATTATCTAGTATGTTATGAAATAATCATTCATACAATACTGAAATTTAGATATGCAAGACAAGGAGACAATAATTTTATCTAGAGAAACCCAAATGTGGGAACCATTCTAGCTATGTAAGAATTTATTCACTTCACTATATAAATCTCCAATACATACAATACAAGATCACTACCAAAAGATTTCCTTAACAAGGATTTAAGATCTTCTCGACTTGCATCACTTGTTTATATAACCTCAACAAGAAAGATTTAGTTGCCTATGAACAAAAACTAGAACAATCAAACTTTCCCCCTTTTCTCACCCTCA